>CM031243.1:135630112-136085239 GCA_018340775.1 Taxus wallichiana var. yunnanensis
TTTTGGTGCTTGAACAAAAATATTCTCATTATTTCCCCTAGCCTCATTATCTTTTCAGAGCACTTCTTATACCTTGAATACCTAGACCATATCAGCCTTGTTTGGATAAACTATCGACCTTTGATGATGTAGAGCTTGTGAGCTCTTCAGCCTAGTTTTTTGTCACATTCTAGATGTCTTCATGCATTCAAATGCCCCCACCTATTACCCACACTAACATCACCATTGCTTATACCCACACCTTACCTCATTTTTCATCACCTACCACTTTATCAAACCCATCACCAATTTTTCCTACTCCTTCATCAATTCTGGTTTGAGGGGGATCACCTCCACCCATACCTAGGGCAACCACTTCCTATTTTTGTCATTATTGCTTATCAATACAAGATACGTGACAAAAAGGGGAAAATGTAGACACCCAAAATTAGGTTATAACCCTCTAAGCCCCTTCTAATTAATTAATTCGACACATCCCCCATCATGGCCCCTTTCACACATTATAATTAATTTAATCACTTATATTAAATTAATTATTACCTCACATCATTATTAATTTAATTACCTAAATTAAATTAATTTCTACCTCACCTAGCCACCTCACCTTGGACCCATTCCCTAACCCTAACCACCTAACCCTAGGTCATAACCACTTAACTCTAGGTCATAACTTGCCATAATTAACCATGACTCTTTCTAAAACCTAACTAAGACTTATTCTAGACCTTTTCTTAATGACTAACCACTTCCCCTACATTATTCCCATGATCTTGAGCAAGAATTAATCAATTCTTACCCACAACCATCCTCAATCACACCAAAAGGGGAGAGAATAAGTTGTTTTTAGTAAAAAAATAACTATCTTTCCCTAACCGATGCCATTTCATCCTCAGTCGGCATCAGTCACGGAACCATTATCGGTTTCATTAAGTAATCAATTCCAACTCATTCATCTGGTTTTAAATCTTCTTTGGGCTTAGGGGCATTCTTACATTGGCATTCTCGAGCATCCGAGTGACCTCACAATGAACCGAGAGACCATTCCAGAATTCACAATACCCACCAAGCATCCATAGTGTGTTCCAGAGCATAGGATCATTCATAATGAAGTCCAAAGCCTTTTGTTGCTGCTTTGCACAGGATCGGGACTTATCTCTCCTTCAACCACATCCATTCTTTCTACAACCAACTTCCAATCTGGAAGTATGTAATCTCTACCTTTTGATTGCTTTCAGTATTTTGGTTATTAATCATTTATTTTATTTCTTTCACCTTTTACCTCTCCCGGATCTCCTCCATAGCACCTCCACCCAACCACCTACCTATTTTACCATCTCTAAGTCTTCACCTAAATCCTAGAACCTAGCCTAATCCCTAGCCTAATCCCTCCCAACTATCTATGTAATCATAGAGAGTTCCCAACCAACTCATTTAACCTTCTCATTTAATTTCCCCTATCAAAGCATCGGTCACCCAACTGGCATCGGCTATTACCGGATACCGGTATCGGTTAGCCTATCGATATTGGTCACTTTGTGTCCGGTAATTTTTCCCGAGATAAGCAAGCCCATAACTCACCCAAAACCTAACCCAATCTCACCGGACCTTCCTAAACACATCTTCCACACCTTTCGGTCTTTCACAACACCATGTCTTCTCTATATTTAGTTGTATATTCAATATTTAGCTTAAATCTAGTCTATTGTTAGCATATGAGATACCTAAATCGTATTGTTATAATAGGACCTTCTTTTCTGTCATTTCTTTATATTAAGTTGTTTTTAAACAATGGATTGATGGCCTTTCTAGAAAGTATCACACTTCTTGAATCTAGTATATGCTAGGAGTCAATTATCATATACTATTTAACTCTATTGTGTGGCATTGTTTTGCTTCTACAGGTAGTCCTTCCTAGCCAAAAAGGAGCTCTTCACAATCATTCTGGTCTTCTACAATGCGCATAACCTTCTTTGACTACATAGGTATTCCTCCTCACCTCACCTTTACCTTATCCATTTTAAACACAACATTGTGGTGAAACATGTAGGTGTGGTATACTAGAATATATGATTTGTGGAGAGATGGATTCAGTAGTAACTTGTGACAAGGATGGGAGAATGGTCTCAGTAATGTTGCTAGCAGACAAGGACTCGATAGATGTGAATTTAGGTTCAATGGATGTCGATGTTGATTCTATAGATGTGGGTACTAGGTCAATAAGTGTTGATGTGGACTCAGGAATAGGTAATGTTTTAGTGATGGTGTTGATAGTATGATGAGCATGGATGACATTTTTTTGTGGTTGTTCAATAAAGGGGCGTGACTAGGAAAAGGTTGTTTAAATATGTCAAGATTTTTATTTGGGGGTGCATTTGGATTGTCTAAGTGAATTTCACCTCTATCAATCAAATATTGAAGGACATTACGGAACATGCGACACCTTTCGATGTCATGTCCCTTAACCCTATGGTATTTACAATAGTCATTATCTCGATACCAAGAGGGTTTAGATGCGATGTGTCAATAGGTCAGATAGGTGGGAGAGATATCATGTTTGCAACAATTAGTTTGTCAAATACTACACTATAAGTCTCTCCTATGGGTGTATAGCTATGTTGTTGGTGAGAACGTTTAGTAGTAATATTTTCCTTAGGATTGGATTTTGCTAATATGACATTAATGAGATGATTTGGATTTATTAGGATTAGATGATGAATTTGATGGGAATTCAATTTGTGGCTTCTTAGGATGAATTTTAACTTGACCATCTTCTAGAGCTCGTAGTTCCAATTTATGGGCCATGGTAAAAGCTTCATCAAAGGTCTGGAATGATTGAATTTGTAATGTTGATGAAATATGTTTGGCACATGATCGAAGAAAACTTCAATCAATTCAGCTTGTGGTAATGAAAAGGATAGTTGATTGATTGTACCCCTCCAGTGGGCAACAAAATCAGAAATGGACTCATCCTCAAACTGTTTGATAGCATAAAGGTCATTAATAGTGACTTTGTGGGCTATGTTTATGGAAAATTTATCTAAGAATAATTGTGCGAGTTGTGTGAAGGAGAAAAGGGAATATTGCGGAATGTTATTGTACCAATCCAAAGCAAAGATCAACAAGGAACATCGGAAAGTCCTCGGATGAGGTCTTGGTCGTGAACTATTAGATAGCAAGCGTAAGAAGGCATGGATGTGTTGTTGAGGATCTTCCTTGCTATAAAATTTGATAAATTTTGGAAGTTCCCGAGTGAGGTGGATATGCTTTGTACGGGACTGAGGGTGAATAGGTTCATTACAGATTTGATCGTAAGAGAGCACATTTTGAGTGTAGATGAGGCAGCTTCTAGACTGGATATATGGTTCATGAGGGCTTGAAGGGGATCGAGTTGTGCTAGTTGCTGCGAGGATGAGCTAGGTTGAAATGAAAACTGGCTAGGTTGTGAGTATATCTAGTATTGTTGAGGGATGTTCTTCTAGTAGGGAATGTTTTGTTGAGGAACATTTTGTTGTGGAATATTTTGTTATGGAATGTTTTGTTATGGAATATTATAAGTAAGTGGAATTTTTGTTATGGGATGTGTTTTTGTGGAATATTATAAGTAAGTGGAATGTTTTACCATGGATATATGGTTGAGATGCTAAAGGTTGCGAGGGTTGTATATATTGATAAGGATGTGGGATTGATGTGTAAATAAGTGGTTGTGAATAGGTAAGTGGTTGTTGAAAGGGTATAGCAGAGGCAGCAAAAGATGGTGCTTGTTGTGGAATGTTCTACATAGGAATAGATTTTGGTATAGAAATTAATGGCTGCGATGGTTGTGGAATATGTTGTGAGATAAGGGGTATAGAATATTGGGCTAAAACAGGGTGAGTGGTGGTGATAGCACTAGTATTGATTAAAGGAATAGATGTCGGAATGGACATAGTGATATTTTGAACACTGCTAATTGGTTGAGATACAACAATAGAAACAAAACTTATTGGAGGTTTCTAGGTAATTGAGGATGTTGGAGGGGTAGATAATGAAGCACTAGTATTGTTTTGTGGAGGTGTTGAACTAGTGGAAGGATCGGGTGAAGATGTATGTTGTTGGGTAGTTGTGTCTTGAGAAGAAATCATATGAAGACTAAGAACAGGAATGGAAGATGAAACTCCTGATGTTTCAGGTTGACTTAAAGGTGGATATGAATGTATTTGTTGAATGACAGGTTGGTAGTTTGGATCAATAAGATGTGAAATCCCAGATGAAGGATCAGGGACATACAAATGTGGTTCGGATATAGATTGTTGGTTTGAATCAATAGGATGTGAAGAACTAGATAAAGGATCGGGATATTTGAAGATGGTTTGGGTTCGAATGGTTGAGTTGAACACCCCTAGCTATAAGATAAGCGTTGAGAGAAATGGGGTTTGAATCCAACATTTCTTCAAAAATAGGGTCTCCTCTTTCAAAGAAAGCGAGTTCTAGAAGATTTTGATTGTGAGCTGGGGGAATATGGTTGTTCAGTTTCTTCTTGTTCAGATGTATGGAAGATTTGACTACAAACTGACGTGAAGAATGTAAGAGACATTGTCACATTTCTTCATTGTATTGTTCCTCTATTTCATTCCAAGCTTGTTGATGTGCAGATAGAGGAGTAGATGTGATTGGTTGATGAAATGGATTTTGTTGTAATGGTGTAGATAATGTAGTAGGTAATGGTGTAGATACGGTAGTGGATAAAGGTGTAGGCAACGGTGTAGACAGTGGAATAGATAATGGGATCGTTGTTGCAAAGATGTAGGTAATGATGTAGACATATTGTTGGAAGTTTGATTATGGGCTTGTTGTCTAGTTTGTACCATAGTAAACAAACAAACACTCACCTAGTAAAAAAACTAAATGGGTTTATTTACAAACAACAGGAAAAGACAAGAAAAGTGATTTTTTTATATTTTCTTGATTCAATTATGAGAAAATGAAATGTGTAAAATGGTTAACGAAGGTCCTAGGAAATGGAAAACTATGGCTAGTAGCTCGGTGTTCTTAAGGATGGATTCCTCGATATACTCAAAGGTATGTGAGACCCAAATTTGTACTTCTACCGATATGGGCTTGGTATGGGGCCTACCCCCTCACTTTATGGTCCCACTGCAATAAGGGATTTTGGTGTTGTGCCAATATACCAAAAGACGTGATTATACTCAACCTTGAGAACACCGAGTCATCTTATCCTCTTGGAGATCAAATCCAATTAGATATCCACCTATGTAGGAATTGTTTAAATGCATTTTGATGTTTAAGTGGCTTGGTTGTGTGGGGAAAAGAAAGTGAATGCAAAAGATTACTTTTTCTTAATTAATACTATGTGAGAAGATAGAATGCAATTTTTGTTTTAAGAACCAAAATAAAATGTTGTTTCAATGAAGACAATCAACCAAAAATGTAGTATTAAAAGAAAAAGAGAAAGTTTTAGGACTTACCGTGATAACGCTCCTTTTTTTAGCAATTTTGAGCAAAAGAAATCTAGCAATCTAGCAATCCAGATCTCAAATGTAGAAACCTGCAATCTAGGTTAGCAAAAATAAAGAAAGAAGAACAAAAAACAAAGGTTAAAAGACCAACTATAAAGTAATCAAATGAATTCAAATAAATCGCCAATGATTGCAGGAATCTCCGAGTGATTCACTAAATCACAGACGATTACCAAACAGAGAGCCTGATATGAACAATATGATATTCTGAGTGCATACAAGACTTTCTTTTCCTTTTAAAATTTAGGTACTAAGCAACAAAAGACAGAAAAATGAAAATAAAATTAACAGAAATAAGAACTTACAAAAACAAGTCAACAACGCCAACAATAGCAAAACGATGATTTATTTTTCTAATTAATCAATGATTCAATAAAAATTGAGAACCTGCCAATCTTGAACTAACAAAAAGTAGAAAACAATAGAAAAATAGAAACTAGAAGGTAAACTGAAGAGTAATAGAAAGCACTTAGAGGAATCACCAACAATTCACCAGATCGCAAGCGATTGACTAAATCACTAGCGATTACGAGGCTAGAGAACCCAAAAATTAAAAAAAATGATATTTTGATAAAATTAACAATAAAAATGATGGAATCCAAGGTCCCACCAGGCGTGCCAAGATGTTGAGAATAAATCCTACCTCTTCAACTTAATTCACTAAGCAAGAAAGTAAAATTTAACCAACCTCAGAATGATGGGGTTTAGTGATACCTATGGATGTGACTAATGGTAATTGATATTGCACTCCGTATATGAAATGATGTAGGCTCTCTTCCTATGAGAAAACTTGTAGATCACAAACACTAAACAAAATATGATTAGTAAAATATGAGGTGAATTTCTGCAAAGGCCAATCCCCGGAAATCAAAGGACTTCCTCACAAGGGTGTCAATCCGCTTTTACACAATCAAGTGGGTACGAAAACCATATAAGATTTATGATAATTAGATCATAATAATATGATGATAATAAATGAGTTTATTACAAACATATAGTTGATAGATAATGAGAAATGAAAGGTATAAACTATGGCTCAAATTCAGAATCTAAGTTTGAATCTGAATTCTCAAAGAAATTTGAATCCTCTTCTTCAATGTATTCTGGAAAGAATTTTGAATTATCTTCTTCGTTGTATTCTGGATTTTCTTCTTCAGTGTTATATAGGTACTCAAATTCAGAATTTGAGTCCTCAGAGTTAGTTTCATCCTCGTATTCAGACTCGAGTTTGAATCCTCCAACTCATCTTTGTATTGATATTCAAACCAAGCAAGATCAGCTTGGATGCGCTGGACCTCAAAGTATGCTTCCCAAAATTCCTCTACAACATCACAGATCCACTGAGTGGACTCAAGGATGCTCTGTTAACAATCAAAAATGGCACAGTGGATGGTACACAGTTCAAGATCATGTAGGATGTCATATTGTTCCCAGTACAATGGATGACAAACAATGGGCAATGAGTTGATACTAGTAATCTCGTGACTTGGACCATCTATTGCCATCTAAAACAATCCATGTTGGATAAAATGTCAGAGATAAATAGATTTAGAATAAATGCTAAAGGAGATTAAATGAAAGTTGATAGAAAAATAAAAGTGACAGGAATCATTGGCAATTCTAGGAATTGTTGGTGATTCTAGAGGATATTGATAGACGACAAAGTGCAGTATTTAACTAATTAATTTGAAATTGTGGTCTTTCAGGGACTTAGATAATAATGTGAGATAAACAAATGAATGGAGAACAATACTTGGATGTAGAAATGAGGATAAAAATGATATCTAACCTTGATGGAAGATGATGTAAAAATTGATGAAGCTTGTAGCTGGATGATGAAATACTAATCTGCAAAGGCTCCAAAATGACTCCTAAGATGCTTGATGATTGTGAATAACAATGTTGGATGATAACGTGAACACTTTGATGCACAATAATACTCAAGTATGAAGCTCAAGTTCAAAAATGCAAGTGGATGATCCCCGAAGAGAGACTGAAAAATTATCTTAAATAATCGTTGGCGATTACCTGAATCGCCGGTGATTTCGGTCTATTTGAGCCTTGCGAGGAAAATAGTTGGAACAACTTACTAAAATGAGGTTTTTGTTTTGATTTCGAGGGGGATGATGTGTTGGGTAGTTAGGGACATGTCAAGTTTGTTTTGGGGGGTGATAGAATAGGTTAGATCATACTAATTTGAGTATGATTTGGATAGATGTATAGGTGATTTTCATGAATGTGCAAATGATATAATAGGTGTATATAGGTGTGTCGAGATAAGGGAGTTGGAAATAGATGAGGTGGATTAAGGTAGTTGTAATATCATGGAGTATTTAGATTTAAGATAGATAATGTAATTAAATGTGATCAAATGATGAAATATTTAATTAATTGAGTAATTAATTAAATAAGAATGGGAGATGATGAAGGGTGTAAGTATGGGACATATTTATTTAATGAACAAATGTGAGGGGTATAATGTAGACTTAGGGTTATAAAATAGGAATGTGTTTAATAATTTTGCCAAAGACGAGGGGTGTAGATTTATGGTGTCTACATGTACCTTTGACTTGTATGGTGGCATATGGGCAATCTATCTTTATATCTCGCCAATGTCTCTGCAGAAGCTTTCGCTCAATAACATCTCATTTACAGCTAGAATGTCTACCACTGGTATTCACATTGACCTTCTTATCAATAAATTCCACAAGTACTACCTAAGCTTTGTTAACTTGAACAACTGGAGGTACTTCTTTGATCTCCATAGAATAGCAATGACCAACAAAGCAGGGGCGAGGGTGAGACTACAATAATGTGCAACTTTTGTAGGTATGATGTTATTCAAGGAACCATAGTCAACTATACTGATTATTTAATTTGTATCCATTGACGAGCAAGGAGAGGTAGAAAGGTTCAATTTTTCCACAAGAGGAGGATGTGGAGGTAAGAATGTTCGAGATGCGGCATTGCTAAGATCGGGAAGTGAATCTTTGCGGTGAGGTTTGTGGAACATGACTTTGAATTACTTCCTTTGGTAACTGGACAAGTTTATCAAATTTTCTCGGGATGAGTTCTAATTGAGATCCATATGAGGTTGAAGGTGTAGATGCAATAGTAATAGGTTAACTACTTCTTGCAATTACTTTGATACTATTTTTATTCATATAATTACATTTGAATGTATAAATGGGGGACTATGACAAGGGTAGGTAGACTTACCCGCATTGGAAGATGTAGAGATAATTGTGGATACTTTGGGCTTCTTCTTCATTGCTTGTATGGGAGAGGGAAGTTTTGATCCTTCTTTTGTTATTGTTTTTGTAGATTTTTCACTTGAGGATCTTTGAATTTGTAAGAATTGTCCCTCTCTTGAGCCTTCGAATGGGTGAACACCGCATAAGAATGACTATTCATATCAACAATGGTTTCATCATCTTCATCATCCGAATAAGGGGTATATTCACAAAAACCAATGTTTCTATCGAGTCAATCTCATCAATGGCCAAAATTCCCTCATTATTTTCATCAAATTCAACTTCATCGAACTCTTCTTCAGGCCTTGCTTCACTGTGGCATTAACAGGAGGTGCTTCAAGAGCTAATCTTCTTTCTCCTCCACCTATTTTGTTTCTATTATGATTCTTATTTTGGTTTCAATAACCTCCCTTAGAGAGGTGTCTTTTGCAAGTTTTTCTTCAATGAAATTACATCATTAGCCAATTTTTGAACAATAGTATCGATCGCACATTCTTTGGAGGTTTGACCCTTTTGCTTACCATTTGGATTCTTCACTTTCCCAAACAAAATTAGATCATCTTCTACTTGATGGCATATTCTTGGGCATTTTCAAGATTTTGAGGTTGATTTATTTGTAGGATAAATCGACCTCGGACAATTGTGCATGTATGAATAATCTCTTTTTGTTATCCTCAAATGGTGAAGCTTCTACATGTATTCTTTTCAGCAATTTTTGAATCAGGCCACAAAATATCTTATGAGTTCATTTGATTCTTTCTTCATTTGTACCAATTGAATAAGAATATCTTGAGAGTCTTTAACTAATTTTAATCTTTCTTTGAATCTAGTTCGATATCATACCAATTTTTGATGGATCGAGAGGGCAAGAGGTAGAACCATTCAGTTGTTTTACCTTGAAGTAACTCCATGAACAACCTTACTAAAACATCTTCATGTTCAACTCCAAGAACTCAACATGCAGTGATGAAAGATGCAATATGTTCTTCAGAAGTTGAGTGCCATCACCTTTGAAGTTGGGAAAAATTTTGTGGGATCCCTTCGAGCAATTCATGGAGAGATGGTGTGAGAGAAAACGAACTAGTATTCTTTCCCGTAGAAGATGTTGTTGAGGTTCTTCCATTTCTTCTTCAACTTATTCTTCTGCTTCTTCTTCTAGGGGAAGAATAGCTAGTGGTGGTGTAACTAGAGATTCAAGAGGAGTCTCAATTGGATTTCCTGTTGTATCACTCGATGTACCAGATGGAGATGATGTTTGAGAGAAGTAATATGGATTATTTCAAATCTGATATTGTTGTCTTTGAAGAGCTTCAAACTTTGGATCAACAATACCTCTCAATATATCCAATATGGTGTATCTCTTTTCAGCCATCTTGTGAGAAAACCTACAACAAGAATGTGAAAGGACACAGTTGAAAACAACAATGGCTTTCAAGCATCAAGTTTCATGTTTTCTAAGAATTTTTTATTTTTAATTTTTATGGATTTTTGGTATATCTGATTTTAGGATTTTGTGGATCGTTATAGGGTGTAGGACAAAAAAATATGCCCCATGGTGGGCACTAAAAATTGTTGGAAAAATAATTTTTCATAAGGAAAAATTAGGGGTTTTCATCAACGCTCTAGGACTAGGTCCCTCTACTTAGGAATGGGGCAGCTTCATTTCTTAGAGACAGGAAATATATACATTAATCTAACCATCGTGGGTGGCCTTTCGACCGAGGATCACACAGGAATACTCCACTAAACTCGTGTGCAAAAAGGAGGTGGAGGAAAGGTGTATGTATGGAGAGGGGAGAAAGTGAGAAGGGGGTTTTACTCAATAAATAGCAAGCTAAGTTTATTTCCAAGTTAACAATGAGAAGACACCACATTAAGGAAAGAGGAACAAAATACAATTAAATCAAATTTTATTTTCATAATGTTGCACAAGTAACCATGTTTATGGAATAAAGTTGAGATGGAAAGGAAAACATAAGACAAGGAGATAGAGGAATTGTAATTTCTTACTTGTAGTAAGATAATGGGAGCTATCAACCAAGAAAATCTAACCCTTTGGAATGGAAAGCCATTCCAATTTATAGCTTTACAATTTGTCTCTTTATCTACCCCCACATGGGATTTCATAGTGCCACCACTTGTGACCTATCACATTCCTCTGGGAAATAAAAATAATCCCCTTTCTTATTAATAAAAAATTGTAATGGTCACTTAAGTGAATAGCATGAAAGAGCCATAAAGTACAATTTTCAATGGAGAATTAGAAACTACGAGAGAGAGAGAGTGGAGAGAGAACAGAAGAATATAGAGAAGTGAAAATTTGGAGACGTGAAAGCATCTTGTTGATGAAGAACTTGCTTCGATGGATCTTGAGTGAATGTTCCAACAATGAGGTTCCCTACTTTGAACTCATGTTGAGTTAGAACATTGTGATTGTAAATTCCTTCTCATGTGAGATGTGGACACACTCCAAGCCATTTAATGAGTATTTAGAAACACTTCTGTGAGACTTTCACTGATATGGAAACATGATTATCCTTTTTGAACACAAGGTTGGAGTTAGAACATGAATATCATCACCTTGCTCTTCTTGGCTTCAAAATTCACCTCCGTGATACAAATGTTTCCTTTTTGAATGGAATCAACCCCAAGATTCTCAAACACTTTCTTGCTCATCTATTATTCATTAGAAAATTTCCTCTCCTCCAAACAAAATAATGGATCCTTCGTTCAATTGAAAATGCAGTGTGAAATCATGAAATAGTTAGGTCACTCGGGTGATCTGCACTATTTCAAAATTATCTAGGTGTTTTTTCTTCAACGTGAGAAGCTCAACATCCATGTTTCTTGACCAATATATTGAAATTTACTATTTTTAGTAAGTCTTATTTTGAGAAGTCCTTTTTAATTGCAGTTGCTTAATTTGGCACTTTTGAGTTTCTCTACGGTGTGCGAGGGTAATGACAACTATGAAAATGAATTGTTTGCAACACTTACTATTTATAGACATTGAGGCTTAGGAAGGTTTACTATTTTTAGATGTGAGTCTTCTTGGTGTTGGAATGGAATGAAATCGGTCTCAAAAGTTTATGTTTTGCAATGTGAGGCTTTGCTCCAAATTTCAAAGGATTTCAATTCTTGGGGTTTTAGTAGATCTAAAAAACATGTTTTTGGTTGAATATTTCAAACAGATTTATAAAATGATACATAGCATCAATGGAGGCATGCAAATACTCTTCTTAAAGGCATTTTTGTAAGGAAGCTACAGTCAAAATCTCATGGCAAATGGACATGGGGTTTGGGAGATATGAGCAAAAAGGTTTTGGCATGGAGGATGTTTAAAGGATTTTGGCAGCATAAAGCATACCAGCAGCAATAGAGGAGAAAAATAACACAAATGAGGCTAAAAATGGTTAAGTGTTGCATTTAAATGATTTTCCCTCTTTCAAATTTGTTTTCCTCTCATTTTCATACCTTAACTCACATTAAACCCAAACAAGCTTAACTTGAGTTAAGTGGAGGTTAGAGGTGTGGTTGCACCCTTAAAAATAGGGGAAAAGGGACAAGGTGACATCAACCTCTCCAAAAATTTCCATGGGTGAGGCTCTCATGAGGAGGGGGTCAAATTTTGTGAAAATGGTGAATTGTTAACATTTCCCTAACACCCAGGTTGTCACTTTTAAGTGACGAAAAGTTGCCTCCAAAGGGGGCGCACTTTTGTGTCCCCCATGTCCCCTTATTTTTTGGGACAAAGGGACAAAGGGACATTAGACCTCCAAAAGGTCATCATGGGTCAAGATATCATGAAAAAGTGGTCAAAATACAACTTATGGTGAGTTTATAACATGTTTCTAAGCGCGTTAAGTTGTCACTTTAAGTGACATAACCAAATCCTCCATGGGGGATCATATTTTGGTGTCCTCCATGTCCCCTTACACTAAGGGAAAAGGGTACAAGGGACATTCATGCTCCAAAACTATGCTCAAAGCTGATTGGTCGTGTTGACGTCGTCAAACTCAACATGAAAATAGACTAAGGAGTGGATTCTCAGGCCCGAGAGAAAGACATGGAGTTCGGAGGGCCAACCTTATATGATTTTGATTCAAAGGACACACTGATTCCATTCCCACCATTTTCAATACCTAATTCAACTTTTAATTTTCCTTTTCAGTCCATTTTCCACTTTTGCCTACTTGCATGCGCTAGTAAGTTGAGTTGCCACCGGAGTCTAGAATGAGTATGAACAAATCCAACACATGGACCATGAGGAGGGTATAATGTAATCCACTTTGAACTTTTTTAGGCTTCTAACTCTTCTCAAAGTTCCGAAACTCTTTGAGAAAGTTTCACCTTGTAGAAAGACTCTTGTGTTGTCTTGATAAACAAATTTCCTCATTTTTTATACCCGCAAAATTCTATCTTGATTATTGCACCATGAAGTAGGCTATGTCATATTTCCAATTCCTATGATCTAGATTCCCAAAACCTTTTGATGCTTTTGAAACCTTTCGAACAAGGTGACTAGCTCCTTTCAAACATGCTTTTCCCAGTTCCTTGCCCAAAAAGACCTAGTTTTGCTTGAAAGTTTCACAACCTCTCATGGCTCCATAGAAACTTCATAAATGACATTGGATCATCTTATTACTCTCTCGCACAACCTCTAGATGGGTTGTGTCCTTGCAGTTATCTTCTAAAGGATGTCCTCTTGTGACAAGACCAAAAATAGTCCTTTTGAAGCCTCAGGAGCACTATTCTTTCTTAGATCTCAATACCCTCATGAATCAAGCTAGGTACACTTCTCTGCACATGAAACACACTTGAAAATCATGTTTGTACATTCCTCTTGACCATGATGATGGTGACATAGTTGAAATGTTGGCGGAGGAAAGGTTTACATTGACTGGGAAAGGGAATTTCAAGTGTGGGTTTGATTGTCATGACCAAAATTTTAAATTTTGCATGTTAGACATTTAACATGACAACAATTTTCAACTATTCATTTAATCAAATATGTTTTCACTACTTGATGTAAGCATGTGAACAAGGAAGATGATATAACAAACATCTCGAATGAGAGCATCACTTTATCCTATGAGCAAGTATGTTGCAATAGACTTAGCAAATTTTCTAAGTTAAAAAGACCACTAACAACCACATAGCTATAAATCTAAGACATCGTGGGTATAATAGGAGAAGCTAGGGCACTTTATGAGTGCAAGAGAGAGAACAATGACACCAAGCGCACATGGGTAGCCATGTGGTAAACAAGAGGGTCGTGTCATAGGGTTGTCTTTAGAAAACATTTTAAAGGGTCAATGGGACTTCACAATCAGCCTAATTTGCAAGGAAATTGGTTAAACAAACAACTCTAAGAGAACTAGCAATCGAATGTGTACAATGCAATGTGAATGCCGAATGGTATATGTTATTTGATTTAGAGGGATAGTTATTACTTTTGTAGTTGATGTTGATAAGGGGTGTGATTGATTTTGTAAGTGTAGGAATATAAATGAAGCATTACATTTAAAGGTTCTATCTCTACATTTCGAATTTGATACAAATTCGTACATATACATTTGCAAATATTATATCATGAGGGGTAGCATTTTGCGGACTATTTTATTTGAACTAAACATGGATACATGAAGACTTTTGTACATTTGCCGATCTTATATCATGAGTGGTAGTCTTTTGTGGCCAAATTTTTGGCACTAAACATGAATACATTTGATACTACTTTGGATAGTTAATTACTTTTGTAGTTGATGTGGTTTGTAATTATTTGGGGAAAATTGTGTTAGTGTTGCAACGTGTTTGAGATGGTGGTTGCATCGGTTGTTTGGTTGTTTTTTGTTGAAAAAGCCTTTTTTGTACTGTTGATAACATATTGATAATGGGTGTGATTGACAGTGGAAGTGTAGGAATATAGATGAAACATTACATTGAAAGGTTCTACATGTACATTTCAAATTTGTTACAAATTCATACATATACATTTGCAAATCTTATATCATGAGATCTGAACTAAACATGGATACATGAAGACCTCCATATATTTGCAGATTTTATATCATAAGTGGTAGCCTTTTTTTGCCAATTTTAATTGCACTAAACATGAATACATTTGATACCCCTTGAATGGCACTACCGCTTTGGATACAAGAAGTGTTGAGTAAAGTAGTAGTGGAAGTGCTATCAAAGTAGAGTGATAGTAGTCGACTCCTCCTTTCTTCTTGCTCCAAGTGTTAGTACGTGCGCCATTGTTGAGTACCTTTCAAATGAAAAAGGAGGGGAAATGCCACGTACGAGTTTTTGCTGAGAGTGGGATAACATCAACGTGACTACCTCACTATAACATAAGAGTTGAAAAACATAGGACACGTGGGAATAAATCTCAAATAAATAAGGGAAAAGATTGTAATTTGTGAAAATGATAAATTCAAGGTAGACATAAACAGACTTATGATAAGTTGTAATTTCCAAGTTTTTCATTTCAGATTTCCCCAATTTTGCTAGAACCTTTTTTACCAAATGAAAATTCATGCATCATATCATCTTAGTGTTGATCATTTAGTTTTCTAGTTGAAGGGCCCATGCAGTTACACCTAGCAATGGTGTGGAAAGCGAAAAAATTAGCCCCAATAAAAACCTTTGGACCCACAAAACCCAAAAACCATGTTTTCAAACAAAGAACTAACCTTGATAATTAATGAAGAGATAATATCCAATGGGAGATTTGCATCTGTGTGTTTTCCTTCAAAGTAGATCAGACTATATATTTCCCAAAAACTATTAGATGTCCTCCAAATTTGACCCGATCTCTAAGCTTTCATATTTTTTCCACCAGACAGACAAAATTCAGAACATCTTGGCCTAAATTCACACCCTTTTGACAAAAATCCACAAATTCGCTGAATTTATTTGTTCAACCTGCATAGGGAACACTAAATTGTTAGAAAAAAAGAAACCCCTTACAAACTTTGAGATGCTTCCGCGGCCACAACACAAATACAAACACAACAGAACTGAATTCACTGGGAGAAGAAGAAGATTTACTAAATTCAATCACATTTTTTTTGGTCCAATGTTTCCGGAAGTCATACAAGTCTATTAAAATGGCTGATCGAGGAACAAATACCAACGAAAAAGGGAGCAAATATTAACAACAAATTCAAATTTACGTCAATTGAAGCTATATTATCACTAATTTCAGGCATCCGATAAATTTACAAAAATATCAATGAATGAAATATTTTACTAACGTCCACGAGACCAAACAACATATGGGACCAAGATTGATAAATCGACCAGTTAGGTAGCATAGCATTGGGGGTTCCTCATTATGTTTATCACCACAAGTATATATTAGCCAGCTTATGAGCATGATTGTTAAGGCTCTAGTTCCATGAGGATGTCGAGCTTGCTATGCCAAGTACAAACTATTATATATTTTCTATCTTTTATACCACACATAAAACAAGCACCTTGATGCATAGCTGCATACCACAAACAAGGATTATTTATATGTATCATTCCGGTCTCCTTTTCCTTCTCCTTCAGTATGGAGAGCTTTAAAAATTGGAATAAAAAACCTCCAAAATTGTGGGAAGAATCTTTCAATATTGCAGCTTTCCTAATAAATAACATACATGCCACACCACCATCTTCCACACTTCCTTTGTCTGCAGAACAACAAATAGCTCTTGATACCATCTTTGCACCATTCAAAGCAAACAAAACCCTTTTACCTCCACTAAGATTGATAATTCAAAAGCGGCTAGCACAGGAAAATCATTTCTAATAAATAAAATCTGGAATTCATTCACAACATCAACCACATCTCCCGAGCCTCTACTTGTGCTCGCCCCTACCCGTGTTTCAGCATTCAACATCTCGCATCCACAATCCATGCAGCCATGCGTATTCCAATCAAAGAACTGAAACCCCTTGAAGGTAGTGCATTATCATCTTTTCAAGAGTCGTTGAAACATATAGAATATGTTCTTATTGATGAAATGAGTTTCATCGGGCCAAAGTTGCTAAGCAAAAATTGACAGTAGGCTCCACAAAGCTTTCCCACACTCAAGAACATCTGAATTTGGGAACAAATCAGTCATCCTCCTCGGTGACCTCGGGCAATTACCGCCGGTTTTGGACAGTCCTCTTTACGCAAGTAATTCCTACGGAGCAACCCTTTGGAAGGGATTTCAGTCTTCCATTACATTACAAACAATATTTCGGCAACAAGGAACAACCAATGCACAAGTTTCATTCCGAAATTTACTACTCCACATGTGAGATTCAACCCCTCTAATTGAGGATTGGGAACTCCTAATGTCTCGCATAGACACACACCTAACTCAACAAGAGCTCAACATTTTTAAGGACGCACCACATTTGTTTGCAAAAAATGATTTGGTGGACTCCCACAACCTACAGATGTTGAAGGCATTGAATGTTCCAATCGCCCAATCCATTCTTTGAAAGTAACAGGGAAATTGGACCAGGAAATCCTGATGATGATCAGTTGGAACACAAAGTTATATTGTGCAAGCAACAAAAATCATGCTTATTGCAAATCTATGGGTTGATGTAGGCCTCGTGAATGGTGCCACAGGAACAATCACCGACATTGTCTACGACACATCAATGTAACCACTAGCATTACCTTTATTTGTTGTAAAATTTGATAGATACAACAACCCATGTTGGGATCCCTCCAACCCGTTACATATTCCCATACCCCCTATTTCGAGAGGGAATCGAAGACAGATTGCCGATTAAAATGGCATGGGGATTAACTATCCACAAGTCACAAGGACTTACTTTGCACAGAGCAACCGTCGACATTGGAACCACTGATACCTTCATTTATTTGATGTTTTCAAATATGATATGCAACTTTAAATGTACGAATCAGTAACATAATTAAATGTACACATACAACATTTCAATGTAATGTTTCAACTAAAGTCCTACACTACAACTATCAAACACACACATTATCAATTGTATAATTAATGTTTCTCCAACAAAACACCAACTGAACCACTGATGCACAACTAACAACATCAATTATAAAATTAATTTTAAAAAATTCAATTAATTCTTATCTGCGCGCTTGGGGACAACGACACAACTGATGAAATTATAAACCTCGAAAACTTTCTTCTCTTTCGTTACTGAAATACATACAAACATTCATTCATTACATATCTCCATTAATAAATTTTCTAACATATAAACCTCTGAAACATACTCATATTCGCACTGTAATCATCCATCAACCTGAACATATCTTCATATCCCTCTGATCCTTAATTCCTCTGATATCGTAAACAACTTATCAGCAGTAACGACATATATACCTTCAATACCATCGTGATCATCCTTACCATCTGCAATGGAATAACGTCTTTCCATGTAATCCTTCAATACCTGTATTCGTATCCTCTGAAAATCTTTACGACTTACTTCCCAATAGTGATATTCTCCACGATAGCAATAACATACTGATCCTTTGCACAGTACTCTATCCAGTTGTATCCCATCGATCACCTTCACACAATCCATTCCTGTACTGCCTGCAACAACAGTATTCAGCCCTTCAATAGACATCCTAACGCCCTTTATAAAAAAACACAGGCCCAAATAAAAAGAAGGATCGAGCATGCATCTGCTAAAAACTGATTCGGGAAACTGCCGCATCCATGCAACTGCAAAAACACTAAAACGCCCGTCGAAACCGTCAAAACAACCATCAAACATAATCGCCTGTCAAAAACGTCCAAACGACCGTCAAATTTAACATAGTTGCAGAAACGTCCAAAGGTCCTTTACCATAGGGGGAACGCCTTCGGCGTAATAATCAATTTCACTTCATGAAGTGAAAAAGAAAGTTATCCCATTGGGAAGGTAGCAAGTAAATCCTCTTTTTTCAATTTATGATCTTTTGGAGACCAAAAGTCCCCATATTGGGGAGGTGTGAGAAGAAACTCGATCATAAAAAATATCATAATTTAGTTGGTTTAGATAATCAAATTTACTTCATAGTTTGTATGAAAAATGAAGTACATAGAGATATGTTTTACTCGCTCCAAGAAGCCGAATTGGGACAACATACATGCAAAAGCTAAAAAGAGGCTGGAAGGTTCAAGAATGATTTGGACATCTAAAAAGCTAAGGAGGTGCAAGAGGGTTCAAAAATGATTCGAACATCCCAAGGATTTCCACATTGAAAGTTAGTTCTAGTGGAATAATTTGGATTGAGATGAGTCTGTCTATTAGCTTCCACTAAAAATGAATCTATCTAAAATAGACAATCAAAAACTCAAGCATCCCAATGGGAAGGCAAATTGTTTCTCCTTTCGACACTTTAATGGTTTTGGCATTGATAGTTTTCCAACTCAATTGCTCATATGAATGATTGCATAAACCCATTGGGATCATATATTAGCATTCAAGGATTAATTATGGTATTGGTGGTCATTCCTAGAGTTAAAAACTAATTATACACTTGAGTGCAATAATCAAGCGTGTTGATTAAGGAAGTTTCCACGACAAGAAATCTTGTAGAGCATTGTATAAGTGTTAGAGAAGGCCCATTGTGCTCTTGGAGGTTCTAATGGAGCAATTGGCTTGTAAATATTGCATAATGATTATAGAGATAAGGAGGCATTGTGTCACTTTTATGGGATTCGTCTACATTGGGTTTCTCCAAGTGAATGTGTGCATTAAATCTCCCTTTTCATGTTTGTTTAAATGTTTTACTTGATTTCATTTTGTGCAACTACAAAAAGCAAGGCACTCAAGCAAGCACATAAATTACATATTCAATTGATTACAAGCGAGTTCTTGTTTTAAAGTGCAACTATTAGTTGACTTCAAATAAATCGACATACTTCTTTGAACCCATACTTCCTAAATGTGACAACACATTGGTAGTAGCATAAAAGGGTGTGCAATATCATTTGTAAAATTGCACGCACATATTTGGTAAAGGGAAAGGGAAAAAGAAAGTTGAGGAACCCCTGGACTACACACCGTAATCAATACCATTTGATCGAGACCACCAATGATGTCGAGAGATCCTACCAAGTGACATTGTCACAAACTAGAAAAAGGTGAACGGGAAAATATGTAAACAATGTCAATGCCTTTTTCTTGAAACCTCATAATCAAAACCATCCAATTAATCTATTGCCATATGCATATGTTATCACTAAAACCACACAAAACAAAACAACTTAAGGCAAAGAAAATGCAAAGTAATACCATTCCACACACATGCAATTTATGCAAGTCCAATCAAATCTTATATTCTTAAGCACAAGTGTCATATCTACAATTGGCATAGCAACAATCATGTCAACAAACATAAACATTTTCATTTAAATTAAATAATCCAAATTTGTTATATTTAGCATGCACTAGGAAGATTAATCAAAAACCATTGAAAATGGTCTCTTCTTATTGCAGTCTTAAAATTTCTTAATATAATAAATGAAATAGATGTATTAATAAATGATTTTAAGAGTTCAAATGTTGGAGTTTGAGTGTTAAAAGCAAAAAATGACAAGGATTGAAATTTCTTCCTCTTTTGCACTATAGTCAAGGACCCAATGTCACCCCCAATCACGAGACTCGAGCATGTTAGTGAAGGAAACTTCAACTACCTTGTTTGGCCAAAACTATTTACGAATAGGAGAGATGAGAACTTTTTGACCCATAGAAGAAACAAACTATTCGGTTCCACCCATGCTAATAATGTCGACTCAATGGCATGGTCCACAAAGCCACCATCCAACAACCTAAGAAAAACCTGTTTCAGTATTTCCGAAGGTGAGGCTTGCAATTCAAAAACCAAATCTTCCGAGACCTAATCCAAGGAAATGTTATATGAAGGCTATGGGGTCGAGTGCAGAGTTCCTTCGATAGTTAAATGGTGGGGAAGAGCATCCTTCCACCACAAAGTTGAAGCCACAACGACCATCTAACATGTAAGACTCCAGCAATCTAAAGCCATGTGACTGTTTCAAAGCACCGAAAACAATGAAAAAGCAAACTACCATAATAAACAAATTATAACCACGACCAGTCAACAACTTCCAACACAATATCAAAAGAAAATCTTTCAATAAAGCCATATCAACCAGGGTGCGGGCAAAAATAGTGTGGGTTAAAAACATAGTAGCAAAATCAATAGTTAAAAAGTTGCCCAGAGTGTTGCCAATGGCTTCAAAGCATAAATCGGTCCAAAACTAGATTGGAAGATTTGACCATCTAACCCAAACTAGCTTTATATTAAAGGATTCAGTAATGGAGTTAAACGAAGGGTACCAGATTTTAATCAAGAGGTAGTGCTTGCCCCAAACCTAGAGCCAATCATAGAGAATCACATCCCTATCCCAAATACAATCAAGAACCACAATGAAAATACCCCTAGCACGGGGATAAATCTCAAGATTACCTTCTAAAACTAGTTGCCATTAATCTAACAGCCGCCAATGGAGCATTGGGCACCTAGCAACAACTAGTTGAAGCAATAAATCACAAGTTGTGTAGTAGTTTTCATTTTCAATCACCTCCTCTCCAAAGACAACATAGGGAGGGATTTGAGCACTAGGTAGAAGCCTAACTACAGGGTTGACCAGGGCTGCCACCTTAGCTGCAGCCACATACGATACAGCTGCCCCCAAAACACACTAGCAAACAACGGATGCAACGCCATGAAGCTCACCTAGAAGAGAGTAGGATTTAGGGCTCCTTAGGATATCCATTATTGAACATTATTAGACTCCAGTATTATGCTCATTTATTGATTTAATTGGAGTAAAAAAGGAAACTTTTTAAAATGTGTATACATTTACTAGCATAAAATGAAGAAAATAATTAACCACAATAAAATGTATTGTTATGAACCGTGTCAAGTTGAGTATACATGCTCTTCTTGATCGAGTAGAAAGTCTTAGTCATATGACACGTTGTGGTTGATGTAGAACATACCCTCGCCTTAATTTACATCATATTCTGTCATGTTACATATTTATGTCTTCTTTTTCCTAAAGGTTGATGACGAGATACTTGTGCATGCCTGCAATGATTTACTCAATTATATATTGTAGTTTAAGTTCTAGGTTTCATGCCCCCAAAAAAATAAAAAATAATACATCACAAGCCCACAAACTAAGTGTTACCATGAATTTAAAGAATCAAATTGTTTGTAAGTAATAGGAGCTCATAGTGTAGTTATTTAGGTATTTTCTCCATATTTGCGAATGCTTGAAGGTGCTGATGTGCTTTGTGTATCATTTTAATTAAATAGTCGTTAAAAAATGAATGCTCACTGAATACAGTCATCAAAATCATGAATATTCCTGGAATGAATCAAAATAAAAAAGCATGCAAAATACAACCACATAAAATTCTTGTGCCAAACACCTCTTCTTCCAATATCCTAGAGCTACATCTTTCAAGGCTTTAATATTTTTCAGTAGGATGGACCATTTTCTATGAATTATCAACTACAGATACGGTTCTATTAAGTGACAAGGTCCATAACAATAGATTCGTTTGCGTTTTGATTATTTGCTCATCAAATTCCTACACGCTTGTGCTTGATGCGGATCAAATTCTCCATCTTAATGTACCTAACATATTCTCTGATGTTAGGGTCTCTTTTTAGCTCAAGGTTGATGGTGAGATACATGTGCATGCACGTAATGATATGAAACCAGTTCAAGGATCCGACATTGCCACTATAAGGTCTCAGGTTTCTAACCCAAATAAAAAAGAAAAATGATTACATTATTGGACCCAACAATGAGCATTTCCATGAAATTAACGGATCACATATTCCTAGTATGTACAGAAACATTTAAGCATGTGAATGCACTGTAGAAACCACTTCCTTTGAATCCCTCTCCCTGCCCGGCCACCAACACCCCAGCACCATTTACTCCCATGTGAAAAAATCTACAATTGCATAACCAACCAAAAAAGTAGCCACACTTGCACTTCACAATACCATTCAACTCACCCCAAAAAAAATCTACATAGTAAAACATAAGTATTCTAAAATACTGTAATTAATGACATGAGTCCATAAAGAATTCCATGATGAATATGCAGAATCGGTTTCAAGGATGCTGGATTCAACAGTCACTAATACACCACAGTAAAATATGCTGAAACTTAAGCAATTACCTGTTAGTTTCTCATTACAACCTATTCTTCTGAAAGAATTTTTTTTTATGAACACGAGAAGATTCAGAAAGCCATAGAATAAAATTGGCTATATCTTTCAACAAAGTTCAAATAAGAGGATAAAAACAATGTCATAGACATGAGCCAGATATAGTAAAGCAAACTAAATATATGGCCCAGGGTTTATTTCAATGCTCAACGACACTACACAATATCACGTTACCTGGACATAAATTCTGTCGAGATTTCTCCCTTAAAAGTATTAAATTTACCCTACAATTATAACTAGATCTAGCTACTTCTAGCATTATATCCTACGATTGGATTGAATACCTTGTTCACACTTTTTCCCCTCCAAATAGTAGATAAGTATTCTAAAATATATATTGTAAAAGAAAGACAGCCTTCTAAGTAAAATTGCATAAGCAAGTTTTAGAATCGACGTTTTGAACCACCCTGTGGATCATCATCAGGATGAATGGATAGATTAGAGAAAAGGGTTCCTTATAATAGATAACCTGAAGTTACAATGAAGAAAAGAGATTAATTAAATATTGTCTTTTAAATAATGCTATATCTCCAGAACATTAATTAAATACAAAAGTGCAGTGCATTAATGCCTCTAAATTTGGAAAAGCATTAAATACAAAGCATTAATTATCTCTGAGCATGTCTATGATAGGTCTCCATGAAACACTCAGCTCCAGGCCTTCATCTTGGTTAAGATCATTAGGATGTTCGCAAATCTCAATTGCTTCTCTAATTTTCCCTTTAAATAGTGCTCCTCCACAAAGATTCCTGCCTTGTACACGCAAATGCCATGCAAACATTTGTGTGCATACTCGGCTAATGGTGAAGATTGTATGCAATCCCAATGACTATCGGAACAATTTCTTTAAACCTCATTTGATCCTAATGATAAACCACAGTGTGGTTTGAAACATCGATTCTAAAACTTGGCCCATCTCTTTTTAACACTAGGTTGCGTAAGTTTGAATTCACGGCGTGTGCGTGTGCGTGCGGCATGCACGTGCATGTGCATGCGTGTGTGTGTCGAATATGCAGAATCAGGTTCAAGGTTGCCACATTCAGCAGCCGCTCATAGATTGTATTGAAAGGCACATTAAATTTAACAGCTACTTGCAAGCTTATGTCATACAATGTGAAGAAATATCAAGCTTTGTCAAGGAAAATATATTGAAACTTCGGCAATTACCCTGTTAGTTTTTCATTAAAATCTATTCTTCTGAAAGATAATTTTTAATAAATATGACAATACATAAAATGCAACGGAATAAGTTTGGCTATATCTATCAACAAGTCCAAATAAGGGAATTAAAAAATGTCATAGGCATGAGCCACTCAGAATAAGGCAAACTAAACAAAAAGACCAGGGCTTATGTCGACATTGTTAAATTGCATTACACAATATCTTGGTAACTGGACATGAAAGGCATCAAAATATTTCCTTCTTAAAACACTAAATTTAACCACAATTATAACTAGACTCCAGCTACTTCTAGCATTATACTCCGGGATTGGATCAAATATCTTGTTCACGCTTTTTCCCCGTCATTCCTGCAACAACCTGCTCATTTAAAATAGCAAAAATTACTTGATAAAGCTCCGCGATGCAAGGAAACATATTTTACAATTCTGGAAAATAAATTCATCATGGAAGGATGGAATATCACCTCATTTAGACCTGGATGTGGAACTGCCTTTGCTGTTTCCATAGAATCCAATATGGGCCTAACAAATGCTGGAAGAATCAACCCTACAGACAAAAGGGATAGCTAAATCAGTAATAATTTTTACCAAGTTTCCTTGCTATCATTTGAAGTTCCTATCTGTATATAAAGCAGTGTTCCACAGGATGTGTCCCCAAGGGTCTGAATGGCATCCCAGGGACAAAGACTGGATGTATAAACAGTGCTCCATAAGGATGCATCCCTGAGGATCTGAATGGCATCCCAGGGATGGAGACTGGCCATCCCCACCACATTCTGCCCCCTGCCCTGCCCTGCCCGCCCCCTCACACCACCCACCAAAAAAAAAAAAGGGGGTGTCCCTTCTTTTATAAGGCATCGGGAGGGCAGGCACATCCCCACAACATCGTGGCTTGCCGCACGCCTTCACCCTAAAAACAAGACCCCTTAAAGAGAAGTTTTCTTAAATTGCACAGAACATTAAAATAATAAACGCTATACTCTAAGAGCATCTGGCAAACTTCAATTAAACCCTGAACTACATTCTCAATCACCATTCAGCAAACGTGCAAAGAGAAGAAGAGGAGGAATGGAGAGGAGAAAGAGCAAGAGGGTTTCTGGTTATCGAGTTTGATATCTTTCTTTGTAATTTTGAGTACTAAAAATCATAATTTATAATTCATGATTTCGGATTATCGGATCAATCGTTTTATAATTTAGTTAGTAGTTTACTGTTTTAAATTTTGGCTTATTTTAGTTCATTTAAGTTATTTTTTTATTTTATAATTTATTTGTAATTTAAAAATTATAATATTACTTTTATGTTTTATGCTAGTAGCCATCCCCAAAATCCGGGTAATGTTTTGCCATCAACACAACCCCGTCTCCAGAACATGTGGAACACTTGATATGAAGGTACTTTGTGCTTTAAAATTTATAATATGGAATTTAGTTTTTAAAATATACAGTACTTTTAAGTAATGAAATTTATAAATAGACTAGTAAGTGAAGAAGTTTATTTATATTTTAAAGCTACCTTTACCATCGATTATAAGGCACAATTATTATTTTTGCTTTTTACTTTCAAATGCTCAATATAATGCATAAAAACGTAGACATTCCAAGCGATTGGTTGAGTCACAATTAAATATAAAGTTCCAACTTCATATTTTGCATGAAGTTTTGCAGTGATCGAACAAAGTTTGATGGACAATCAATTAAAGAGATTTCTGTATCTCTGAAAGATTGATGATGCAAGAATAACAGATTGCAGGATGTAGCAAATGATAAAAGAGGTCTTGCACGAACTTTTGCAAGGATTAAACAAAGTTCAATGGACAATCATAATAGCTTACATATCTCTGAAAGATCGGCAATTTAAGAGACAGATTGCTGGTTGTAGCTAACTGATTAGCAGACACGATGTGGGAATGAATGCCATCTAAGAGCAACTTTTCACTGGTGGATCCAAACTGAGGAAAGAAAGGGTCAAGACAACAGAGATCAGTAAACCTTATACCAAACATAAAAGCTCAAAGAGACATGCCCTATATTGATCAAAAAGCTGCCATAACATGGCAAAGGGAACCCAGACAAGTCAATCAGATGATGATCCCTAATTCCAATTACTGTATAAGCTCAATGTCGCCCATTAAACTTTACCCATCACCATGTAAAGAAGTAGTAAATCAGTGGTATGGAATTCAATTTCTAGAAACTCGGATGTCAAAGGAAGAACAGTGTGATTTGGGAACATGCAGTTGAATTTTTAAAGAATTCAGCAAACAAATAAAAGTGACAAGGAAATGCAAAAAGAAGGTAAAGGCTTGTTGTTAATCTCAAATCTGATAATGAAAAGAATGACGATCTCCTGATTCCAATTGCTGTATAAGCTCAATGTCGCCCATTAAACTTTACCCATGTAAGAAAGTAGTAAATTGGTGGTATAGAATTCAATTTCTAGAAACTCAGATATCAAAGGAAGAAAAGTGTGATGGGGAACATGCAGTTGAATTTTTAGAGAATTTAGCAAACAAATAAAAGCGACAAGGAAATGCAAAAAGAAGATAAAGGCTTCTTGTTAATCTCAAATCTGATATTGAAAAGAATCCGTTGCATGAAAAATAATTAAATAGAACTAGCAGTAGCATTATCTTAATCCATATAGGTGGAAGTTCATAACACTAGTAACGAAAAAGTTATTGGCCTCAACAGTATACTGTTGCATTGGTGACCACAAGGTCACAGGTTGAATCCTGATTAAAATTGTGGCGCTTCAGGCTAGGGTATCGGTTGTGCCGCCTGAGGACTAGTGCGTTGGACTTGCCCTGCAAACTGCACACCTTCAGGTTGTGCCAAGTCGCTGGGTCCTTCCAAGACAGTTGAGCTTAATGTAATAACTCGGATACAAAACAGAAAAAATATTAGAATATTTTTCACTTAAATGAAAAGCAATATCTAACAGAGTACACTAAAATAACCAGATAATACCAGAATAAATAATAAAATGCTTCAGGACATGGAAGCAAATAATGTAATTGAAAATGCCATGACAAACAGTTAAACTGCAGTCTTATGCGGAAAGTAGTTAGGCGAGCTGTTAACATATGGAACTCTACCAGCTTTATTAAATATGGCAAGTGACAAATCCCCAGGTTGAAACGGACTACCAGAAAAACTTTACAAGGTAACTTAGGCCTTAATTGGGAGAGATCCGTGTAGGATGATTAGACAGATCTATCAAAATTGATGCAGTCGCAGATAGAAACATAGATTTATCCTAGCTAAGCTTGTAGAATCTGATAAATTTCTACAAAATCAAACTCAACTCACTTTCACAATGGAGCTCTACAACACTACTTGCTTGCTCGATTCGGCATCTGCTCAACAGATGCCAAGTAGATAGATTTATCGCCCCCCTTGCTTGCTTACTATTCCCTTCTATTTACAGAATCTGGCCAGAATCAGGCGGGAGAATAAAGATGCCTTTGCAAGTAGAGATACCCTTGCAAAGATTCCCCAATATGCCCCATATCGCCATTGATCTCATCAGCTGGTTTGCAGGTACCTTCCCATGAAATCATCTCCATTAGATCAAGGTTTACTGGGTTGCTTGGTTTGTCCTTGGGTAAAGGAAACGGATCAAGGCCCATGTGTGCTTCTTCTAATTGTGTTGATGTTGACAGGAAATTCTACTAGACGTAGGATTCCAACATGGCGGCATAAACCAGAGGTCTGGCAGGACTAAGGTAGCACATAAGGCTTCGCAGCATCGGCAAGGTTTTCGGACACCACACAAGACCTTTGCAGAACCGAATTTGGTTTCTGCACACAAGATATGACTTCCACGCAATGGGATGGGTAGCACAAGACTTCCAAAAAACAGCGGTGGCTAAAAGCTAGGTAAGGTGCCACGGTATAGAGTATTGTTCACAATACTGCACAAGGCTAAAGATAGCATTATGGTATTGTGCAGCACTGGATAAGGCCTCATGGCACAGAGTAGGCTTTGCACAGCATGGATCTAAGCTTTAAGGTTTTGCAAAACATAGATAGGCCTTCATGGCATTGATAGGCCTTCACAATATTGCACAGTGTGCTTTTCAAAGTGGCACGGGACCGCAGGTGAAAGTGTGATTGCGCAATCTTTATTTGGCCACCTCTAACTAATTTTGGTTGAGGAAAGATTGTGCGTGAACATGAATCCTCTTGCATCATACACCTCGAGTAAGAAGCAACTTGAGCTCCTGCTCAAGCGAGTTTCTTGAGGTCTACAATGGAACAGCCAAATCTAGCAATCTCCAATTTGCTAAGCCAAGACGCATCCTCAACTTCTCTACCCTCCATTTTACCAGATATTCTGTGTTCCTTTGTGCGTGTTGCCTTTGCCACATGCTCTTCCGGAATATATTCAATTTCTTTATGCTTTTGTTTTGGTAGTAGGTGCTTCCAATCTACTCCTATGCAATCTAATTCATCACCAGTCTGCCCTTCAAGGTAAGGGTATAGTTCTGCAACATTGAAGATGGACGAAATGTTTATCCCTTCTGCTAGTTCTATCTATTATGCATTTTGCGCAAATTTCTTTAGAACTCGGAATGGTCCAATCTTCTTCCACTTGAATTTGTCATATGTCCCTCTTGGGAGCCTTTTTTTTGCGCAGGTGCACAAAAACCATGTCTCCAACCTCAAACTATAAGTTTCTCCTCAAATCTGCACGTTGTTTATATTGCACATTACTCTACTTCAATTGTTTGCACACTTGATTGTGCACCTATTTCATGTACTACACAAAATCTTGGCTTCTGCACTTGTTCCTCTCTTGTGGCAAATCTCGCAACTGTGAAACTCCTCTTGGACTTATCCCATTAACAATTTAGAAAGGTGACTTCCCACTGCTCCTGTTCACAAAGTTGCTGTAAGCAAACTTTGTCTGCACAGGGACAGAATCCCACGTCCCTTCCCTCTTTCTAACCAAATATTGCAACAAGTTGCCAAGACTTTGGTTGACAACTTTGTTTGGCTATCTATCTAGAGGGGATATGCAAAACTAAATTGCAACTTTATGTTCAACTTCTTCCACGATGTGTGCCAAAAGTGACCCACAAACTCAGTGTCTCTGCCAAAACTGCACGCCAATCCACGCATTCTTATAACTTCCTAAAAAGCAAGTTAGTTGTATGCATAGCATCATAGGTTTTCTTACAAGCAATAAAATGAGATATTTTTGAGATTTTATCAAAAACAAACATAGAATCGTGACCTATCTACATTTTGTTCTGTACTTTGATTCTCCCAAGGTTCCTCAAGCACTAGCAGTAGTTGATATAACCCTGCACTGTGACTTTTCCCTTTGCTAATTGGCATACTCTACATATTTGTAGCCATTTCTGGCCAAAAGTACCTTTCTCTTATCTTTGCCAAGGTCTTATTATTGTGGTTCAGAATTGCACCCTAGGATTTGATCATGGCAGACCAAGAATTTTGGACAACATTGGATGATCCCTACAATGTGGGACTTCCATAAGTGGGATCAACCTCTGGAGAAGGTCAGCTTCCTCTTATTCCTCTGACCAACTCTACTCGCACTCCTGAACTAATGCTAAAGACCAAACTGCGGATGAAAAGGGAGAGGGAATGCATAAAGGAAGCTAAGCTGAAAGGAAAGGGAAAGGCGATGCACCGGAAGAAGGTGATCACTCTCTCTCAAAGTCTCAGGGAAGCAAGGAGGCTAAAAACTCTGCAAAACATAATGGATACACAATCACAAATGAAAGAGCAGAAGGCAAGAAGACAATAATGGACACAAGGGGCAGATTTAAGCCACAATTGACATCATATTATTATTGTAAGTATGCACAGACTGCTACAACCATTCAGAGGGTAAGATGCATCACAAAACACATGCCATGGGTCTACAAATCCTTAGTTCTGTCAAAATTTTGGCATAATAACATTACCAAGCAAGAGAGGATGGTTTCAATGAAGAAACATGTTACATTTATAGAAGGGAGGAGAGGAGAAGGGATCAAAAGATGCTGGAGGATATTTGACCTACTAAACCTTGCTAAACCCTCACAACTGCCACCATCAGGTAATCTCTATGCCTCGTGATGGTTCATGCTTTTGGAGTTGCCTTTGCTTGCAAGAAAACTCAAAATATTTTCTTTTAGATGAGCACAACCTTCAAATCGATGGATGCCCATGAAATTTGGGAGATGGAAGAATGTGACCCTACCTCTGTTTTAAAAATCGCGATTAATTAGAAGATTATCGCAATTAATCAGAAGATTATCGCGATTAATCATTTTTGGAGCGGGAAGATAAATCTTTCCAAAAATTGCAATACGTGGCTTTCGATAAACCGGCGATTTTTGGCAACAAAAACCCTCCAAAATCGCGGAAAATCGCAAGTGAAATCGTGGCTTAGGTTTAAATGCAAAAAAAGACCAAATTGATTTGTTTTTTCTCCTGTTTTCTCTGCTCGACTCGTTTTTGCTCCTGCGACTCGCATTTCCTCCATTCGTGGGCATTCGACGTGGTTAGGAGGGCATTCGACGTGGTTTTGTGGGCATTCGACCTAGTTTCGAGGGCACGTAAATACACAGTGCATTCGTCGTGGTTTCCAGATCTATTTTCCAACAACTCGTGGCCTGTTTGTGGCCCTAGCAGGTAAATATTACAGTATTTTATTTTTCCTTTTTTTTAAAGATCTTCAATATTATATTACAATACACGACTTTACAATAAAATATTTAACATACTACGTAGCTTTGTAACTTTGTTAATAACTTTTTTTTTTTTTTTTTTTTTATTAAGGGTAAATAGTTTTGAAGGGACTATACCCTATATACAGAAAGGCTCAAAAGCCAGATATCAAAATAGGTAGAAACAGCCCAAAAAGAGCAAAACAACCAACACCAAAGGGCTCAACAGCCAGATAAGACAACATAGTAATAAATCGGGATCAAGCGTACGGTGATCCGAAAAGTAGCAGTGACAAAAAGCGACAAGAGACTGGTCATCTCAGCCAAAAAACAGCACCAAAACCGCCAATCAAAAGCAACAACTTCACGGCCGATGAATGCAAAGACAGAGCGCCACTTCACTTGATAGCCCGGTCAATCTTGGCTTTGATCGTTTGAAGCGAGACAAAGAATGCAATGGTGGTGGCCTGGGAAGGGTCTTTCAGATCCGCTGAGCAATTGCAATATCTCTTTTCTCCTTGGAGCCCCAAATGTCCTCAGTAATCCCGCTGAGACTGCAGATACTACGAACGTGTTGTTCGATGAAATTGTAAATACTTTTAAGGGCAGAGAGGATACAGTCATTACGTCCTTTTGCGTTTCCAAGTCTGCCATCCAGAGATTGAAGCTTCTTGAAAATCTCAGCAGTGACATCCTCTTCTTCATCATTTTGCAGTTTCCTTTTCCCCTTAGCTTTTTCCATATCTCTAATAACACTCTTAAGCTCTTGAATTTCCTTTTCCATCTTTCCCACTCTGATCAACAAGTCCTCATCCTTAGGCTCCTCCACCGGATGGCTAATGTGCAGGAGATTCTCGGCAAGCTCCAGGTCTTTGTGACTTCTAAGAACCCTCTGCGAAGCAGGGACCTTAGTTTTCATCCCCTTCCTTTTCTTGCTAGATGAAGCAATGTCAATCTTCCTTTCGAGCAGGGGAGGAATGGAGGCGGTGGGGCGGGGAGGAATGAAGGTAGAGGAGGAGAGAATCAGCGAGGGACATTTGAGCAATGGCGGTGAATAAGCAATATTAGCCCTTGATGCAAGGAACTACCCTAGTATGATTTTGCACTTCGAGCAGATTTCTCCAATGAGTTTATCAAGTAATGAGAGAAGTTGATAATGATGTTTCTACGAAAGTGATTGAGAAAGATCAAATGTTTTATAGGAATAGTGACAAATCTCCCCTCATGAGTTACATACCTTACTACCATTCTAGCAATCTCAGCAAAAGGCTCGGGAACCGAAGCCAGCTTAATGCCGGCCGTCACAAATTCAAGATCTTCCCCTTCATCCAAGAATTTCTTTCTCCACCTCTCTGACCACCCTCTTGTTAAAGAATTTGGAGCCGTCAAGACTAAGTCCGGTGACTTGAGCAATAAGCTCCTCGTAATCTCAACCTCAATGTTGTATTTTACCACGCGATTCCTCCATCCCTGAGCAAATTTAATAGAGATATCCTGATCAAAACCTTGGATTTTTTCAATAAAGTTCGCAAGACCCCCTATTTGAAGATAGTTCCAAAGAACCGTATCATCTTTCCAAGCTAGATTATGGGTGGGCTCTATCTTGCAAGGCGGTCCCCCCATTTTTCCAGTGGCTCTGCCCGCAACGGTAAAAATTTTAGAACTATGTGACCCAGCCTCAACTCTATTTTTGAATCTCTCTCAATCGTGCGAAAGATATAATTATTAGACCTTACTTTGTAATTAGTGACCCGCTCCTTAGCATCCGCCCTATGACTAGTAATGATGTCGCTCCAGGTCGCACAAATCTTAGGAGATGTCATCATTCTGTACTTAAAAAGCCGCTCCTTTGCATCAGCATTACAGCCATTAGTGATTACTTGCCAAGTCATGTAGATCATTGATGATGTCTTCATTAACTTGAGTGGGAATAATGTCACCCCTTAGCCAAGTTTGAAAAGTATTATTAACCCCAAAGTTTGCAAACTATCCGCGACCCTATTGCCTTCCCGGTAGGTGTGTTTGATTTCAAAATTTTCAAAACTCTTGCAAATATCAATAGCTTCAGCAACAAAATCTCTGATTGACCAACAGGGGGTTGTTTTTGGTTCAAGAGATTGATGATGTTCAGCGAATCACCCTCAATTATAATATTTGGAATATTACAATCCCTGGCTAGCCTTATTCCCCAAAGAGTAGCAAGAGCTTCAGAGTAATGGTTAGTTTGCCTTCCCATCTTTCCAGAAAAAGCAGCAACAAAACAGCCTCTGTGATCTCTAATGACTCCCCCACCTCCAGAATCTCCAGGATTGCCTTTTGAGGCCCCGTCAAAATTCAATTTATGCCAAGCATTGGGAGGCTTAATCCATCGGACAGTGGATCTATCAATACCATTATTATTCTTATTCAAGACAGTGCCAATATTCCAAGCAGCCAAAATGTTCTCTTCTTCCTCAGGGCAAAGTCTATTTTTAGGAGGTTTAAATCTTACAATGTTGTCCTCTTGCACAACAATGATAATTTCTTTGTAGACTTTGTTACATAACTTTCTAGTATTCCTGAAAATGACATCATTACGAGCCTTCCAAACTTGCCACATGGTGTGAGGTAAAACTAGTTGCCATAATCTCCTCACCACACAATGTTTGTAAGGAGAGTTCCATTGTTCCCAGGCCTGAAGACAAGTAAGGGGAAAGATCCATTCCTGATTAAAGTTTTTAAATATAAGATGCCAAATTTTGGAAGTATACTTACAATGAAGAAATAAATATTTAATGTCTTCTGCTTCTTCCTGACACATGCAACATCTATTCGGCATGATAAATCCTTTCCTAATGAGATTTTCATTGGTTAGTATCTTGCCTTTAATGATGAGCCACGAAAAAGTTCACTCGGGGGTTAGCCTCGGCATCCACTTATGCCACTCAAGTATCACTTTCAATAGAGGTAAAGAAAGAATTATAGCCCAATTTAACCGAGTACTCTCCATCAAAAAATCTTTCCAAATGAGCTCATCCTTATGACTTTGTGGTGATATGAATTAGGGAGAGTTGATTCGCATAGATGAAACATCGATCGCACATTCTCCTCAACTTTGAACTGTTTCCATTTTCTTTTGGTTTCATCCGCCTCAATATAGCCCTGTACTTTGTGCCCATAATTTCTAATTAAGTTGTCTTTAATGTGGCCATAAGAGGAAATCCAGTTAATATCTGACCATTTATCAGTCCAGAAATTAATGTCTTGACCATCCCCAAGCTTCCAGCTACATCCCTAAGAAAGAATCTGTCTGCTGTGTAGAAGATTGTTCCAGAAAATAGAACCATTCGGAAGAAACGGATCAGAAATAAAGGAAATCTTGCTTTGGTTGGAAAGGTATTTGATTTTAACCAACTCTGTCCAAGGCTTGTGTTCTTTTATAAGTCTCCAACCTAACTTTGCAATAAGAGCAACATTCATATGTTTGATGTCTTTGATTCCTAACCCCCCAAGCCTCTTAGGTTTACAAACCTGCTCCCAAGCCACTAAATGGTACCTAAACCTATCCTCAGTACCATGCCATAAAAAGTGCTTTTGTATTAATTTGTTTTGTTACTTTTGTATATATTTAATATATTACAGTCTTTGTTAATAGTTATACAACTTATATAGTATATTGTACAGTGTATACATTTATATAAAATAACAATTATACGTATTTTATATGTTATTTAATTTTATACAATCTATAACATGACTGTGAGCAATAGCATACACTATAAATTTAATTTTATACGTTTTGTATATATTGTACATTATTATAAATTTATAGTTAACTGTACACTATAAAATTATAATAGTATATTGTATAACGATTTTAAAAATATTATCTATGAAGTTATCATAATATACTAACGTCTTCAATATAGCTTTGTTGTAATTTTTTCTTCATGCAATAGCAATATTATTCTTAATTTCATCATACAATTTAATTTCTCTAAGGCTTGTAAATCTAAGACAATTGTTTTTGTTTTGTTTTGTAGAATGGCATCGGGATCCGGTTCAGAGTTTTTTGCTCGTAGTAAGCCTAAATCAAATGACCCCTCTTGGAAGCATTGTGAACCAGCAGAAGGCAATTGTGTTGTATGCAATTATTGTGGCATGAAGATGAGTGGAGGTGTTTATCGCCTTAAGTTCCACATTGCACGGATACCAGGGAATGAAGTGACAGTGTGCAATCAAGCACCGCCTGAGGCTCAACGAGAGTTGTCTGCTTACCTTGCAGCTTATGCAGAGAAAAAAGAAGAAAAGAAGAGGAAAGTTGATGCACTTGCAGCCCTAGCAAATAGGAGGGCAGCGAGGGAAGATTTTGACATTGGGGCATCTTCTAATGCCCCAACTCCACAAGGTCAGACACTGGGACGGGGTTCATCCACTGATAGTAGTTCAGCGATGTTTTTTGTTCCTCGAAGTACTCCTGGTTCACAACCTTCACTCAAAGTACTGCTTGGAATAAAAAAATGCACAATGAAGCAAGAATAACTACGGCAAACTTTTGGTACTACAACAACATTCCTTTCAATGTGGCAAAAAGTCCATATTGGGAGAATTTGGTCACTGCATTGATTGTTGTTGGGAAGGGGTTCAAGGCTCCTACTCCCCATGATTTGAGTGGCCCATTGTTGGAGGATTCTATCACACATACCAAAACTCTTATAGAAAAGTAAAACAAGGTGTGGCAAAAAAAAGGTGGCAAAAAAAAAAAAGGATGCACCATTTTGTCTGATGGGTGGACAGAGATGGGAAAAACCGCACATTGATTAACTTCCTAGTGGCATCAAGTGGGCAGTTGGTCTTCCTAAAATCAATTGATGCCTCCCACCAGTGAAAATTGCAAGCACTTTGTGTGATATGTTAGATCGGTGGTGAAAGAGGTGGGCGTGAAGAATGTCGCCCAAGTTGTGACAGACAATGCGGCGGCATATGTAGCAGCCGGGAGACTTCTTGAGGAGAGGCACCCTACACTTTTTTGGACCCCTTGTGCAGCCCATTGTTTGGATCTCTTATTGGAGGACATAGGAAAACTCTCGTGGATGAAAATGTGGTTGAAGACGCAAGAAATATTACAAAATTCATCTACAATCACACTTGGGTGCTAAACTTGATAAGAGAGCACTTGCCAATGGAAAGGAGCTTGTGCGATCAGGGGTCACACGATTTAGCACAAACTTCATTACATTGCAGAGCATTGCAACCTCATTAACATCCCTTAAGCAGATGTTTGTGAGTATGCGATGGTTGGAGTCTCCCTATGCTAGGAAGACCGAAGGGGAAAGGGTCGTGAAAACCTTTTTACGATATGTTTTGCAAAGCAAATGGAAGAAATCATGAAGGTAATCTAAACTTGAATATTTGTTTATTTATCATTTGTTATGTAATTATTTATTAATTTTGATTTTAAATATATATGTTATCTTGTTTTAGGTGTCGAGCCTTTGGTTCGAGTTCTACGGATGGTGGATGGGTAGAAAAATCCAATGGGTTATTTATGACGAGGTGTGGATGTGGTCAAGGAGGCCATAGCTAAATATTATGGGCACAATCAGTGAAAATATGAACCCATTTGGCGCATAATTGATCGGAGATGGAACAAGACACTCCATCAACATATACATGCAGCGGCGTACTACCTAAACCCGAAGTTTTTCTATTCCCCATCATTTAAGGCTGATGAGGAGGTTATGGATGGCCTTAATACATGCATAGAGAGGATGGTATCTGACGAAGATATTAGAGATGCAATTCTTGACGAGCTGCAGATTTACAAGACTGCAGAGGGGAGGCTCTTTTCTTCGGCTCTATGTGTGAAAAGAAGAAACACTTCTCAGCCAAGTAAAAACAAATTGAGTCATTTGTATTTAGTCTCATTACACGTAGAACTAGAAACTAGAAGTCTAGAATTCTTTTATTTATTCAAGCCTAGTTAACTTACAAAATTATAAATGTTTTATTTGCAGATTTGTGGTGGGAAGATTATGGTGCAAAAACACCAAATCTTCATAGTTAGCCATCCGCATTTTGTGTCAACCATGCAGTGCTTCTGGATGCGAACGTAATTGGAGCATGTTCGAAGTTGTTCACACAAAGAAGCGCAACAGGTTGACAACACAACACCTCAATGACCTTGTCTTCGTGTGAGACAAGTGGAGGGGCACAGAGTTATGATGCAATTGACTTGGCTGACATTGATCCATATGATGGTGGATTCTTTGAGCACGATGATGCGGAGCCTATGTTTACTACAAAGGAGATAGCAACTTTGGAGAGGGAGACTGAAGAAGCAATACCATCAGGGACATTAGAAGTTGGTGATGATCCAGATGATATGTTTGTAGATGACAATGTTGGTGTTGCAGAGGAGGAATATTTACCTTCCACTTCCACGAGGCAGCCGCAAGTGCAACAGACTTATTTTAGGCATGCTTGATGAAATAGAATATTATTGATATTTGATAGTGATACTTCAAAAGTCACATGTGACATGACTCTATGAGCATTTTTGTTTGCAAACTTTGTACTCTCTTTTTGGTCAAAACTTAATCGAAAATATGCATATGGGCCTATGGCATTCTATAGAGTCACTTCTCGCATCATTTAACATTGTTTTTACATTTAATTTAAGTATATTTTATGAACTTAAATGTTTTCAAAAGTAGCGATAAAGTTGCCGATTAATGTCGATTCCCGATTTCCGAGTCAAAATTCGGCCTGCCGATTAATCGCCGATAACGATTTTTTGAACTATGGACCCCCTGCCAAATGTCGATTTTGTTACAAAGGTCACCATTCCTCATCATTTTGGTTAGGCATGAATAATATGCTCTTTTGGAAGCATCTGAAGGATCCCCAGGCGAGGGAAGATCATACAAGCATCTCATAACTGAAAAGGCATCTTTTGACTTCAAAAACGCGTGAATGCCCCCAAAATCCAAAATTTCAATCTCTGAAATACTTGATCATTCCTTGTAAAGCTTCCTTCTTTTGAAAAGCCTCTCAAGAAGTTCGTAATGGATCAAAACTAGGCGAAACGGAACTCTGCATCGAAATTTATCACCAAAATACCAATCTCGAGCATTCACATAGAAATCCTTTGTTGTGCGGATTCCAAGATGATTTGTCTTTGTTTCGCAACCTTGTGCTTGTTTGTTCATTCCGCATGACTTTGGTTTTGGCTTTTAAGACCTCTACGGCTTCTTTTTTATTTGCCTTGTTTCACGGGAATTGTCTTGATTGGCGGGCATTTAACGTTCTGTAATGTCCCCTTTTGAAATAATATAATTTGAAGACTTTTTGCTCATCTTCCTTTCTGTGGGAAAGAAGAAGTTGAACAAGGGAAGAACTTGAGCTATATTTCAGTTTCTTTATTCATATTTATGTTTTTATTTTGTGTGTTGCCCTTCAAGGCAAGTCGGTTGGGTTATAGTGCTCCCAACATGAAATTAAAAGATAAAGTAAGCTCCTTAAGAGGTCGGCCAGGTTGGAGAGTTTCCAACATGGAAATAGAAGATAAAGCAAGCTTAAGAGGTCGGTCTACACTCTTATGACTCTTGGCGCCAACTAAAGGGTATAAGAGGAGTCTCGTAGGCTCATTTGCACATCATCTTTTGGCATATACACTTTATACTTGGTCTCTAGGGCTGATTGCTCTTAGTCCATTCCACTATTGGGCGACAATCCATTAGTGTGGCATCCAAGGAGGACAAAACCCTTGTAGGAAATAGGACGGAAAAACTTCAATTTGGTGGTGTTGAAGACTCTCATTGAAGACCATCTTGTTGGTTTGCATCTAGGGCATAAAGGAGGAGTCATACAAAGGCTTTTGACATTGTTTGGAGCCCCTCTCCTAGGGAGCGACTAGGGTAGAAGAGGATTTGGGTGCCTTCTAGGGCACAAAACTTCATTATTCTTTGATATTCAGATTTATCATATTTTATAAGGATGGAATCTACATTTTGGTCATTTTTGGAAGAGTTTATCTATCATTTTTAGCCCTTGTTTGTGGCTGCCCTGTTGCTGTTATAAAATTAATTACAGCTGGGTATAATCTCTTGCCATCTCCATTTCTTTTATGTAAATTGGATGGATAAATGTTTCCATACTTGAAATAATTATTTAGAAGTGTTTTCAGTTGTTGTTGCATAGTTGTATGGTGAGTTGAAGTCCCTATAGAATTTTTGCTAGGGTTTCAAGGAATATTAGATCTGCTGTTATATAAATCAGAATTTACTTCACTTGGGATTTGTGTTATTTCCTTGACTTTTCAATTTCAGCCCTAGAAAGGGACATCACAGTTTTGCGGCCTTTCAAGGCCTCCGCGGACTGAACCACAGTGTGCGGCTTTGAATGTGATTTGAATGTTTCGTGGGAATTTTCCTTGCAATGCGGTTTTCCAAGACTTCTGTGGCCTTAGATCCTCCCCACATGCCGCGCAATTCTATTTCTTTGTTATGCAGCTTTTGCATATCCGCAACCAAGTTCCTTTGTTTCGCGGACTTGGGGAGTCCATGCAAAACACTATTTTTCGCTTTCCGCCTCTAGCCGAGTTAGACTTTGTTTCCTTCGCCACGGAGGTCTTTTCTTCGTTCTGCGGGCTTGGAGAGTCTGCGGAACACTATATCCTTTGTTCCATAGCTTCAAACTTTTCTCGCTTTGAAAAATCCCTCCTTTGTCGTGCAACACCAAAAAGACTTTATCTTCCATGCATCGCAGCTTTAGACCATCAAAATCCGCCTAACACCCGACGCTCGCTTTCCTTCATTCCACGGAAATGGTGAATCCATGAGAACACTACTTTGATTCTCCTTTGTTCTACGGACTTGGAGAGTCCGCGAAACACTAAGCTCCTTGATTCGTGCAACACCGAAATACGAGTGTTTCGTGGCTTTAACAAAGCCAAAACCCACCTAAGTCCTTCGCATTGATTTCCTTTGTTTCGCGGACTTAGAGAGTCCACAGAACACTAACTTCCTTTGTCCAACGGGTTAAGAGAACCCGCAGAACACTGAATTCCTCATTCTGCGGTACACTAGGATGCAGTGTTCAGCGGCTTTTCTCATCAAAAAATTTCCTAAGTCCAAAATTAAATTTGCAAGTTGCCAAAATAGCCTAGGGGTTATTTTGGACAACAATTTTGGCGACCTCTAGGGGACATCTGCCTGTTAGATGATGAAGACCATTAGCCTTAAGCAATCCATTGGGCATGGGGTCAAAAATAACTTGAATTGATCTTCACAATCTTTAATCTCTATAAAACTCAACCCTGAATACTGTAATAAGGAGTGGATTTAGCATCTTGAAAGAAGTTGGGTCCTTTAAACTTGAAAGAATACGCTTGGAAACTAATCCAAAACTCTAATTTTCCACCCTAAATCTTGACTAAATTGGATTGTGCAACAGCTACAAGAGGGCCCACAAAAACTATGTACAAAGTATGAAAATCATACATGTTCCAAATGGAAACATGCAGAGTGTGCACAAGCACTTGTTTGCAAGAAGCAACCACTATATACAAGGTGACACCTTACCTCAATAACAGATCTTGAGGTACATCCCATTGACTGGGATAGGAAGTTCATCTCCATTCAGCCTTGATAATTGAAAAGTGTTATTTGATTTGCAGCTGGAGATCACATAAGGGCCACTCCAAATGGCATCAAATTTGGTGTGCCTTCCTAGTTGAGCTCTGTCCTTATCCCATTTGAGGACAAGGTCTCTTTCCTTGAAGTTTTTTTCTTTGTTTTCTTGTCAAAGCACCTTTTCACTTGGGCTTGTTGCCTTTCCATTATATGCATGGCCTTGTCTCTCAATTCTTCTAGCTCCATCAGCTCTACATATCGACCTTCATTGCTTCTTCCTCAAACATCTCAAGTTGGTTTATGAGTTCTAAGGCTGGAAGCTCAAGGGAGATTGGCAATCTTGCCTCTTTGCCATAAACAAGTTTGAATGTTGAGTTGTCTAGTTGACCTCTTAGAGTAATCCTATCATCCCACAAGGCTGATTTCAGTTTTGTGTGCCATGTTCTTTGATTTTCTCCCAAGGTCCTCTTAATAATCCTTAGAAGATTCTTGTTTGTTGATTCAACAAGCCCATTTCCTTGGGGGTAATAGTTAGAAGATGTGCTTAGATGAATTTTATTTTTCATATTCAAATCATTTATTTCAGTTCCCAAGAACGCAAAGCATTAGCTAATATGATTGTGGAAGGGACCCCAAATCTGGTTACAATTCCCTCATAGAAATCCGGGATACTAGCTTCATTTGCTTCCTTGAGCAGCAGCTTCAGTCCATTTGGTAAAATAGTCGATTCATGATCAAGTATCCATTTGTGCCCCAAGGTTGAATGTGGGTTAATCACCCCCATAAAATCCAAACCCCATTTGCATAAATGGTTGCTCAACTAAAATAGGGTGGAGTGGAAGGGCTGCAAGTTTTCTTTCCCTACAAAGAAAGCACAATTCTTGCATTTTTAATCCATGCATGGCAATCCTTGAAGATATTAGGCCAATAGTATCCACCCTTCATGATCTTGAGTGTTGTGGCTCTTGGGGCAAAATGTCCTCCCACGGGTCCATCATGGAACTCCTGCAAAATATTTCTTATCTGATTGGCATCAACACATCTTAGAATAACACCATTAATGTCCTTCTTAAACAAGATGCCATCTATGAGCACATAGGGAATAGATTGCAATCTGAAGTATCTTCTTTTGCCTTGTTCAAACCTTGAGGATAGCCACCTGTTTGTAAGAAAGTCATCATATCTTGGTACCAGCTATTAAGAACATGGGGAGGAGGTGGTTGGTCTTCTTATAACATGCAAACCTCCTTATCAGCTCCTAAATCTGTTGCAAGTTATTCACACAACCCTTTTCCTCTCACAAGCTTGGTGACCTTGATATGAACATCATACTCCATGACCTTGGTGATCCACCCAACTCTCTTTTCATTCACATATTTATTCAAGAGGAGGAACTCCTGCAAAATCTTTCTTATCGATTAGCATTAACACATCTCGAGAAGAACACCATTGATTTCCTTCTTAAACAAGATGCCATCTATGAGCACATAGGGAATAGATTGCAATCTGAAGTATCTTCTTTTTGCTTTGTTCAAACCTTGAGGATAGCCACCTGTTTGTAAGAAATTCATCATATCTTGGTACCAGCTATTAAGAACATGGGGAGGAGGTGGCTGGTCTTCTTATAACATGCAAACCTCCTTATCAACTCCTAAATCTGTTGCAAGTTGTTCACACAACCCTTTACCTCTCACAAGCTTGGTGACCTTGATATGAACATCATACTCCATGACCTTGGTGATCCACCCGACTCTCTTATCATTCACATCTCTATTCAAGAGGAAGTCTTTCACACTTGGATGAGACACCATCAGCTGAATCTTATTATTTGAAAGCATGTGTTTGAATTTTTAAGTGCATGGATGACAACAAAGACTTGTTTCTCAACAAAATTGTACCTAAGCTCATAATCTTTGAGTGCTTGACTAAAAAAAGTTATAGGTTGCTCCAAGAAATCATTGTTTTGTTGAACCAAGATGGCAGAAATGTTGTCACCTCCTCCAAATGCATAAAGGATAAAATCTTTAGCATAATCAAGGTTTATAAGAGTGGGGGCTCGAAAAGGCTTTCTTGATATTTTCAAAACTGTTCTTTCCTTCATTTGACCAGCTAAAGGCAACATTCTTCTTGAGCATAGAAGTAAGAGGTTTAGCTAAAGTAGCAAAGTTGGGAATAAACATTCTTACAAAATTTATTGTTCCTAGGAAGCTTTGCAAACCTTTCTTGTGCCTAGGGAGAGAGAGAGAGAGACAATTGCATTCACTCTATCTGGACTTTGGCACCACATGTCCTAGTAACTTTCCTTCATGAACAACAAACACACACTTCTTAGGATTCAAGGAAACACCAAACTCTTGGCATCTATCAAATACCTTCCTCAAATGATTCAAATGTTCACTTGTGTGTTTTGAGTAGACGGTTATGTCATCCAAATATACCAAGATCATGTCACCAACAAGTCCCTTAAAGGCCATATCCATTTCCCTTTGGAAGGTTGCACCAACATTTGTTAACCCAAAAGGCATATTATGAATAAGTACCCCACTTGGTGGTGAAGGTTGTCTTAAACTGATCGATTCTTACACAAGGACTTTGTTGTACCCTCGAATAACCATCTAAGAGAGAAAATCTCTTTGCCCCAGCCATTGTTTGAAGGATTTGTTCCATGGATGGAAGGATAATGGTCCTTTAGAGATGCTCTATTCAAGTCCCTAAAGTCTACACACAATCTAATCTCCCCATTCTTTTTCTTGACTAGAACCAAATTTGCCACCCAAGAAGAATGCTTGATTGGGAAAATGATATTTGCCTCCATGAGCTTAGTCAATTCTTTTCTCATCAAGGGCTCCACCTTTGGATTGATAGGTCTATGTTTCCCTGATAGGTTTTGTGTTGGGATCCAATTCAATGGTATGTTGTGCAAGGCTTGGATCAAAACCTTTAAGATCTTCATAACTCCAAGCAAACACATCATCATACTCTTTACAAAGGTCAACAAGAGATTGCTTTTCAAAACTACTACATACCTTTCCAAACTTTAAAGACTTGTCTCTTGAAATGGCCACATGTTAATAGTGTTGGCTAGATTTTCTGCATAGCTGAAAACCTAGGCAGTCATGAGATAAATCTCCCTCATTTACCAGTGAGGCTCCCGTGTCAGATTTGTCGATAAAAATATGCTAGTATCTATATGGGGGTTTTACTTTAACTATTCAGCTCATGAACCATAGCTGTATAGCTCTGCGCAGCAAAAGTAAGCGGATTGTTTAAGACAGAAATATTTATAGAAGGAAATAATAAAACACAGGGAAGAAAAGGGAAGATGTGCAACCCAATCAATAGATAATCAGAGTTGATTGCATGCACATAGAAGAAACCAATAGATATCAACACACAAAATTATAAGCAAAGGCAACTCCAAATCTAGATCTAAAATAACACAAAGTTTATTAGAAGATCTAAGATAGAAAGCTAGAAACAAAATGCATCGTGACACAAAGTTCTCCGGAAATCTGCTCCTTTATATTCCTTTGCTTCAAGTGGCTATCAGGGGTTTCAAAGACAAATTGGAACACAAGAATCTGCTTTACAAATTCCGATCTTTTACCCGAAAGTTCTTCCTCTACTTATAAAATGTAGAGGGGCAATTACAAGTCGAAAGCTTTTAGTTGAACTGGCACATGCGGAAGTGGGAAAGGAAACAACTGGCAATCTCCCTCCTGGAATTCCTCTTTGTATGACATGCATGATTTGCAACTGAAGATAGAACCTTCTATTTTACACGTCTGCCACCTATCTCCAAGTAGTTGACTTCTTCAAGTAATGGCTTTTAAACCAATCACTTAAGTTGTATAATTTAATTGATCGCTCAATTACTTTATCGGAGGAAATAAGAGAAAGAAGAAAAAAGAGGAAAGCTGCAGTCTTGTCCTTTTTCATGTTTTGCATGCAGCTGATTCTTTTGCCTTTGATTCCCACCAAACTGGATCTGGAAGCAACTGGATCTGGAAGCGATGGGAAGGAAGCAAGTGGCGTGATTTGCTTGCGCGAGTGTTCAGCTTGCTTGACATGTCTTCCCTCTTATCCTTGAAGCTTTTGTAGTTTTTCAAAAGTATATGCATCGGTCTGCAATATTTGCCGTAAATAACTCATCATTTTTATTTTTAATTGCATATGAGCAATTAAAAATTCTAGAAAGCACTTTGGGTGAATGCAAATTCAATGAAGGCTTCAACTAGAAGATTAGGAGCACATGCACAAGATCACGGGAGGAATTTTCCACGTGCACCGATTTCTACATGGGTTGCATCGAAACAAGAGGATGAATTTTTCTTTGGAAGCTTTTGCGATTATGAGATCTCGGATCGTGTCTCCGATGTCAACAAATCTAGAAGTAATGCATGATTTATTTGAGCTTTCTTTTTCATCCCGTTTTGCCATACCGCATCTATATTTGTCTGGCAATTCTTTTCTCTTTATTCGGCCGAATTCTTCACAACCGTGCAAATCTGGATAATTCTTTAGATTCGGAGCTCCTTTCTCTTATAAAAGCACTTGTAATGAATTCCCGAGCACCTGTGATCACTTATACAAACAATTATTCAGACACAAATCAAGCTCCTTCAAACCTAGGCGCCAAATTTGGAAGCTTCCAACATTAATTACACCTTCTGAGCAAAATTCCTCTTCAAATGGGGCACACTTTTTGTCTGGGCTGCACTTCTCTGCTTTTGAATTAATTAATTCATCCTTATGGCAGCCCCTGCTTATATAATCCTCATAATTCTATAATTAATTAATGTCTCTCCTATTCTGGCAATTAATTAATTATTTAATAAGCTTTACTCTTCAAATGGGGCGCCTATTTTGTGCATGCTCATGGCTGCCATTAAATAAATTAAATTTATTTAATTTTAGCCTTCTACTTCCAGTTAACTTAAGTCTCACAGTATGCTTTGACCTCAGCCACTGAAAATAGGAATTAATTAAATCAATTAATACTTAAAAAATATTATTCCTCTCCCAAATGGGGCGCACTTTTTGACATGAAGGGGTTGCATTAAATAAATAATATTTATTTAATTTTAGAATGTCTGATTCAACTTCCTTTATCCACTTTCCCTTTGTTGACTTTTCCTCATGCTTGGGCACCAAAATTGGGTGAATAAATATTATTAAATGCATTATTATTCACCCTAGGTGGGTCGCACTTTTGGCAAGAGTGAATTCTATTTTTAAAAACCAATTAACAATAGGATTATTTACCTGCAAGGCAGCTCCGAAAATCCCATGATCCACTTAAGTTGTTTGACTTTCATAATGGGATTATTTACTTTTGAAGCGAGTAATAAAATCCCATCAATGCCTTACGTGATTTTTATTTTATTTCACAATGGAAATTTTTACCCCGCAAGGTGGGGAATAAATTCCCACCTTTCCCGCCTCCGATTTTCCCATGATGACTTAAGTGGCGTTGCTTTCATGGGAAAAAGTACCTGCCAGGCGGAGTACAAAATTCCCACCGTCACGCTTCTAAAAATCCCATGATTCACTTCAAACCCTCTTTTTCCAAAAATGCGTCATGCCGGAAGAAACTTTTTTGCACGACTTCGTCTTTTCCAAGAGAACCAGACCTCGATGGCGAATTCCTTCTGGCACAACATGCATAGGTGATCTCTAGATACTCCAGGCCAAGAATCAAGCCAAACCGGCAAAGGAATTGATCCAGAGAAATTTCACAGAAAACGAAACGGGAAAACACTAAAAACACAAAACGTTGCTAGAAGTTACAAATAAAGCCCAGGATCCATTCCTGGTTAAAACCCTACTGGTATATGGGAATATTGACATGTACGATCACAACAGGGTTAAACCGGAGCACAAATTGCCTCAAACAGGCTCAAAATAATTAAATACAAATTTCCGCAGGCAAACCCAATGACAGTAACGAAACAAATTTGGGCATCTGGGTATTTGTCGAAAATGGCTTATATGGCTCCTTGGGAATATCTTGACACATTACAGAACTTTCTAGCAATAAAAACACAAAACGACCCATTATTTTAAAAGTACGAAATTTTTTTAAATAGGGTAGTCTCAGGGGTGAAATCTAGGGACACCAACATGCTTATTGTTGTGCTCTATGCTGAACTCATTATAATCAAGGATAGTACTTCTTCGATGCATGGTATTAGGGATGAATTGAAAAGGACTTTTGAGATGATAGAAATGGATTTGCTGCATAGTTTCTAGGGATTTAGGTTTTGCAAATGGAGGGGGTTTTCATTTCCTAGTTTAAGTTTACATTTCATTTCTTGAAGAAATGCAAGATGGATTAGTTTAAACCTTGTTCTATCATGTATCAATCTAGAGTTGATAGCGAAGTGTACGACTCTAATAGTTAATGTCGGTTTGTACGTGAAATCTGTTGGGAGTCTTTTGTACTTGAGTCATACTGAGGCCAAATCTTTCATTTGTAGTTGGCATGGTTTGCAAGTTCATGTAGGAGTCAAGGGAAAGTCATTGGGAAGTAGGCGAGAGGATCTTGAGGTACATTCGAGAGGGCTACTCACTTGGGTATTCTTTACTCTCATAGAAATGATGAGTGCTTGGTTGGATATATAGACTTGGATTGGGATGGACATGGTGATTAGAGGCTTCACTTAAGGATACCTTCGAGGGTTCGGTCCTAAGCACCCTTGGGTATGCAAGAAGCAAAAGGCTATTGTTATATCAACTATTGAGAATTAGTATAGAGTATTTAACACATCACAAGAGATTGCTGATATTAGGGAACTTTTGATGGAGTCGAGCCTTCCATAGTATTTGCGAGTTGATTTGTGTAGTGATTATCAAGGTGCCACTTGCATTTGCTCACAATTTTGTTGAGAGCTAGAGATCGAAGCATATTGAAGTCCACTTGCATTTCATTCGACATTATATTCACAATAGATTTATGGATTTGTGATTTGTGATTTGTGAGGAGTTGATGTAGTCGTGGTTAGGGTTCCCGATGAAGGGACGCTTTACACCACACAACCTATATTAGAGTTAGACCTCAATGAAGCAAGACCATTGGCACTGACTCTCAACAAAAAATACAACAAAGGCTTCTTCTATTAATGTAAGGAAAGATTTCAGACTTAGGCACAATAACATTACACTCGGATGACAGTTTTATGACAAGACTATGTTAGAATATGCAGAGAGAGAACAAATAAAGAAATATTAGAATGTACAAAGAACGGATGAAGAGAAATCAGAATGCACACATTATCATTGTGTGTCCATCATTTTATTATGTGAAAGATGGTTACAAAGTGGTTGAAGTAGTTTCAATTGTTTATTAGTTAATATTTAACTAATATTAAACTAACACTAATAAATAAGCCTTATATTTTAATACCCCCTCTTAAGGCTTACACTATAGAACATACTGACAAAAGATTAAAATAACATAACCAAACAAGACCATGCATTCTTCAGAAGCTTTTCCTTTTGAAAACAATGCTTTGACTAGGTAGAACTCCATCAAGCTGCCTCCTTGACCCTCGTAAAGGTGTAGTTCCCGAGTTGAATTCCCGAGTTCCCGGATTCCACCTCCCGAACTCCCAAATTACAGAATCTCCCGAATTGTTGGACAACCATCCATATTGAGCTACTCCCACAGTGCTCCATCAAGTTGTCTCATGACCCTCGTAAGGGTAAATTCTTGAGATTCATAGACTCTGAACCATCTAGACAGCCATCCATGCCGAGTTTTACCTACATTAGATTCCTTCATGTCTTCAAAGTGTTGCAATTCTTTTTAAAATACACATTCTCTATCAATGAGTTCATCAATGTCAGCATCCGGTGGATTTTTAACACTATTTGGTTTGTCTTTGTCTTGGAATTTTCCCTTCATCTTTTTCTTTACAATCTTATCCGTCTCTTGAAAAATATTTCATTCAATAAGTTGATAATTCTTTATCATTGGCTCCATGAGTAACACAATCCATTCATGGCCAAATAAAAAGCCCTAGTTCGTGATTTGCAACAACAGATCCTCACAACTGTATTTTGTGACTGTTGCAGGCCCTAAATGACCTTCCGCGACTGTTGTAGTCTTCCCAGCCCTCATGACCTCTGTTCAGGCCCTTATATGACTGTATTTATTTAAAACATGCCCTTGAAATATCCACGTTTTTATTCTTTGCACAGAAAATACCCTACGAGCCACTACACAGTCTTAAAAAACCTTCTCGCGACTGTATATTCTGTGTTATTCTCCTGAAATCTGCAAATCTTGACTGTTATGGTTTTGTGGTTATTCCATGCTCGAAATTGTGACTGTACTTGCATCTGGTTGCAGGGTTGTTTTTAAAAATGCGTGTTTGACTGTAATGGCCTGTTCCGTGCCCATCCACGACTGTAAATTCGCTGTCCGCGTTTGACTTTGCTATGCCTTGTAATGTCAATGGTGGAAATGTCTGTTTCGACTGTGTGAAAAACGTGCCCTTGATTTTGACTGCGACTTTGCCCTCAATGTCCTCGAAAGTCTTCTTGTGATTTCCTTCAAGTTCTCTGCACTCAACTGCAATGGCTTTGAAAGTCAAAACAAAAATATTTTGATTCCCCTCGGTTCAAGCATCGTGCCCTAATGGGACTGATCTTCTTTCTCTTCTGTCTTTGCTCACCACCTTGCTCTGATACCAATGTTAGAATATGTGAGAGAGAGAGAATAAAGAAAGATTAGAATGTACAAAGAACGGATGAAGAGAAACTGGAATGCACACATTATCATTGTGTGTCCGTCATTTTATTATGTGAAAGATGGTTACAAAGTGGTTGAAGTAGTTTCAACCGTTTATTAGTTAATATTTAACTAATATTAAACTAACACTAATAAATAAGCCTTATATTTTAATAGACTACAAGAATTCTTCTAAGAATTTCAAGCCCATGACATATCCTAATCTTGTTGACTCTACCTAGCTTCTACAGAACCACACCTGGCTCAATTCGGCAACCTTAAATTAGATGCCTTTCTCAATTGGAAGATAGATAACTCAATTCCTTAATCTAGAACTTGATTGCCTTAATGCTAACATCTCCCTTCTATTTATAGATTTCATAGTGGCTCTAATGGGAGAACAAAGATACCTTTTGCAAGTAAAGATACCTTGCAGATATTCCCTCAAATGCCCTTGATCGCCATAGATCTTCCCAACCAGTTTGCAGGTAGTAACTCAGGAAATCTCCTCTGTCGATCGAGCTCTACTAGGTCATTCAATTTGTCCTTGGCCATGGAAAATGGATCAAGGCCCACGTTAAATCTCCTAACTATATCGATGTTAGGGATCAAGACCATGGAAATTGGAATCCTGACTATCTTCATTCCTTTCTTTGCCAATTTTGCAAACTATTTTTGCCAACCTGGAAGCCCAAGCTTCACGGATTGTGCCATGTGGAGCAATCCCGACTACCCTCATCTACGCCTTAGGTGCATTTTAGCTTTGCGAAAAGGGTTGATTTGCGAAATCTTTGCTCGATATAACACTAAGGCGTTTTCATATTTAAACCATGTGGCAATTCTCAAACTAGCAAAAGTGGGATAGTTTCCCGAGTATAAAACTCAAAGGGCTGCCATTAGGGTGCTTGAGCGCGACTGCAACTATGTTTGTGGCTCAACAAAGTTCTACCCAAGGCATTAACCTAATTGTGAATGTGATTGAGACCTGAAATCTGCCCAAGACTGATTGTGAACATTTGCAGCATTTAGATCCATCACAAAATGGCTGCCATTGACGTTTACAAGATCCAAAACACTACCAAGTTAAAGCGTGAGATTGTGCAAGACTGGAGCCATTGAAATTATTTGTGAAGGCTTAGGTTCTACCTCAAAGATATTGTGATAGATGAAAAAGCTCTACAAACCATGAATCATGCAAAGAGATGTGTGATTTAATATAAATGGAATTAAATCTAATTATAGCGTAACTACTGTAATGAATGATATACAAGTAATAAAATACAGTAAATGGACAAGCAACAAGCATGCAATAATATGAAACCCTAAGCAAAAGCGAGAGAGGGATGACTTAGTTGATTTCCGAGTAATCTAGAAGTGCTCTGGGCTGAGGAACTGCTGGAATAGACTAGGAAGAGTTTCATCAAGACTCACTGGAGATTCTGGAACTCAGAGATGTGCAGGACAGAAGCGCCCACGGGAGGACAAGAGCGCCCGGGCGCTAGTGACTGATCTAGGCGCTAGTGTCCACCCAGATGCTCAGGTTCTGATCTTCACAGGGGTTGAAGGAGCTTCGTTGTTAGTCTTTGTTCGTTGCTCTGGTTTCGCTCCAATGGCATTGGTCGTACCGGTAACCTGCAAAACAGATAGCTAGTTGCACATACCCACAAACCACATTGTAACGACCCAAAATTTCACACACACTAACAACGCAAAGAAAATACAAGACAACTTTTTTTTTTACTTGATTGACACAAAAACACGACACATGTCGCCACCAGGGTTACAACTAACTCTGTGAACAACTCGATACAAGGATGACCACAAAGGTAGCACGGAATGTTCACACCCATCAAGGATAATTCACTTTTCTTTTTGACAAGACAACATAGGAAACCACCACATAACACACTTACAGATAGGGCAAGCCACAATGAGAAATTATTGAAGGCTATTTATTTTGATAAAACATCTTTCGATCCTTAACTTAAGTTTTCTAGGACTCTAGAAATGATTCGTACAATTCCTCTTACAACGCTAAGTTAATTACTTTTACTCTAAGGAGAAATTTGCTTTAAGTCTTCTCTATTATGACCTTTATTTGCTTAATTTGTTTATTTAGAAGAAAAAGGGTAATTTAAATTCCACAAGGCCATCTATTCACACTAATGCTACTAGAACTCGTTCATGCCCATATGACAACATGGGTTTGCGTTCAACACACTTAAGAGAAGAAAAAAACAAAGTGCCTTGGAACAAGGTTAGAGGGAGAAGGTCGAGTTGGAATCATCTTTAGGACCTCATTAGTTATCGCCAATATTTAATTGAAGCTAGAGATCTTAACCAAAATTATCAAAGATCTTACTTAGGCTTCACTGAATGAGTATTACCAAAGAGAACAATTTACCTTCCAAAAGGCGAGGGAATAGGTTGCGTGGTTTCCAAATTGTTTTCTCCGGCTTATTATATCTTATCATCTTCTAACAACTAACAATTCATTTCACCTTAGGATCGTTTTACGAATTTCACCATAAAAGGGATAATGTTCACTAGTGGAGCTAGGGTTATCATGTTATATAATTTTACTTGCAATGATAGTCTCGCCTTTGATTACTTCAAGAATTACTTGCTCTCAAGTTGGTAACCTCTACGTTACTTTATTCGAATATAACTTCTAGTTTAACTTCTATAAGTATTAAACAACCCATGTTAGCTTACTTATGACACATTATTACTAAATCATAGCAAGATTTAACTCAACATTTAATTCTCAAGGGTAAAGTTTAACAACACTCATTTACAAGAACAAAACAAGGTTACATCAACTCTTAGAATACTGATAATCCAATAGGGTCACTCAACAAAGAGGTAAACCAATTTTCTTAGATTTTCCAAGATAGACAGACAATTCAAGGTTTCCAAAGTTAAGATGACATAATCCACAATACAATATCCTAAGACATTGATCCTCTTCTACATTTTCCGAGGACGTTATCAATAGTTGAACAATATAAAAAGGGTTCATGCAAAAGAACTTCTCAACAGAGGTTGATGCAAAATTTTACAAGTCTATCCCTCTTTTACCCGCATGAGCATCTGCAACAAAATATTTTTGTATACAAGAGTCAGTCCGCGAGAACTGAGCAAGATAAGGCTACACAAAGCCACCATAACTAAAGTCTAACAAGTACCATGAAAGAAACACTCTATTGACGAGAATTGGGTCAATGCCCTAAACACAACAACACCCCAAATTATCATAAAGTCTCTACCATGCCAATCAAAGAAGAAAAGGCCTTGTACTTCAATTATGAACAAAAGCAACGAAAGTTTAACAATTGTACGAGAATGGCTCTTGGCCTTATAAGAAGGAATAAACAATCTATAAGAAACAAGATTCCCATCAACAATTAAATATTTACAAGATTGAAGTTTGTCACACATACCATCCATTTAAAATTACCAAAAGATACCAAAAGCATAGGCTTTAATATAAGATTTCTAAAAGACAAGAGCTGATCAGCGTAACCAAGAGGAACCACAATGTTCACAGATTAACATGAAAGGCCAAGCATATAAAATTTCATTCCTGTAATCACATAGAGCATATCACTAAAATTAGATACACGGACACGACACGACATAAGTTTCGAAGTGAAGGCAAGGTATACTAGACTTGACCATTAACTCCAAGAGATTCCCAAATCATTCAAGAAGGGCCAATGCCTTAAAGGCTAGTAATAACACACAAGAGAAGAAGGGGACTCCGTCAATCAAGAGTATACCAAACGTCATCCAAATTTTTATATCACTAAGGATTTATAAACCTCCACAATAATTCTAAAGTTCGGTTAATTTAAAATAAATTATTTTTTTTTTTAAACAACAATATTTTAAGTCAACCCTTCATAACACAGTCAACCGTCACACATAGATACAAACATAAATTTCTAAGTGACATTAACAAATCAAAACCCTCCGCTATGAAACCATAAGACTTTCAAATGCAAGATGAGTTTTCCCGAAGATTAATAACGTTTAAGGCAATTTCCATCCCAAAATATTAAGGTAATTACGTGCATGGAAAAGCGACCAATATTAATTAATAGCATTAAAATAATAAAAGAGAGAGGATGCAAGTTAGGAAAATAGAAAGAGACGCCATCGACAATAATTCTGAGAGGGGGATTAGACCCAAACTATCCTAGTGTTAACGAGGTACTGGATTCGCACGATAGAAACCTCGAGCTTAGCAAATCCGAAAAGCTAGTTACGGTTCAAGTGGATAGGGATGGTCAAGGTACTTCCTGAGGATGGCCTTAAAAGCCTAGGAACAAGATGAAAAATAATGCGGAAGTCTAAGCACGCGAGATCTGATACGCATTGCACACAAACTTTTCATTTTAAAAGTTTTAATACTGAAGCTCTAACCCAGATAGCCCAAGCGGTGACCACTCCAATTCTACAACCTGTCTTTCCCGATGTCAAGAAGATTATCGAAGGGGTTTGAGGGAGAGATTTAACAACATTCGACGAAATACAAAGAAAAAGAAATCAAACTCAGATGATAGGGAGGAGCTGCATAGTTATCGCAAACTTATTTTAACGACAACGAAAATACTAGTCGGGACAACATAATAACTTAAAACTCAATCGTAGAGGAGAAGATATACATAAACGAAAAGATGAATGTCGATCACTCGAGCTAGGAAAACATAACACCTAGAGATGACAGCACATGCGTGCTCTCCACTAACACACCGATAGCGATAAAAGCAAAAACAAGAATAGAACAAGCAAAAAGGAGAGGTCTCCTAGTAAGGCGTCCAACTGACAATTCAATACAAAAAAAAAAAGTGGTTCGATTTCATGATATATAAAAAAATATAGCAACAGAGGCAAAGTGTAGAATTATCTTCCTGATTATCCATCTTCGACGAGGCACGCAACACCTCAAATTTCAGCAACAACAACCCTCTAGTTAAAATCTTCATCAGTAGCATGCCAGGCGACAATATTCCACTCAATCCCGCATTCACACAGGCAGGGAACTCCCAAAACTGACAGTACCACAAAGAGGAGGGTCCACATTACTTCCACAAAGGTACTTAATAAAGTTCATATTCCATCTTGAAATACGGTTCGCTTCACCATAAGCCAAAAAGGTATCCAACTGTGCAGGTCGCCTTTACCAGCGTTCACGCAGCCTTGGAAAAGTGGCAGTTTGAGAGCATGAAAAGATGTCCATCGAGCAAAGGAGACACCCACCATTCTATCAGCTGAAAAGCAGGCATCACAGGAGTTGTGGATGCAAGCGTGGAGGGAGGAAAACACAACGTACAACAGAAATATGCAACAAGGACTGTCCAGGTCTCCATTCCTAGCAAACACGTAGCCAACACTAGGAGAGGGACGTTTGCAGGTTGTAGCCACGAGCCAGGGAGGATAATAAAATAAAATAAAATAAAAATGTCCAATCTGCTCTCTGCACACTCCAAAGGAATCCACGTAGCCAGCGCCCAAAAGGCTTGAGCAGGTCACTAGAACAAAACTGGGCACGTTTGCAAATAATCATCATTACAGAACCAACTATCCCCGGAGCAGTCAAACAAGATGAACAAAACTACCTGGTAAGCGGCCAACATCAGAAGAACTAAATTTCAATCTGCATAACCCGAGCTAGGGAGGAATACAAAGGAACAGTGATCCAAAAGAAGGTGGATGCATTTGCAAATGCGTTTCAGTCTGCACCAATGACCAGCAGTTGTCAAACTTGATCCGTTCACCTTTACCAATCACACATCCAAGTGCTAGCAGGAGTTTTGACAATGGTATAGACGTCCTCCATCAAGAAGACTAGAGAACAGGCAGAGATAACGTCCTAGCCAACCAAACACTGCATCTAGCCTCCAAAAAGGTTTCGAGCCACCACAAGAACCCAACGCATGGTATTTGCAGGCTGCAGAATACCCAGGCAGAAAACAAGGGTCAACGATCCAGAAGAAAGTGTCAGAGCATTAAAAGAAAAACGCATTCCAGACTGAACAGTTCAAGGCCCAATAAAATACGGGAAAAGGCTGCCTCCAGCCCACGAAGTACGGTACAAAAAGAAAATCCACGAAATAACCGGGTGGTCAGCAAACTCCACGCACCCATTAACCAGAAGACAAGGAAACAAGGAATCCAAGGACAAGAAAAGGAGTCCACGTCTGCTCATGCCAAGCTTGCCACATCAACATCTAACGTGGGAGGCAAAGAAAGTGGAAGCAGCAATAATTTCATCCAAAAATTTATCAATTAATACGACAGGCGTGAAGGCTCATGCGTTGGAGTTTTCGATAAAATAAAAAAATAAAATAAAACAACGTAAGGATAAATAATATTAATGTTGATAACAAATTGACGATCAGATAACGAAGTTATCGTTGATCGATAAATAAAATAATAATAATATTATTATTATTTTTATTAATATTATTATTGCAACTTAATAATAATTATTAATCATATTAAAAAGGACCAACAACAAGCTCGACAATTCAAGAACACGGTTTTCCTTTAACTGGGGACAACGTAAGGAGCGATGCGGGGGCCAACAACAGAAAACATCATCATCAACACAAGCAGGAACGATGAAGAGGGAGAAAACTAAATATCCTTTGTGGCAAGGACGAAAGCACTAATGTTCAACGGAAACGTAATGGCGTTCAATGATTAGCATCACGGTCGTTGAAGAAGGAAAAGGAACAACGGTGAACAGGGCATTACACACATCAAACCTAATAAATAAGATGCAGAATGGGGAGTCGGCCGACCTCGACGGTCACCCGAAGAGTGATCTTATGACCGAGCGTTGCACTACATCTCAGACTCCATGTAGTTTTGTGTGTATGTGTGTGTAATGATGCCCTAGGTTGCCCTTGTGCAAGTTGCACTATGATAGTGAGCTAGATCTAGAATGTTCCAAGTATGCAAATGTGTGCAATGGAATAGAATAGACTTCCCCTCTTATCCTGTGTATGCAGAGTGATGCATCCCTTGTCCCTTGTATGAGTGTGCTAGATGAATGCCTTTGAAGTGCTCTTGTGCCTTTGAATGCAAGCTTAGGTGATGATAGGTAATGCTTAGTGTTTGGCCCCTTATTTGAGAGCAATAACTAAGTATATATATGATTCCCTTGTTTGAATTTCGTAATTGACAACTGAAAGGTCAACCCAAAGTATTAAAAGATGCCCAAGAAGTAAAAGAGACCCAAAAGGGTAAGAAAAGGAGAGAGAGGGTCAGGAGTGCCAGAAGGGATAGGAGCTCCTAGGCGCTTGTGTCCTAACTGGGCGCTAGTGTCCGAGGCCATAAAAGATAAATCAATAAAGTTTAGGTAGAGCTATGAGGTGTGTAAGACCAATAAACGTGCAAAAATAAAGCAAAAGGCCAAAAAGGAGTTATCAACCACTAGTTTTCTTGCTTAGGAATCATGTATACATTAACATGCTTTAGGACCTAGAAATGTACCCAAGTGCATAGATTTTGTGTCTCTGACATGAAGCTCTTGGAAACGTGAAAAATCAAGGAGAGTGAAGAAGCTTATTTTCTCAAAATGGGCAAAGTGTTCATTTTGGCAACACCGTCCAAGATTGACCATGAAGGTGTGCAAACTCAAATGAATGTAAAAACAAACTCAACAAGATTAGTTGCAAAAGTAGAGCATGAGGCTCAATTTTGGCAACACATAACTGCATGCCCTTAACCTATAACATGCAACGCACCTCAACAATAGTCTTAATCTTCCACTACACTATGTCATTCTAAGGAATATACGCCACTTGTAAACTATCATGCAATTCCCCGTTGAAAACACGATTCCTCCAATGCATTGTTGACATACTACCACCCTCAATCAAACCTTAAAACATTTCACGGTGGCCCAAATTTTTTCTCAACTATAGTCTTCCAACCAATTAACTTCTCCAAAGTGAAGGATATATTATGTTAAAAATAGACGCAAACACTTTCTAGAGAAATCATCAATAAATGTCAAGATATATCTCACCTAAAACAAACGAATGATTCATGCAACATATATTGGAATGAACCAGCTCTAGATGTCTTTTCACACGCCATGCCTTGCCCTTCTCAAACTATTCCCGTTATGCTTTCTAAGAACACGCTCCTCGTGTACACACCTTAGCAAAAGCAATAGAAGGAAGACCATGAACCATCTTCAAACGACCCATAAATTGCATGCTTCTAAAATTCAAGATTCCTAATCTTAAATGCCAAAGACAACTATTCTCATCAAGCTTCACCACCAATGCAAATTGTCGTAAATCTTTGGAACACCATGAAACCTAGTAAACTTGTAAGCCTTAGCATGCTTATCAAGCGTACCACCTAAACCTAAATGCACGATAGCCTTCACCACAAACATGTCAACCCAAAACTCCATCTTGTTTTGTTGACCGATTTGATATATGGATAACAAATTGCAACTACGAACAGGATAACATAATAGACATCACGTAAAACCCCATTTGTCATCTCAAAATCACCATTTCTTGCAATTAGTGTTGAATCATCTACAATACGGATCTTTCAACATAAAAGAATTACCATCCTTAGGCATATGAGTACATCCCAAATCATCAATCCACTAAGATCGAAAGTGTGAACATGTAAGCTCGTAGAAGTACAAGCAACGAGATTTGAATCCTTACCATCACCTTTAGTTTTGCCAAGACTTGAGCTTTTCAACCTCCTCCACGAGCTCATGGATCTTCTTCACACAAGTGTTCTCTCAATTTCCCAACTTGCCCAATAGTCGTAACCCTTTTTGCATCTTCTTGCCTTTTTGATTGCCTCTTCTTAGCATCACCACTTTGTGAGAACCCTTGTTCTCACTTCCACCGATCGCACGGTTTTCCCTAGATGCCTATCCTTTCCCGATTCCACTTGGACCACTTGGATTTCTACTTATCGACGTGATTCATGTGGGCTTGTTGCATTGGAGCCCGATTCCCAACTCAATGAGCTTATCCTGTTCCGAAATCAACATTTGACAAAGCTCCCAAAGGTGACCTTGCTCTTGTACTTCAACACAGCCCTATTGGAGATGAAGGGAAACAAGGTACCGAATGGTGGCTTTTAGACTCTCAACCATGATCTCCACCAATGACCATCTTTCTTCTTGAGCTCTACTCCACACTCTCCAAACTGATGCTAAATATCCTTAATCTTGGATCAATAATCCCTCAAAAGCTAAAGAATCTATCCTAATGAAGTCTTCCTCTAACCTGAAAACATGCCTCTCATCTAGACAGTTTTGCCAATCTCTCAAAATCATCCTATCTCCTTTGGAGAAGCCTTCCCATGGACATGAAAGTGAAGATCAAGAGTGATGTGGGCAATCAATGTTGCTTTTGCATGATCTTCCATGTTATAAGAATTTCTCTTCTATATGATTGTAGAAATAGTTTGAGCTTTGAAACCAATTTACCACAAACCTTTAGTCAAGAAAGCAAGCTCCATAGCTTAAATCCAAACCCTGTAATTTTGACCAGCAAAGATTGGAACAGCCGAAATTGGCTCCATCATGAACAGACTAAAGACGTGGAAATAAGTCTCCAAATGCTACAGCCAAGCACACCAAAGCAAATAGCTGGAAAAGACCTTTTCAACACTTAAAAAAAGGGGTTTTTGTAAGAAAAATTTATGCCCCATCAAAATTTGGAAGTCCAAAGTGCACAATAATCCCCTCCCAAAACAAGTAAAATTTTCAAATTGGATATTTAAATTTCAAAATCTGGTAGAAAAATGCCTGATTGAGCCAAGTGTCCTCTTCTGCTTCGCTGCTCCTTCACTAAGTGGACACATCATTATATTGCTCTACTGATGTGGCACTGCAACTTGTCTTCTTATGGCCACTCACCAATTATAAAGAATTTATTCGAACAAGTACAACAGTATCATATTATCTTACTCTCTCATCTCCATTCTGCTCCTTTCTCCAATCCTTCCTAAAACCAACAGAGCACCAAATCTATCACTCGCACTCATCGATCCATCTCTGAATTTGTGCCTCTTAATTAAAATAAACAGGGATGTCCTTTCGTGCACCAAATGATCCCCAACAGTCCTAGAACTAAAGAGACACAGTCCCCTGGCCTTATTGTACCTATATAGTTACCGCGGGTAAAACCACTGGTTAATGCAAAGTGGTGGGTCTAAAACTGTTGCTCTGCCTATACCAAAAGTTATGTAACCACCATGATGATTATGCAACTGTCCCTCCGCTTGAAGTCGTGGATTCGTCGCCATGCAAGAAATACTACTCTTGAAGCCATGTTGCTCACTGAAACCGAGATACTCTGGTTGAATGATGAAGAGGATAGATTTTCCTGATCCCTCTGGATCATTCGTTGAAAAATAATAATTCGGCTACTATTAATGGACCTACTGATTAATAACATACAATGTAGTGTCTCGGGAGCCTATGCAACAAACACGCATCCCAATGTATTCTAAAAATTAAGGAAATACAAAACACCCAATGAGAGAGATTTACATCTACTCTATTTACTACCTTGAACACATTTATACTTGAAATGCCTCTATAGATAAAAAGGACCAACGGTTTATGGTAGTGAAGGATTGATACGTAATATGAAGAACATTGCAAAAGGTGAGTGAAACAAGTAATATTTGGACAAACTAGGACGTTGTTTGCAAGCCATCAAGCCTGAATGGCATGTTAAGATTATTGGTAGGTTGAGTGAGATCTCTTGTTTTCCTTTGGTGGTAACCACCTCAAGGATTGCCAATATCAAACCATGAGGCCCTCCCTGATCCCTAATGAGTTTAGAGTTGTAATTTTTGTACACTAATTGTGTAATAAGCAAAGCTAGAAAACAACATGTTTTGAAGTAATATTGAAGTTTAAAAAAAAATAAGATAAGGGATTTCTTGCTTTTGTGAAAGAAAAAAACAGAAAATGCCCCATCTTGTAATAATGCTTCTAACAATAAAGCTAAAATCATAGTAACCTAAGACTCCAGGACAGCAGGATGGGGCTTCCAAGACAGTAAAAACATTCTAAATTTTGGGGACGGCAAGGGGGCGGCTAATTAAAATAATATATAAATATTTAAAATATAAAAATAAAGTGACTAAACTATAAAAATAACTTGGAAGAGACTTAAATAAGCTGAAATAAAACCATTTGAGACTTAAATAAGCTGAAATATCAAATAAAATATAAATTAAAATTATAAAACTATTTGAGACTTAAAAAGTTGAATAAGCTAAAATAAAACCATTGTGATTGATCAATTAACAATATTTGATATTCATATCATTAATCTAAAATTTAAAATTCAAATACACCAACAATCGTCAATATTACAAAAAGAACAGCACAAGTTACAGCTCAAAAATAAGAATCATCATCTAAAATAACATCCATGAACTCCTCGCCGATGGGGTGGGAGTGGTGTGGTCAAGTCACATGGTTGTGTGCTTGCCCACCCATGTTCAAATCCCCGAGGCACGATCCTCCTCGAAGGTGGTTCCGCCGCTAGATGCGGCATCTCTGCTCGTTGTGATGTCGCTGGTCACATGCTTCTCTTGTTGTTATTGTTGGTGGCCACTCCTCTTGCTATTGTCGGTGGTGGCTGCTCCGTCGCGTTGGTTGTTGCTCCTCTCACTATTGTCGTTGGTGGTTGCTCCTCTGCATCAAGTGGCTGGCTGCTCCTCTCATTGGTTGTTGCTCCTCTCCTTTGGTTGTTGCTCCTCTCGTTGTCGTCGGTGGTGGCTGCTCCTCTCGTTGTCGTCGGTGGTGGCTGCTCCTCTCGCTGTCGTCACTGGTTGTTGCTCCTCTCGCCGCCGCCATTGGTTGCTGCTCCACTCGTTGCGGTCGTTGTCGTTGGTCGTTGCATCTTCACTATGGTTGCTTCAATTGGGTTCCTAATGGTGGTCCCCTTCATTGTAACCTAGGTTATGGATCCTCTCTAAAATCCTCAATTGTACAAGGATGTGGGTCCTTTCAACACCCTCAAAAGATTACCCTAATTCCAAAGAAAACATCCATGAACTCTTCGTTGAAACTATCCTCATCCTCAACACGGATCGCAATCAATCCCGTTGCACAATACTTGTCCTCTTCTACCCGCCTCGACTCCTCGGGATGTGCATCCCACCGTAATGTTAGGATCTACTTGTACTCAATTGTCTTGCAATCTATGAGACTTGCAAAGCACAATGTAAAACTACAAGCTTCTTCGCGCTCTTAGAGGTGAGTTTCTTGCTCTTAACATAATGGATCCAACCATATGTTGACTAATTCCTCTCGAGCAACAAAGGAACTAAAAACCTAGAAAAATAGGTGAATTACAAGCATTCACAACGGTCCCAAACGCCCATATAATCACCACCCACTCATTGGCTTCTCTAGTGCCAATGTTACCTTGTCCATCTTCGTTGAAGTTTTGTAACCATCAAGTTCAATGAACTTGAGCCACTCCATTCTGACCTGTGAAGCCTCCTCTGCACTATACATTGTTTAAGAGCCTACTTCACCTCCTCGTCCTCCAAAGGGATAACTCGCTGGTCTCTCCCCATACCATTTTGGATTAAGCGCATATGCAGCCATATGAAGTGGCAAGTTCAACTTCTCCCATCTGTGTTGAATGATGCACGGAATATGTTCATAGTAGAACTTCAAAGTGGGGTCCCTCATCTAAATAGTTGTCTTTATTTGTGCCAAGCATGTTGTTAATACCTTCATATATCTCACCAAGATTGGGGCTATCACAATCCCCATATTTGATGACGCTAAAAACCAAGAGATATAACTGATGTGATGTATTTCACATCAGCCCAAAATGTCTCCCTCCTACTTCACCTCCTTGTCCTCCAAAGGGGTAACTCTAACTGGTCTCTCCCATACCTTTTTGGATTAAGTGCATATGCGCCCATATAAAGTGGCATGTTCAACTTCTCCCATCCATGTTGAATGATGTGCTTGAATATGTTCATTGCAGAACTCCATAGTGGGGTCCCTTTATCTAATCTAAATAGTTGTCTTTATTTGGCCAAACATGTTGTCAATACACTCATATATCTCACCAAAATTGGGGTTATCACAATCCCCATATTTGATGGCGGTAAACACCCAAAATATAATTGATGTGAAGTATTTCACATTGGCCCAAAATGTTTCCCTCACCACCACTTCCTTCACTCTCTTCCAAAGACTACCTTGGACTCATTTCACCTAGTCCAATCTTGTGTCATGATCATAACTTGCAAGGGCTCCTGCAAATCAAGCATCAATTCCAACAAAATAAAATAGGATGCAAAGCGGTATCAATTGGTTTGAGGATTTCTTTCCTCGAATAGCTTTGAAAGAGTGCCAACAATGTGCGGTGATTGCATATGAACATTTACACGTCCCTAGCCTCAACCACTAAATTTTTGACCCAATAAATCTTTCCTATGTCTTTCAATGCATTGTTCATGACATACATGCAACATGTGGTCCAATATATATGATTTTCGGTAGCCTCCACTAGCATGCTGCTACTCTACACACATAAGTTACATCCATGATTACTTGTCCAACTTTTGAAGGGCCAACCTCCTTCATGATTTCCTTCAAAATTTAAAACTAAAACTTGCATCTTTCTACTTCCCAAAACAATCAATTGCTCTCAAGAAATACAATTTGTCTTTTTGTAGGAGACAATGATATTGATCGAGGTGAGTCGGTGTCTCAATATCCATTCACCCATCCATGACAATGTTGCATCCATGTGACATCCATGTGACCTTCATCTCCTCCATTAATAAATTAACCTTGGAATAGTTTCTATCCAAGATTGTTGTCCTAATTTTGGTGTCTCTAGGGGGCACATAACTTAAACCTGCTTTTGCTACCTTGGCCATACCCTCCTTGTAATAAGGAGAGCCAACACCTGAAATGGGATCCCAATAGAATCATTGGCCTCTTTCCTTTCCTTCTAATCAAACATATCTGATTGGATTAGGGGTGGCCCCATGGCCTTTCTCTTCCCTTTGCTTTCCACTTCTATCACCCTAAAACTAGAACTAGCCAAAGTATTTTTATCAGTCTATGAGAGCTTAAAAGGGTGGTAGTACCAATGTTAGTACCATGAACTTTTGAAATGCCACTTGTGGTATTTCCGTTATAAAGCTTCATCTCTACTCTCGATCAAATTATAAAGCCTTACAAACACCAACCCCCCTTCCTGTAAGGTGCAACAAGTGTGCATTAGTTTTGGTGATGTTGTCATGCCAAGTCTTTAAACATATATTGCAATTCCATAATTTACTGCCCCCTCCAGACTTGGGGATTCACAACTATGTGAGCAAATTGTTACAATGGTTTCCTTTTATCAAATGGTCCCATGACATATGCAGCCAACATTTGAGAGGGACAATTGGTAACACTAGCAACTGAACAACCAACACAAACTCTGCCTCACTTCTTCTCCCCACTCCCCACTAATGTCATCACCGACACTTCCACCTATCTCAATCCTTTCCTCCTCTGATTCATAATCATATTCAAAAGAACTCATTGTTGGGGCTGCAATGATTAAGGAAAAAACAGCAATAACTATACTCAAAAATTATTTAAAAACAATAAGCAATAAACATGCAAAAAAAAAAATTAATATATCTTCTAGGACATTATATGCAATTTATAACACATTTTCAATCACAATCAAGAACATAGAAAATGGGATGACAACAATTTGCAGGCCTCTACAACGGGCAGAGAGAGATAAGCCTTTATTCAATGGGATTCAACTTTTCAAGAGTTTTTAATTTTAAAATTTATAACCCTAACAGCCAAACCCTATGTAGTATGCATTTTGTAAAATCTTAAAAACTATAAACGAGTTTATGATGTGAATGTACATACAAAAATTTTAAAACAGCAATTACATAACACAAATACAATTATATAAACTAAATTTTAAAAACTAAATAGTATGTAAACAAATAAATACCTTTTGCACTTGTCGGTTGCTCTTCCTCTTCCTCTTGATTTTACTCTTCCTCTTTCACTTGTAGTTGCCCTTGCTCTCCTCTTCTTCTCTTTGCTCACTTTGCTCAAGCGTGAATACTAAATGTGATATGGAATGATGACATAAAGCCATTTTATAACTTAGAGTGTCATTTTTAGGATTAGGGTTGTGTTATCGAATTTCTTTTATGTTTTTTAAGTTCTATAAATTTATTTTATGCACTAAAAAAATGTTTTTAAAGGAAAAGCAAAAAAACAACTATGACATTGAGGACATATAGACGTCCCAGAACATACAAACATTCTTGACGTCCCAAAAAAAGGGGGATGTCCCAAGACGTTCCCCGATATTTACGGGCATCCGTGGACGTCCCCATGTTTTGTGCTTGCACAACATGTGGGGGACATTTCCCATCCCCCACTGCCCCAAGGACATCCCACACATACCAGTTTAGGGGGATGCATCCCCATGTAGCATCAAGCAAAATTATCTTGTTTTTTAGAAAACTGAAAATGCCTCATCTTATAATAATGCTTCTAATAGAAAAAACTAAAGATGTCCCATCTTGTAATAATGCCTCTAACAATAAAGCTAAAATGGCAATACTAATAGTACACATAAAGCAATCGAATGGGATGAGCGCAAATGGTAAATCATCAAGGTTTTCGTAGTGGAGGCCAAAATTACCAAATCCGACTAGATCCAGATTTTCAAATAGGCCAATTAAGTTTTGTTTGGGTCGACCCTATTTTTTTCCTTTTTATTCTAGTTTTTTGCTATACAAAGAAACTCAACACCTTTATATATTATTCAATATTAAATAAATTAACATTTTATAATATGTTATTAACGTTTTCCATTGCATTTGTTAATTTTTGCATATTTATAGATTATGCTCATATGAATATGTAAATATTTCACACCGTATTTTTTCAAACTTTTTCAAGAATTCTGGATTTTTTCCCCTCCCGAACGGATCTAGACTTCCGGACTTGGTAACAATGGTGAAAATGCATGTTCAAACCCTCATGAGACATGTTACTTGTTAAAAATGTACAAATGTTGACTCTCGAGTGTTGAAATCGGGTAAACTACTACATCCAAATTCTAGGTGTGGCATACCCCAAACGACTAAGTGCAATTCCTTGGTGAATTTGACAAAAGAGATACCCTTCGATTGTAGCATCTAGGCCAAAGGACACCCTACACGAGAAATTTACCATTCTAACCAAAAAAATAGTACGCATAAATCTTACTTGGAAAAAGAAATTACCACATTGTAATCAAGGAAAAATTATGTGAACCTTCACCTTCAACCTCACTAAAACAGGTGCAATATTGCTAACATTCATATGGCAAACTTAGTAGATGAGGTGAGAACCATGAGTAGCCTCTTTAAGAACTAGAAGCTTATACTATCCCTGAAAATAATTTATAACAAATCTGGATATTTTTGTTAAACCTAGGGCAGCAATATTAAAAATCTGACTTTTATAACAGCAGCGATAATCTGATTTTTTAATATAAAAACAGCAAACCATAATGCGTAAAAACAGTCTTTTATTTATTGAATTTGGACCAGCTACAATAAAAATACCAAGTGTCTTAATACAATTGTTTGGAGTTGAACTAGCGGAACACTTGCACCCTGAATTGTCACTGCAACCCTTGAAATGGAATTGCCCAGTTGAGAAGTGAGGGATTTCATCCTCAAATCTGTGTGTAAAGGAGAGTTTTCGTCCTCTATTACGAAAAATGTAGCTTGAAGCTACTTGCAGACAAATATGTAGTTGATAATTTTTCCAAGATGATCCAACAATGAACCCCAAATCTGCCTTTATAACCTCCCATCCTCTTCCAAAGTGGGTGCCCCTTTTGATTTACATGCATGCTCCCAAAAATAATTAAAATAATGACTTTATTCCCCAAGTGGGTGCCCCATCCTAAAATAGGAATAAACAATATAAAATTGTTGTATCTTGTCTCCATCCTAAAAATAGGATCTTGATGCTCATGAGCCCATTCTATCTTCGCGCCCCATGATAGAATGTTTTATTTAATTATTATTTTATCTTTGGCACCCCAAAAATAGAATTTCTTTATTTTATTATTATGTTATTCCACTTTTGCTTTTTGGATTAAAATATAATTCAAGTGTCCTTTTTCAAATAAAATATAAAAATACCCTTAGACCACTTAAATTAATTTATTTTCCTCTTTAATTCCCCTTAGCCTACGGAAAATTTAAAAAATAGGCTTCGGGTATCCAAAATCAATTAATTTTGAAAAGGGGACATTACAATCCACCCTTCCCAGAATTGCTTGCCCTCAAGCAATTGCAAGCCAGGATCCCAAATCCACCTTGGGAATTTGCAATTCCCAACCCTCAATGTTTCATGTGATGCCGACATAAATGATTATGCAAACTATTGTTGTCCAAAAAATTGTTGTTGTCAAACTGCTGCCTGAATTGTTTATCATTAGTTGTTGATCTAAAAATTTCAGCAAACTCAATGCCAACATTAATATATGCTAAGTTATTTTCCTCATGTACATGCTTTATGTTGCAAGTTGTATCCTTCACCCTATCTTGAAATGACATAAGAGGGAGCAAATGAGATATGATATATTATTATACCTTAGGTTGTAATCAAAGTGCTCACCTTCTTGTGCCAAAATAGGAATTGTTGAGATACCCTCAACACCTCCATCTTTGGGACTCAAGACTCCCGAATTAGTGTTAATCAAAATGTTCTCCTCCAATGCATATCCATCCATAATGCTACTCTGAAAATCAATCAATGGCTTACCCTTTGGAAGTTCGAAGGATCGTTTGTGATTTGATGCATATTCTTCCATCTTGAGTTCATTGCATCCAACAAGTGATGTCCTTCCCCCCTGACTTCCTCACTTCTATTTTTACAACTATTCTGCAAATCCCTTCATATGGCACGAATGCAATCTTTGGGAGATTGATTGGTGCTTCTTTAATAGGAACATCTTTTTCAACTTCCTCTCTGTATGGTGGATTCCTTCACGGGTTGTTTCCTCTCAATTTTTTGCAACACTAATTGTTCTTCTTTCTTCTTCAACCCTCTAATGTATTCACACAACCCTCTTTTGGATTCCTCATTTTGAGTAACTCCAAGTAATCATCAAAGCAAACTTCATATTTAAGATAATCAAACATCCTTGACTTGGTCAAGGATTCTAAAGGCCTCAAGTTTATACTTTTCTATTTTTACCAACACCTCTTGAATGGGATCTATATTTTCTTCCCGTTGTAAAAAATTGCTTGAATAAACATTGTCATGGATTCCTTCTCTATCTGATCCACAAGTTGGCAAGAATATTGTCCGTCTTTTCCTCAAAACAACCTCTTGGATCTTGTTGCCTTAATCCTTCCTCTGGTTGTTTTAAAGCTTTCTTTTTCTCCCTTTGTTGGTACCTAACTTCTCTGTCACTACCCTACATGAAGTTCAAAGCTGCAATTTTTTACGCTTCCATAGGTTGGGAGGAAATTTGCTCGATACCACCGTAATATCCCCGAAAATCATTTCTAATAAATCTAGATATTTTTGTTAAACCCTAGGGAAACAATTATTAAAAATATGACTTTATATCAGCAATGATAATCTGATTTTTAATATAAAAACAGCAAACCATAATCTGTAAAAACAATCTTTTATTTATTGAATTTGGACCAACTACAATAAATATACGATTAATCTAATACAATTGTTTGGAGCTGAAATGGCCAAACACTTGCACCCTGAATTGTCACTGCAACCCTTGAAATGAATTGCCCAGCTGAGAAGTGAGGGATTCCGTCCTCAAATTTGTGTGTAAAGGAGGGTTTTCGTCCTCTATTATGAAAGCAAAAGCAGAAGCTACTTGCAGACAAATATGTAGTTGATAATTTTCCAAGATGATCCCACAATAAACCCCAAATCTGCCTTTATAACCTCCCATCCTCTTCCAAAGTGGGCGCCCCCTTCTGGTTTACATGCACGAATACCCTAGGAAACAAGAGATGAAATATTAAAAACTATGACATTTGCAATAATATAATTTTTTATAATAAAAACAGCAACCACTATGTAGGAAAATACATACTTCATTTATTTATTTCAAATCAGCTTCAATAAAAACACTAGAATGTCTCGAATAACTCGCTTTGACTGAAAATTGCTTCTAGACATGGCATCGATTGACATTTGTTCCCATTTGAGACTTCCTAGTTGTACTTGATGTTTTGGATGTTAAAACAGCCTACGAATATGATTCCCTAGCTGAACTGGATGAACACATGTACCTTGAATGACCACTGCAACCCCGAATGGAATTGCCAAGCTTAGACATGAGGGATTCTGTCCTCAAATTTGTATGCAAATGAGGTTTTTCGTCCTCTATTGCTGATGCAGAAGCAAAAGCTACTTGCAAACAAATCAGTAGTTGATAATTTTAACAAGGTGATTTAACAATAAACCCCAAATCTGCCTTTATAACCTCCCATCCTCTTCCAAAGTGGGCGTGCCCTTCTAGTTTACATGCATGCTCCCAAAAACAATTAAAATAATGACTTTATTCCCCTCAAGTTGGCACCCCTTCTAATTTACATGCATGCTCCCAAAAACAATTAAAATAATGACTTTATTCCCCTCAAGTTGGCACCCCATCCTAAAAATAGGAATAAACAATATAAAATTGTTATCCTCTCTCCATCCTAAAAATAGGATCTTGATGCTCATGCAGCCCATTCTATCTTTGGTGCCCCATAATAGAATGCTTTATTTAATTATTATTCTATCTTTGGCGCCCCCAAAAATAGAAGTTCTTTATTTTATTATTATTTTATTCCACTTTTGCTTTTTGGATTAAAATATAATTCAAGTGTCCTTTTTCCAAATAAAATATAAAAATACCCTTGGACCACTTAAATTAATTTATTTTCCTTTTTAATTCCCCTTATCCTACGGAAAATAAAAAGAATGGGCTTCGGGTATCCAAAATCAATAGGCCAAGGACCTCTATAAAGATGATGGTAAAACTAAAATGAGCAGCTAAAAAACAACCCGTTGGAGGAGGTGGTCACATCCGAATTAATGTTTTTTTTTTATTGATAAGGCGGGTCAAGGGATACTATTTACATAACGGAAAACCAAGAGTTCAAAATTTTATTCTATACTAACAAAACTATTCTATAGACTACAAACAAGACATGCAAGATTTTAATTATCGGATTCCACCGAGACATTGAGATTTTCCGCAGACAGACCATGGTCTATCCCGAGCTCGGCATCGGAGTCCCCAACAGCTCCGTTTTCTTTGAGCCAACCTCTCCAGAGATACTCGAAGGCGTCACCGGCAGAGGCCCACACCTCATCCACCAGCTCGGCACCGACTCCAATGGAAGACCAAGGGCTTTCACATTTGGGAGTTTAATTCGAGCCCACCAGAGTTCTTTTCCCTCGCGAAGGCCACCAAATTCTCTGTAAATTCCAACAGAACCCTGAAATGCTTCTCCAAATCAAGTGAAAGCACCAACATTAAAATCAGAAGGACCCGGATTCTGTCACTCGTCGGCCAAGACAGAAGATTGAAATTTGCAACCTCGGAGGCCAAATTCCCGCAGAAAGAGGGCCACACCCAGTGAGTGGCAAGATTAACAACCTCCGCTTTCGAGGGACGAAGGACGAAGCAAGATTCTCAACGAAGATAGATGCAATGCCACTGTTGACCCTCGGCCACCCTTCCACATTCATAAAGTCCTCCCCAGAATCGATTTAACCACCACTAAATCTTCAGCACAGGAGATACGAAAAATCTTTTTCAGTCTGCAATTAGAGACCTTATTCCGGAATGCCATCTCCCTCATATCACACAGCAGTGCAAGTCTGGGAGCCCGAGGAGGATCCATCACAGCAGAAGTAGATCAAAATTAAACAAAGGCACCCAACACAACCCGCTTAAGTAGATGCCCTATCCTTCGCACGCAGGAGAGAACTACTCATCGTTTCCATGACAAGGCGAATCCTTCGAGACAATCATTTCAAGGCCCTCCCACAGAGCAATTAAATTCCACTTTATCCAATTGATCTTGCTCGATCCCTTTATTAGCCAACCAATCGACACACTGATTGCCTTCCCTATACACATGCCTAATACTCCAGTATTGAACTTAGATAATTGCCATAATAATTTTTGAATACCAGATCAAGCTTCCATGATAAGGCTCTTTTTTTAATGATGGCATTGATAATGACCAAAGAATCTCCTTCTATCTCCAGATTCTCGATATTAAGAGAGGCAACTAAGAGAAGACCCTTGCTAAGTGCTTACAGTTCAGCAGAATTGCACGTGCCATCCTTGAGTTTATAGGAAGTCGCTCCCACCACCTTACCCGATGAATTGCAAACCAGGCAACCCGCACCAGAAGCCCCAGGATTGCCTCTAGCAGCCCCATCAAAATTAAGCTTAAAGAAGCCAGGGGGAGGGGGAGACCATTTAGAATTCCTCCTAGCCAAAGAAGAAGGAAGAGAAGATTTCAAAGCCCCATCCCTAGGTTTGATAATCTTAGGCCAACTCTTTTCCATCTCCTGTCATGAGAAGTAAAAGGACAAGATCTAGACCAATTCGAGGACACTGCTTCAGAGATAACTCCTTCCAACCTAAAAAGGACCACTTCCACAGAGCTACTTTCTTCCCTAAAGATCCTTTTATTCCTTTCCCACCAGATGTGCCAAAGAAGAAGCACAAGGCTACAAAGCCAAATGGAAGAAAGAGCTCTAGAGTGAAATTTAATAGGCCAAGCCAAAATGGCTTCAGGAAGGGAATTTGGTCAACCAAGGGAGGTTGAGTTTGGCACACAACCAATTCCAACATTTCACAAAAAAGGGGCAATGCAATAATAAATGATCCCTATCTTCCTCTTTCTTCTCACACAGATAACATCTAGTGGGACCTTGAAAACCAAACTTTTTCCTCCTTTCTGAGTAAGTATTTTGCCTTGGAAAGCCATCCAAGTGAAAAGGCCAGCCTTCGGAGGGAAAGAGGGCACCCAACAATCCTTCCAAATTCTGTTCTCAGCAGCAACAACCTCATAATGTAACAAAAGATAACCAAGATGCGGGGAGTAAGAACCCGAGGAAGAAGCAAATTCCAGACAATTTCATCCTGCTGATTAGACAACAAAACTTGTCTATCATGGAGAGCATAAATGAAATTATTTTTAGTTTCTTCAAGAAATCCAAAATGATCCAGGTTTTTCCATTGAATCACGGAGGAGAGGTGATCAGCGATCAGTCCATAGTTAGAGACAGACAGGACCCCATTCTTCTAGCAAAGTTCTTTTAATCCCTTCAAACTCGGAATGTCACCAAGGGCAGAGAAACCATTCCAAGGGTCATCCCAAAAAAGGGATTTTTCTCCATTCCCCAACCTCCACTCAACATTATTTAAAAACAAAGATCTACAATCAATCATAAAATTCCAAATATGGGAGCCCTAGGAGGATTCACAATACGGAGGATAGATTCAGGAAGAGGGCCCCAAATATTTCTTCTCGAACACCTGACTGAGATGATTGTTGGGTTTGGAAATCAGATTCCAAACCATCTTGGCACCAAGGGCCAAATTTTGTAAACCAAGATTAAGAATACCTGCTCCACCAAGCTCTTTGGGTTTAGCAAGAGTATCCCAACTGATCAAGTGGAATTTTTCTTTCTCCAAAGAGACCTTGCCAAAGGAACTTTCTCAATAGAACCTTTAATTTCTCCAAAACACTCTTGGGAATTTTAAGGACAGAGAGCAAATACAAGGAGAAGCACAAAGAACAGACTTAATAAGAATCAGTCTCCCACCTAGGAGAGCCATCTCCCTTTCCAAGAGTTTAATTTAGCTTCCATAGAGAGAGCAAATCCTTCCACAAAGAAGCCTTACCTGAACCTTTAAACAAGGGGATACCAAGATACTTTACCGGCAAGCTACCCTTTTTGAATGAAGATATTTAGAATTCGAGCTTCAAGATGGGGAGACATTGAAGAAGAAGATGCAAGATTTAAGGAGACTAACCTCTTGATCGGAAGCTAACGAGTATCCATCCAATGTAGCTTTTAATTCTTTAGCTTCACGAATGCTAGCCTTACCAAACAAAAAAGTATCATCGCAAACTGTTTTTGGTGGGAGATAGGAGAAACTCCATCAGTAATTTTCAACCCCATAAGTTTGCCTTCCACCATCTTTTTCTGATAGACCTGCCAAGAGATTCAAGCAACAAAATATAAAGAAAGGGAAGACAGGGTCCCCTATCTAATACCTCTGATTGCTTACTTAAAAAATCCCTCAACACTCCCATTAATCAAAACAGAGAAAGAAGGGCCAGATATACAACTGAAGATCCAATCACACAAAAGCTTGGAGAAACCAAATTTTCTAAGAGTTCTGATGAGAAACCTCCAGTTAATCTTATCATAAGCCTTACTGATATCAAGCTTTAACAGCATACCCGAACATTATTTGAAGAGAGGGAGTGAGTCAGCTCTTGGGACAAAATTACTCCTTCGAAGATTGACCTGCTAGGCATAAAACCCGTTTGTTCTGGGAGATAAGAGGATCCAAAACTGCTTTCAATCTAAGAGCAATGGCCTTGGAAATAATTTTATATGAAGTATTACAAAGGGAAACCGACCTAAAATCTGCAAAGGAGGAGGGTTGAAGTTGTTTGGGGAAGAGGCAAATAAAGGTGCTATTCAACATTTTGAGCACAGAACGAGATCTCCTCGAATCTTCCACCGCCGCCCAAACATCATAACCAACAATTTTCCAAAATTTCTGAAAAAAATCAGCAGGGAAACCATCTGACCCGGAGCTTTATTCTTTTCCATAGAGAAGACCACTTTTTCGATCTTAAAAGGAGAACGGCTTCAAAAGGGCAGCATTTTGATCCTCAGTAATAAGAGAAGGGATACAATCCAGAAGGGAAGACTGAACCTCTTCAAAGGAGGCAACATCCCCTCCCAACAGGGAAGAGAAAAAACTAATGCCTTCATTCACAATGTCCTTCTGCTCAACTAGCATATCCCTTTCTATTCTTAATTTCAAAATGAAATTCGAATTTCTTTTAGATTTAACTCGAGGCGTGGAAAAATTTAGTGTTTTTGTCCCCATCTTTAAGCCAAATCTCCTTGATTTTTGCTTCCAATAAATTTCCTCTCTGAGGAGCAACTCACCCAGTTCACCGAGAAGAGATTTCTCCATGACAAATCCTCTTGACCCATACCGGAGTTGAACACTTTTAGGTTGAGAGATTTCAGTTCTGATTCCACCCGAGCTTTTTCCTAGAAAATATTTTTGAAAAACTTACCATTCCACTCCAGCAAATCCTTTTCAGCCTCTTAAGCTTTTGTGCCAGCACAAACATCTTGGAGCCATCAATTTGATAAGAATTCCACCAAAGTTTAATCCACCCTTCAAGGGAAGCATCTCTGAGCCACATAAGTTCAAACTTGAAAGGGGATTTATGAGGAGCTTCATCAAAGCTAACCACGAGGGACACCGGAAAATGATCCGACCTGCACAAGGAAGAACAAAACTCTCCAGAACAATGTCTCTAAGAGACCAATTAGGACTAACAAGGAATCTATCTAATCGTTCAACAATATTACTAAAGCCCTTCCTCCTATTACTCCAGGTGAACCAACCTTGCTTAGGTTCCAAATCCAGCAGAGCGTTGTCCCTAATGAAGGAACAAAAGTCTAATTGTGATTGAAGGTTTCTACTAATGCCCCCTTTCTTATCCTTACATGCGGAGATGGCATTAAAATCGCCCCCCAAAATGAACAGTTGATCCCCAAAGTAGAAGCGGATCGATGAAGATCCAACCATAGATTTCTTTTTCCAAGAATACTATTAGGGGCATACACATTAAAGAGAAAGAAAACTAATTGAGAGCGTCGAGGGCTAACACTTACTAGTTGTCAATTGGGATTTTGGGCTTACAGCTCCACCTTAACAAGGCCTTCCTTCCAAAGAATACCTAGACCACCGGAAGCACCAGTCGAACCCGAGAAGACCCCTTTCCAACCTTTACCAGCTTTGCTCCACACATTATCAGCTTCAACAACGGATAATTTTGTTTCCTGCAAAAGAACCAAACACGCCTCCGAGGAGAGGAGATAATGCTTAAGCAAGCGTTGTTTGTCAGAGGTGTTGAGGCCTCTGACATTCCAGGAGAACAACTTCATTGTCGACAGGGAAGGATTTTCACCTTCCCGAGTCAGAAACATCGAATTTCAGGGTACTCTGCTTTCCTGAATCAACTTCTAACTGTGCAACCTCCTGTTTTGACTTTCTACCTCTCTTGCTAAGAACCGCAAATGGCTGACACTAATCCTTCCTGACCAATGACTAATTTAGAAGGAGCTAAATCAAAAGCTAAGCCCTCTCGGTTCAAGCTCCCCATCCTCTAAGTCACCACTTGTGGCATCGGTTTGCTCTAAGAGCAGAGTCCCATTATTTGAAATCCACCCGTTAAGAGTTTCCAACGAAGAGGCCTGCCCCTTCTCCATACCTTCCTTGATCAAGGAAGCAAGAGCCCCGAGTCCCTGTGAACTTCTTCCATTTCCTTCAAAAGAGAGCAAGGAGTCAAATCTGCGGGGGCCAGAATTGGCTAGAACTAAAAAGGATGGGCCAGCAGGATTGCCATCCTTAGAGCAGATCTAAGAGAGGGAGGGAATGGAAGAGAGAACCGGAGCAATCTGTAAAGCATCAATGAGAGGAGGGAATCTGGCAGTCCTCTTAATTTTTTCCAGGCAATCCTTCCTCGATGCCCCAATTTTCCACAATAAAAACAATTAACATTCAAACCCTCATAATCAATCACCTGAGCCCTGGGACCCCTAGCAGAATTCAAATTTACTGATCTTGGGAGAGGGGAGGACAGATCCATTTTGACACAAACCCGAGCCGAAGAATTCCTCCAAGCCGAGAGTGAAGGATTATAAATCGGCACCAACGAGCCGAGGGAATTTGCAATAGCCTTCAAAGCAGACTAATTCCAAAATTCGGAGGGAAAACTATGAAAACTCAACCAAAGTGGGGCCCGAAGGATTTTTTTAGATGGTTAAAATCCTGGAGACCAAGGACGAATATACAAACTGGTGGAATTCAAAAACTAGGGTCCGCCTTTATAGACTTTTTCCAAAAAAGCCACCGAGTGAAACAGAACTTGGAAGAAACCATTCACAAGAAAATTTACCTTGGGTTTCCGCTCCTTGCCCCAAAACCAAAAACCCAATTCAAAATTTTTCTTCTGGAAAACCTAGCCCCACAAATTTGCAGCAAATCGCCCTTCTTAATCGGACATCCACGAATTCCGGTCCCAAGCCGGAAGAAAGATCCACATTCACCATTTCCGTGGAGATTTTGAAGTCAATACCACCCACCTTAATCTCCTCCAATTCCATCGAACCAGCAACCCCATTTTCAATTGGATTTGAAGGGACCTCCTCCAACACCACTAGGGAAGAATTACCTTTCTCCTAACACAGCAAAGCTTCCGCCACCAGATTTTCCAAAGCCGAGATCCCTAACAGCGAGGCCAGGGATTTGACCACTGCTCCAAGGCCAAACTTCTGAACCAAGGCAGAAATTTCTTCCTTCTCTTGAGCAGCCCTCACTTTACCCGCCCACTCCTCACCGCTACCACTGCCAAGCGGAATCCTGTTCGCTCCAAAGGTATACTCCCGAATGTTGGGGATTTCTGACTAGCCATCCTTTGCAGCAACGGTCACTGTCGCATGCAAAAGTTTAAAATTTCACGGGTTTCGCACTTTTGGTGCTCCATCATCCCTCCAATAACGGATCCGAATTAATGTTAATCTATAAAGATTATGGGAAAAGCTCTAATAATCCAATGGAATGTCACAAATTAATTGCTGATTTAAAGCAAGAAAGAGGGATGGCGTGACTGATATTGAAGGAGATTTTAAACTTGTGATAAATGCAGTCAAGAAGAGGAATTGCCCGAACTAGAGACTTACCTATAATATTATGGATATTATTGAAATCCCGACATCATTTCCACAAGCTTGATTGATGTGTATAAGAAATAGAAAGAGAGCCGCTGAATTCTTAGCAAATAAAGGAGTTGATCTTATGCGGAGTGAAGACATACAATTCTAAAGTGTTTAGGGGCTCCATGGAGGACTCGTTGGTAAACAACATCGTATGAAAGGAAAGGGGGATACTAGACCCCGTAGTTATACCTAGGGTGGCCATACAAATATGGCTAAGGCATATAAGCATAAGTGGGATATGATAATCCCATCACCCTTCTTGTGAAAAGCTGCATTCATTTCAAGGCATGGATGCCACAGAACCCTCCTCCAATCATCATGTGGAAGTTCCTTAAGTGAAAACTATATGCCCCTCCATAGTTTCACCTTCCCATTCATGCATTCAGACGTACTGGAGGATTTGGCGGCGAGGAGAGCAACAGAAAGCACAAAAACAATGGCCGGGAGACTGCAATAGAAACAGAAGAGTTACCAGGACTCTAGTCTGAATTGAGGTTTAAAACCGTCCGGTCTCTGTAGGGAGATCTTTTTCTGTCCTTCAATTCTGTTTTTATCTTGCTCTGCTTACTGTATTGCAGAGAATTTTGTCAAATCTGTGAAAGTGTTTTTGTTTGAAAATTGAAAGAGAGTGTAAAAGGTGTCTGTTATTGGTAGCGATTTGGCCATATCATACAGTTTGTTTGCTCTCTGAATTCTACTTTTCCCTCCCAGTTTCCTGCCCTATAATCAAGGCCAGCTGAAACCCCTCAGATAACAAATTGCACGTCCCACAGGAGAACAGTGAATCTTAAAGTACCAGGAGAGCAAGAGAGTGGATAAAAACATTGCAGGGGAGAGGATTAAGCAGATTGTTGATGCTGATCTCCAAGATGATATTTTAGTCCAGTATAAGATGCCAAATTGAAGTAGTCGATTCAAGAAGGTATTGCAGCATATGAGGGGACTAGAATTACTGTTGAAGAGGAAATGACTGCATCATAGAATGCCCTGAGAGGGGATTACAGACTCTAATCTCCTCCATTGGGTCAGTGGCAATCTTTTGAGTGTCCAAATTTCAGAAAGGTTTGGCACTTCTAGTGCTGCCCAGGACCCTAGGCAATCAAGGCCAAGAGTAAATATAATGGTAGCACCTCAGGTCATGGGGGTGCAATCTGTCCTCCTGAACTCCAGTAACACTTTAATAATTCATGAGGATATTACACAAAAGGAGAGCAAAAACTCATGGAGCAGGAAAAGTTATGTAAATGTCTTAAGGGTTTGGCAGCCGGTGCTCAAATGCAGGACAAAATGTTGAAAGCAAATTGTGAAAAATCTGGGCTGGAGATTAATGACCAGATGGCACTTTATTTGGAGAGAGCCTGATGAAAGATGAGCTGCCCCAAAGTCAACTCAGGTTCTGAGAAGGAGGATGGTAGGTACTGACTGCTATTTTTTTACCATATTGGACTGTAGCACCTGCAATACATGGTAGATTATGATATTTATACAAAACAGGCATAGTCTGGGGCATCCCATTTTGGATTAGTTCTAACAGAGAAGAAGGCAAGGGGTCTGTTGGGTTTTGAAGACTGCAAACAGAAATTCGTGCTTCAGGGAGCAAATTTTGATGTGGTTTGTTCTACAAGCACCGTGATGCTACAGAGGGACTGTCTTCTTGGTTTCTGCAGTACCAGGTGATTAGTGGATTGTGGAGGATGCCGAAGATGCAGTTTTGGAAAATCAGGTTTTGTGACAGGAATGGGCGTAGAAGCTGATTCAAAGTGCCACTGTTCTTTGTCGGATGTTGATTTATATTGAAGGCTTCAAGCTCAACTGTATGGACACTTATCAGATCGGCACTGCTACTGATATAGCAATTTTATTTTAAGTCCTACGGTAGGAGCTGGTAGAATTTCTTACTTAGGCAATCTGGGTTCATGATAATGAACTGTTAGACTCTGATCGTTAAGTATTTCTTGCCTGTTAAGAGTTCCATCTATAGTCGGGGCACCGCTACCCTTTGTTTGTTTGCCTATTAATAAAATAATGAAATGAAAAATTTGAATCTGGATAAATAGAATGGTCATTTATCGTTGCAATAAAGAGGTCCACAACCCAGCGGAGATACGGCAAACTTGTAGTTTTGTCCTCTAAACAAATATAGGGTTTAAAATCTTAAGAAATTTATCCCACTCTGTGCAAAAAGGAGATTTGACAGAAAAAAAAACGATATGGCAAAGGCAGCAATAAGACAAACACTTACAAGGAATTCACACACTCTCAAAGGAACGATCATTTTCTGCGATAAAATGGAATTGTTTGTTGCTGCGGATTAGAATTGTATGAATTGAACACTTAAGGGTATAAGACCACGTGAGCTATAATGTTTGTATTCTGAACAACTTTAGTGATGAAAAGAGAGTTTCCTAGCAAATTTAGCAAAGTTGCAGAGGATGGAAGAAATTACCAACGCCCCGATGAGGCAGGAAGCAACCACGACGGGCTCCTTGACGATGAACACTTTCAGCTTGTCTACGAAACCCATTGTTGGCACACTAGATCTTCTTTATTTCTCTCCCCTCCCTCCTTTAAACAAGATTCTAGTTTCTTATGGTACCAATTAATGAATGAATGATTTTAATGACATCCACAAGACCAAAGAGTGTATGGGACCAAAGCCTCAACCTTCAAATATTTTCAGGCTTTTTTCAATATCAGACCTCCTACAACAGATTTTAATCAGAAAATCAGCCTCTTCAAATAACTCGCTTAGGTTGTCTATTTTCGGTTGTTTTTCGATCGAATACGAATATCATCATAAGTTGTACATTCCATGATGAAGTGTCATTTCGTCTCCACCACCCCCTTACTACAAAAAGACAAGTTCTCCTCTCACAATCCTCTTTAAGAATAGTCCATCGACCAGGACTCACACGAGAAGATGGTGTGATCCACCCTTAGTTACACAACTAACATCCTTGTTTTGCCCTTGATGGTCACACCTAGATATGTTTTTTCATCATGTTCTTAGGAGGAATTAAATTCTTTGACGTAATGAGCTTTCTTTCACCAATTAGGACTGCCAAATTTGTTTATCACAAAAAAACTTTCCTCATTGGTGTTAGGACACTCTTGCAAGTTGATGCCCCATTTGCTCATCCACTTGTTGTTTTGCTTCATCCAAGTTTTCTTCCTATGTCCTAATTTCTCCTCCACAACCATTTTGGGCCAGTGATGGTTATCCATGCTTTCAACCTTTTTCACATAGCTTAACATCCGAGTTATTGTCAATGCCTCCATTGGAAACATCCCTACTTCAAGCCAATAAAATCTCGTATGGGACCATTGTTTTGACTTTGAGGGTGCTTGTGATTAGATGCTTTTGGATTCTTTCCAACTACCTCCATCTGTGATTAGACATGCTACTTCCCCAAACCTCACAACCATATAGGGCAACCAACGTGACCAACAAGCCAAAAAGGGTTTTCTTGGTTTTCCAATCCCATAGCTCAACTTTCCTACACCTGTTTTGAAGTAAGTAAGATGCTTTCCAACCTCCCTGTATCCTTTTCACTCTACATGTCTCCCAACTGAGTTTGTTGTGAAAATCAATCCCAAGGTATTTGTATTCTTTCACTATTTCCAATGGGCTCCCTTCAAAAATAAAGTTAACTTGAGTCTCTTTCCTTTTTAGTGAAAAATTATGACTTTGGTCTTGTTGATGTTCACTTGCATCCCGACTTCTTGGAAAAATAGTTCTAAGACTTTCAACTGTTCCATCAACCCATGAGCTATTTTTGAAATTAGGATAAGATCGTCGGCATATAAGAGTAATTTCACTATGTAGCCCGCCAACTAGATACCCCCATGTACTTAACCGTTCTTCAAGTTTATCAATGTTTAAACCAAACAAAGTGGGGGAAAGAGGGTAACCTTGTTTGACACCAATGTCGCTACCAAAACATTCGGACATACCCTCTTTAGTTCTGATTTTAGCTTTGACATGCTCATATAATCTATGCACTGTTGCTCTATACTCGCCTAGATACCAAGTTCTTCCATCCTGTTCCAAAGTTTGTCTTTGGGCATCGGTCAAAGGCTTTTTTAAATCCACAAAGCAACAGAAAGCTTCCTCTCCTTGAGTGTCCCATATCTTTTCAATCAAGTGTCTAAGGGTGATACAATGGTCGATGGTCGAGTGCCTCAGCCTAAAGCCTACCTACCCTTTTGCTCTTTTACCCTCTCTTTTGGCCCAATTGTTGATTCTGTGTTTTATCATGCTCCCAAAAAGTTTACCTAGAAGAGGATTTACCATAATAGTGCGGTAATTGGATGGATTATTGATATCACCGCTTTTATAGAGAGGAATAATGACATTAGTCATCCATTCTGTAGGGAATCCGCCCTAGGTGATGTCATTGAACATTCTTTTGATGTGTGGAGCAAGGGCCTCAACTCCCCATTTTAAAAATTCAGCCTGCAACCCATCTATGTCTTGTGCTTTACCACTTGCCAAGTTCTTTATGCCATGTTTGATATCTTCCACCAAGAAGAGCTCGGTTGATGTGCTAATTATGGGAGGAGTGTCCTTCTGTTGGGACCACTCATAGAGGAGCCTCGCATATTCTAACCAATGGGCATCTGTGATATTATTCTCTATGTGTTTTTTTTTTTTGTAACTCCTTCCAAAAGCCTTTGGGATTGTGTTTTCCAAGGAAAATTAATTCTTTCCTTCTTGTGTTCACATAACTTTCTTTTTTGGATTGCACCAATTTCTCATAGCTCTTTTTTTTTTCTTTGTTCATCGTATGTTCCTTTAAGAATCTTTTGGCATCCTTGCACTCTTTGTCATACCACGGGTTCGTCGAGAAAGTATTTGCGTCTCCTTGTCTCAGGTCGAGATCTTTGGCAAACACTTATTGCCTTGTGAATCAAAGGGATCAACAAATTACTGGAAACATAGCCACTTGCTTCCTTGGTTACCTTGTTTCTTGTGTTATTCCTTATCACCTAGAGGTGTTGTTCAATGGTCTGTAGTAAATATTTCTTGATTTTTTTGGTTCAAGATGATTTTACCCGAGGTTGAGTCTTCTTTTGCATGTGGTAGACTTGTTTGCTTTGTTGTTTATTTGATATAGTGCCAAGTTTGACGAGGAGAGGTTTATGATCATATTTTAGCCCAATAGGCAATCCCCAATTTCAAACTCCAACATCCTAGAGATAGATCCCTGGGAGAAAATTACATAGTCCACTACACTTTGACCATTGTATGTTTTGTAAGTAATACTTTCCTGAGTTTGGTCATGCTCTCATGTCATTACAAATAACCATGTCATATAAGCTACATAATCCTAATAGCTCTACCCCATAGTGTGTCACCCCTCCATTGTCATCATGGGATTTTCTTTCCCAAAGCCGATCCTCTCCTTCTAGCCCTAATGGATTGTCACCCTCTCCTTCATTATTACCCAGTGGAGAGATTGATTGGTTTTTGTCCTCGCATTAAAGTCACCCATCAAAACTATTTTTCTTGACATGTTGAATATAGAAATATCTTTTTTTAGTGAAGCATATGGGTCTTCGTCATCTAATTTTCTCCTCTTTTAAGTATTTGAGATATTCGGTGCAAAGTGAAAAATAACCAATCTAATTATTACCTCATTATCAAATATTTTCAGCCATATGTATTGCTTATTTGGATCCTCTTTTTCAACTTTCACGGTTTCGTGACATATTTCCTTGATTAACACTGTGACTCCCCCATGTCTTTTACTTGTTTCAGTCCCCTCATTCTAAATTGATATTTTCCTGTATCCTTCAAAGTCTGGGACTTTATAGCCCTCATGCTCATGTGTTTCCATAAGAATAATAATATAATTCCCCTCTACTTTGGGCCCCAATATGGGTCCTATTCTCCATGGATAACCCCTACAATTCCAACTTATAATGTGTATGAACTCCTGTGGGGCCCCAATTCCCTATTTTTTTCTTGTCATTCGATCACTGATTTGGGATTTCCCATTCTTCAACCATGCCCACTTTCCCACAACTCTTGCCTCTATCACTTTCTCCCATTTCTTCTTTCTCTCTTCTTGTTGAGCAAATGTCAAGTCATCGTCCCGATTTAATAAAATCTAGAGTATTTTATTAAAATCTAATTTGATATTGCTCCAATGATATACAATAAGAATACAAATGTTAAGCACTTCTATAGATGTAACTATATAAGCAAATGAGAGAGGTAAGGTACTCATCCGGTTTTCACTTATCCCAAAAAACACCTAAACCAAAACGACTGATGGATAGGTTGGGCAGAACACTGGAAATATTCAATAAGAATTCTGGAACTTGCATATTAGTCGGGACATAGGTTCCTGGGTAGGGGCAAGGGCACCTTGAGCGCTAGAGACCTCTCATAGGCGTCTGAGTCTTCTGAAAAGCTCGTAACCCGGTTTCTTCAATGTTGTTAGGGTTTCGCTACCCTTTGTTGTTGATTGCCTATAGCTCGTTGGAAGATCACCAAATTCATGACAACCTATAAAACAAATGATATCTTACAAAACCCCAAACTACATCAAATCCTAAAAAGGAAAGATGCAAATGAGGATTTGACTGTCTGGTGGTCACCAATAGAGTGAACTTATGGTTGAGCGTTGCACTACATCTCAAGACTCCATGTAGTTCTATGTGTTTGTGTGTGCAATAGTGCTCTTAGGTTTCCCTCGCACCGGTGATGCCAAGATAGCGGGTTGTAGCTAGATAGAATGTAAATGTGTGGGATGGAATTCAAAACTTCCCCTTCCTATGCAAAGTGTATGCAAAGTAATAAGCCCAAAATGCAGTCCCTTTAATAATATGTAGATAGATAGCCCTTGATAAAATTTCCCATCATTTGATTCAACAAAATCTAAATATATTTTATTAAAATATGAGTTTAGAAACTGCTACAGATGATATACAATAAGATACAAGCGCTAAGAAATTTTATAGATGCAACTATGAAAGCAAAAGAGAGAGGTAGGGAACTTATCTCGATTTCGCTTATCCCGAATATATCCGAACTGGAACATGTTGATGAATAGACTAGGAAGGGAACTGAAAATGCCCGATCAAGATCCTAGAACCTCGCAAACCGGGTCCAGGCACGGGCACCTAGATAGGGGCGAGGGCATATGGGGTGCCCGAGACCTCTATGGGGCACTGGAGTATGCCAAAAAGGTCGAAACCTGTTGGTTTGAAAATCTATCGCTTAGACAAGTCGTGGGGAAACAGTTAACAGCAGTGTGCAGGGCATAGCCCTTCTTTGAGACAGTAAAGTGAAACTAGTTTATTGCTATTCTATTGAGCAGAATCATGCAAATCTACACTATTCTAACTTCGTGGGGTTTGGGATCTCATCCCAGTAGAGGTAGTTCCAATCGCGAATGTAAAGGTAGGGGGAAGGAACGGAGGAAGGATAGAGAAGAAGAAAAGAAATGAATTCCAAGATGGAAAGGTCAAAAGGTTTATGCTTTGGGCTGGTAGTAAACAGAGCCAAACCTACTTGCATAAATAAACAAAGCAATACTGATGAACATATGACAATAATAAGAATGAATCCAACAGAATAGAAACATAGATCTAACTTAAGAAAGATCTAATGCAAATAACACATATATTGAGCACAAAGTCTGAACATATATATTAATATCTCTTCTATTACAAGAAGGCACAAAGTCTTTCTCTATTCACCTCTTTTTCATATAAGAAATGTCCACCTAGATTACAACAAGTATTCCAGTATTTATAGAAGAAGAGGAGGGAAGAAGACAAAAACAAACCAACCACTATTTACAAATATCTACAAAATATCTAAAAAGTCAAAAGTTGACTTTGGGCAAGTTTTTGGATGGCAACATCCCATGATGCAACATGGATGATGTCATCATAAATGCCAACATACTTTTTAGATAATTCTTTTACAAAATTGATCAAAGCATACATATGAGTAGAAACTACTCATCATCTCTTGGCTTAAACAGAATGTCTTGCTTCCGATCGGGAGAGGCGATGTGACACTGAGCTCGGTATTCCATAAACTTGTTGATCATTTTCTGAAGTTGATTATGATCTGGACCCTTGAAATGGTCACCAATAACTTCGCAAGTTTCTTTTTCAGTCTTGAGCTTGTTAGGTAGCCCGTACTCTTCGCATGCCTCAATCAAGAATCCAATGAAATCATGGCAAGCCAGAAGGTTATTGATTGATTCTCGGTCAAAAGTGACCTCTGGCGCCAAACCTTGGGTTATGATAGCCTTGAAGAGCTGGATGGTATCGTCTGCCTCCCTTAAGGTGAACATTTCACTAAGCATCCCTGGAGACATCTTGGTGACTATCTGCTCCATGTTGTATTTTGCATCCAGGGCTTCATCCTTGATTTTATCTATCCTCTCCAGGATATATTCCATTTGATCAACCCAATAATCTAAAGCAACGAGAGCTTTGTTATGTGCTCGCAGTGATCAATGATGCCGACCTTTAATAGGTCATTAGTTGAGCAGTCGACCATTGCTTGGAATGTTTCGTGTTGCAATCTGGCATTGTCCAACTCCTCGAGAGGGATCTTGCCATCGCTTGTATCTCCTTATTTGTCTAATCACCTTATGAATTTCTTGATTATTTCCTCACTATCTCTAAGGATTCGCTCTATCCAGGAGGACACTGCCGTACCTTGTTCGCCAATCTTGGCGTATTCATTTATCTTATCCTGATTGAGAACTTTAGTAGGCTCGGCGGTAGTCATAGGAGGAGCATTGCCCATTCTTTGCAAAGCTTGGAGGAGATGTTTGTTTTGCTCCTTGAGTATTCTCTTCTCCTCTTTTGCTTCTTGAAGTTTCTTGCAGAGGGCATCTACTGCAGACAAGGCCTCTCCTTGTAGGCTCTCAGATGAGGTTCCCATCGTGACTTGGGTCACTGTAAAGTCTGTAGGAGACAGATCTTTCTTCTCTTTGGTGGGATCCGGGTATGCAATCTCCATGACTCTCTCTCCGAAACGCTCTTAGAGAAGCGAGTTATAGCTTTTTGCTTCTTGGGTCCCTTCTTTGGAATGATAGAGAAGTCCATGGGTGCTATGGGAACCTTTCTCTTGAGTTGACCTAGATGGTCAGAGATCCAACTTGGACTTATGGGAGAAGGAGTAGAGGGAATGGAAGAAGAAATAGGAGTGAAAGGGGAAGCAACTGAAGAGGCCACAGGGAAGAACGTTGAGACACTTGGTGGTGGCATCGACAAGGAGTCCAAAGACACCGCGCTTATGGGGCCTGGAGTTACTACCAAGGAAGAAAAGGTCATGGAGGTGGAAGGGATATGTAATGGGATGGAGGGAACACCAGGTGACATATCCACAAGAGAAGAGAAGATGGAAGAGGTGGGAGATGGAAGGGAGGAAGGGAGAGAAGAAGAAACATCCATTGGAATAGATGCTTCAACGACAGGGGGAGGAGAAGGAGTGAAGAAGGAATGGTGGGTACCTCAGTAGTTGTAGCTGTGATAACATCCTGAGTGGATGTATCCGTTGAAACTTCAGTGGTCTCTTCTTCTTTACTTAGAGACACTAGGTCGACCACTTGCTTCTCAGAAGTAGTAGGAGGGCTTTCATGAGTTTCTTCCTATTTCTTGGTTCCCCCTCCTTATCCTTTCCTTTTCCTTTTAACACCGAGCCGTCCTTAGAGGTGCTCTACCCAAAGGGGAAGTAGTGAAATCTACCCCGAGGTAGGTGAGACCATTCTATTTGCACCAATGCTCAATGCGCTGCAACGTGGGCTTGACCCTTTCCTGAATGGTCTTTGCCGCCTCGCTCTGTCAATTTTTACGAATGACCAATCGTCCCCATCCGTGTCAAGGTAAACTTGATCAATTTCTTGATTAGGCTCTTGGAATGATGGCTACGCCATAATGGACAATCTCTTCCAGATCCATTGGGAGTGATCCTTTCACTGATATCTATTTCGTGTGTCAAGTCAATGTAGATGTCCTCAATCTCAGGAACATGAATGGGATCAATTTTTTCCTTTGGGAGGAAACTCTGACAATGAAGGTAGGCCTTGCTGGGAAGTTGTGCTTTAGATTCAACAATTCAAGCTCGCATACATTTCCCGCACTTTGGCAAGTGTGGTGCAGTGTATCTTCCAATCTGTAAGGGGGAATGGAGTTCCTCCTTTCTTTCTCTTCATACACCTTTCGTGGTATGTGATTAGTTTCCTTAAAAACTCCAAGAGAATCGCCCTGGCCCCGCATACCTTGGTAGCTTTGTCGGTTCACCCTCAAAATTTGCCACCTTGAGATATGTGAATGTGGGAAACTGCATGAACAATGCTCCCCACTTCTTTGTGACATAGCAGATCACGCTCGGGCTGGTCCGACCGTGTCTCATATTTGGCCTCAATAGGCAGATCACCTCATAGAAGAAGGCGTCATTGATTTTTGAGAACTGAGGGATGTTGTTCTTGAGCCTTAGCTCTGGGTAGTATTCATATATTTTGACCTGGGGCCATACCCCATTTTGAGCTAGGCCTGTGAAATCTCTCACTGATGTTGCAGCGTATACAACGTAGGAATTCATATAGAACTTCCCAGTTGTGAGGACCTGTTGAAGCTGCTGGGAGATGGTGTCATTGATGATTTCTCCCTAGCCAAAACGTTGTTCAGGCACATTCTTGCTCATGGTCTCTAAGTACCTCAACATCCATTTATGGAAATAATGGGCATCAAGAAGCCCAAATACTCTATTCAGGAAGGTGATTGTATCACTCAGTTCCTCATTGAAGTCACTACAGTGGATGGTCTATGGCCATCTGCTCACCGGCTTTTTGTTCTTAAGATAGAGCTCATTCATCATTTGCATGCATTTGTCCTCATTGTCGTCCCATGCCTTCTTGCAGTCTTCTAGGCTTATGGCGACATATTTCCTGTGATGAGGAATGCCTAGGGTTATTTCAAAATGACGAGTTGTGAGGTCAATGATCATCTTTCCTTCTTATCTTCGACACATCTTGTGTCCTTGTTATAGCAATGAGCCACCAACATGATGAACTCGTTATTCACAACACTTACTGGTAGCCTAGCTGCAAAGTGCAATCCACTGCCCACCAGTTTGTTCATCCAGGGGCCACTAGTGGCCTGGTTGGTTCTCGCCCAGAAGTCTTCCATATCAATGTGCCTAAGCTCGAGTTTTTGATGTCAAGATCACTTCTACGTATGAGTCGGGCATCCCGACTTTTGATATTTGTACTTCATTTCTTTTTCTATTAACTTTGCTTTACCTTTAGACTTTGTTGGATTTTTGCTTGATGAAGACATGTGTGAGCTCGAGGCTAGATGTTGTTGTTCTACAAGAAGAATCAGGGAGGTCCAACACAGAAGAGCCATGTCAACCGTCATGTTATTCATAATGAAATCTTGCAGAAAGAAGAATGAGCAATTATGAGGCTTAGGGCGTAAGGCACAAGTTCACAGCATGTTGCAGAGGCTTAAAAAGGTTGGGCACACTTTTAGGGATGTCATCATGTAAAAAGGTACGCCTGTGTTAATAGGAGAAAAGTTGCGCCAAGGTTATAAAGGGCTCACTTTTGAGGAGTGTTGCACAAAAGGTTTCAGCACCAAGGAGAAAGGCGTGGGGCGCGGTTTTGAAACACACATGGCATGTTGGTGTCAAGGATCATGCACCTACACCTTAGAAAATTTGCTTTAGCTAAGCGCTACAAAAGATGGTGTTGCATGACTTTTAAGTGCGCCCAAGGCATAATTTTGGAATATGTTGCAAAGGAAATCAATGCGCCAAAGGAAAACTGCTTGGCGTGGTTTTGAAGGACACAACATCCAATGTTGATGTTGTCAAGATGTGCCTCGCGCCTTACAAAAGTTTGCTAAGTGTTATTATACTGGGCGCAGGTTAGAGATATGTTGCGAGGCGGGGACAAAGTGCGCTAATGTGCAACTATGGGAGGTGTAACACGGAAGGATAGTGCGCCAAAGTTTAGATGGTTTTTGCACTTTCTTTGATTCCTTCTCTCTTCACATGAATTTCTCTCTCTCTTTGGTTTTGCAAAATGGCAGGGAGGAGAGGGACTTTTGCAAGGCAAAGAAGTAGATGTATAAAGGATGGCTTCTTCTAAGGCAGAGCCTTCTCAGATTTGTAGATCTAGAAGGAGAGGTAAGGTGGTTTTGGCTGAGTTGCAGATTGTAAATGTGTTGTTTTTAGATTTAATCATTTTTATCAACCCTAAAGACCTAACACAACCAAAAACAAAACCATAACAACAACAAGGAAGGTAGAAGCCACTTACCCGGTTTTATAAAAGATGAAGGACAACGTTGGGGTCCACAAGCTCGAAAAAATGGCACGCGGGGGTGATAAGGATAGCTGACAGGCACAAAGAAATACTTTTCACAATTTTCAATTCGTGAAAATGACAGGTGTTAAGCACCTATTTATAGAAAACCTGGCATTAATTAGTTCACCAACTTTCTTTGGTGCACTTTTCAAAGTGTCGACATGGGTACAAATGTGCTTTGGCGTAGTTTAATTGGCATTGACATAACATTTTTAGCGCCTTAAGCGCATATTTCCTGATGTCAACATGATTTCTCTAGCACCTTAGGCGCACATTTTTCTATGTTGACATGATACTTCTAGCGCCTTAGCAGCACATTCTAGGCACATGTTTATTGATGTTGACATGTAACTTTTAGTGCCTTAGGGGCGCAACCTTATTGATGTTGGCATGTCATTTACTGCGCCAAAGGATCTTCTAAAGGGCACACATCTCATGGTGTCGACACAACATTTCTTGCGCCTAGTTCAAAAAGGTGAAAAATGGTTAAGTTCTTAAAACTTGATTTCGGAAGGGAGTTTTAGGCCATTTTGAACGTTGTCAGACTTCTTCAGGGGACCAAAATGAAATTTTGGTATGGTTATCTACAAAATTACCCTTGTCAATTTTACAGATAACAAAACCCGATTTCTTCAATATAGCTAGGGTTTCGCACTTGTTCACCAATGATCACTTATATGTCACACTTAGATCACCGAGGCACTGTAAATCAGAATACAAATAATCTCATGTAAAAACCTCAAAACCGCATCAAATCCTAAAAATAAAGATGCAAAATGAGTGGTCAAACTATCCTCGATTGTCAACAAAGTGAACTTATGACCGAGTGTTGCACTACATCTCAAACCCAATGTAGTTCTTTACACTTGTGTGTGCAATAGTACTCCTAGGTTTCCCTCGCGTCAATGCCGCCAAGATAGCGGGTAGTAGCTAGATAAAATGCAAATGTGTGGATGGAAAATGAACTTCCCCTTCCTATGTAGTGTGTATGCAGAGTAATAAGCCCAAGATGTAGTCCCTTTGATATGTAGATAGATAGCCCTTGATAGAAATTACCCACCATTATAATGGTATGTATGTTGTGTTTATATAGGGATATCTTGCTTGAATTTCGACACTAGTGACCCAAAATTCGACTAGGACCTCGGGATAGGAGTAATAAAACCAAAAAGGCCAACCACAAATGTCAAAAATGTGAACAAGAACAAAGAGGACACATGTGCCTAGATGGATAGGAGTGCTTGGGTGCTAGTGTCCAGTCTTAGGTGCTAGTGTTTAGAGAAAAATGACGAAAAATATGCGAAGATTGACAAACAAGGATCCCTATTACTTGACCAAAAATAGGTGGAGAAGTGAAAAAGGAGAGAGATAAAAATAATAGAGACACTTAAAGTAAGAAGACAGACTAGATGTGTGTCACTAGTGAATACTTTTCTTACACAAGATCCATATATAAAACAACATACTTGGCGATATAGTAAGTAGTAGTATGTGTGTGATTTTGTGTCTACACCATTATAATGGTATGTATGTTATGTTTATATAGGGATATCTTGCTTGAATTTTGACACTAATGACACAACATGTTGACTAGGACCTTAGGATAGGAGTAAGAAAACCAAAAAGGCCAACCACAAATGTCACAAATGTGAACAAGAACAAAGAGGATAGGAGTGTCCATGTTGACAGAGCACTTGGGCACTAGCATCCCGAGATAATCGATGAAAAATGTAAAAATACCGACATGACAAGGATCCTTGCGACTTGACTCGAACCGGGTACAAAAGTGACAGATGTGAGAGATAAAACAATAGAAACAAACAAAACAAATAGATGGACTAGGCAGTGTGTCACTAGTGAGTACTTTTCTTATGCAAGATCCATACATAAAACAACATACTTGGCTGTATAGTAAAATAATAGCATGTGTGTGATTTTTTGTCTACATTTTCCCCCTTTATGCTATTTGAATGGAATTCAAGTAGTGTAAAGGAAGTAAGGAATATACCTGTGAGAAGTTTGGAGAATCCCTGTTGCAAAAGTACACGCAGAATATGAGAACATATAATGTGGTGAACCATGGATCAATGTTTCGATCCATGTGGCATAAATAGAGACAATGAACCATTGTAAATGAGCACTTGGTGAAATTGATGATTTCATTTTGAAGAATTTTGGATATTTCAAATTTTTGATGATGGACATTTTACGGGGTAGGGAGTGATCAATTCCCAACCCAATTTTTTATGTTTGAAAAATTGAAGGATTTGGGTGTCCTACCACCAGAGGAAGAGTGTTAGGGAGAGAGGTCTATTTTTACCCTCCAACTATGACTACATCCTCAAAAGGTCTAGCCGTTGGCAGCATTTAACAAAGACCGAATTTTGTTTCATTCTAATTCATTTCAATCCAACGTGAATAACTCATATAGGAGTAGTATAGGAAAGGCAATGACGTCTCATTACCCCACTCCATGGGTGTTGTGATGTGTATAGTGTTAGATAGCTCCATGTTAGGTCTTCCGGAAGCAATAGATAATATAAAGTGACTTTCCATGTTAGGTCATATGGGAAAAATACGAAGTAGTGTAACTCCCAAGTTAGGTCATATGGGAGAGATAACCAAATATGATGTGTCATACCAATTGATTAATTTTATTTGAGTATTGAACGCTTGTTTTGAGATTGAGTGTATACGATATATTACTCATGGAGATATTTTTCGTGTGGTGCCCCCAAATTAGGTCATTAGAGGGAATCGATAGAAAGTAGTAGGAAATGTCACATATTATATGAGTGAATTTTTTATAATAATGTATTAGGAATGCATAATGATCGTATAGTAGCCTGAGAGGGATCATAGGGTGATACAAATGTATGCCCCCTTTCGGTGAAAGGGAGAGTGGTAGAAAGAACGAATGTTGAGCCGAAAGTAGATGTGAAATGATGTAATAGTAAGCAAAGTATAGTAGATGTCACAAAATTGTGTCTATATTGAGTTAAAAATGTGTCGATAGGAATATAATGTTGTAGAATGTATACCATATGATGGTAGAAGGAATTTTGAACCGAATGACATAGATGGGGAAAAAATGGAATAGTGAAGCTCAAGATATGAGCAAAACCATGTAGCATGTATTAGTTGGAAAATGAGCGCGAATGGTGATTATAGTAAATTGGCAGTTGGAAAAGTGAATAATAACTTCATTTTAACCTTGATTGATTGTGATTTTGAGCTCGAGCTTGTGAGGATGCCACAAATTAGAGCATTGAGATTGAGCATATTCTAGATGGTGGCGACAGTTGTGGCATCGCAGACGACAACCGAGTTGGTAAGTATGACTATTTTCAAAAATAATGTTGGAATGAGCTCGTTTTTGTGGATTTTTACAAAATTTGTGTTTTTTTATTTATGGGCGTTTCGAATTGGGCAAGAGCAGCCAAGGTGTTAATGTCCTTCAAGATGCTAGCGCCGATCTAGGCATTGGTGACTCCGCTCTTGGGCGCCATGTTATGCTCCCGGTGTTGGCAACCCAGAGGCTATTTTGACCCCTTAACATGATAAATATGAAATTTGATGTATTTTGGTATTGTGAACAATCATTTTTGTGTGTATATGAGGTACTAATGTTGTATTTTTACCGATGTTTTATGTTGTGCAGAGGATATCCATTCGAGGGAGTTTCGTGGAGGTCGACACTTGAGTACATTGTTGGGATTGGGCTTATCTCGATGCTAAGTGGGATATACTAGACCATGCCGGCTTGTGACATATAGCGATATTGGGGGAGGTACCCCATAATATGTCAATGATCACAGTATTATGTGAGAGATGGTGTGCAGACACTTGCACCTTTTGGTTTCCTACTTTGGGAAGATGATTGTGACACTAGAGGATGTTTATCACATATTGTGACTATTAGTGTGGTTGAGAGAGTACACATGATGGAAGTAGAGGATGCTCAAAGATAGATGAGAGCAGTCATGCGGTATTTTATAGGGACGCAGGTATAGACAGAGACCGATATTAACTCGATGCCATATTGATATCGTGTGTTTTGCGATTGCAAAATTTCATCAGTAGTTGTTATTGCTTTCCTCGGTGACAATAGAGGATGGTGGAGTGGGCATCTTGTATAAGATGCATGACATCTGTTGGTGTATAGAGAAGGATGAAAATAGATTTTCATGGGCTCAATGTGTAGTAGCACACTTGTACAAAGATTTATACAAGTTTATATAGGAGGATCATGGGGATGGGCTTAAAGCCACCACATTACTACATGTATGGGCATATGAGCATATTGTTATATTGAGGCCACTTTGTGGGCCACGAGTTGAGTGGGCTAGGCTTGATATATTTTCTATGATATGGGTAGGTTCCCAGAGCAAGAGGATGGACACCAACACTTATATATCAATGTTTGATGGCATGGGGCCGGGGTCATTATATGGAGGCTATATCAAGACTATGGTAGATAGCCAAAGGATGGCGTAGAGCTACGATGTATTCAGCGTATGATGTGGATAGAGAGGACCGCTTTAGGGGTAGCCGAGTTATTCCTGGGAAGAGCGTGTGTAACAACAGTTTGGTATGGTTTAGGATATGCCCCTAAAGCCATATGTATGGGTATGAGTGACAACAGGACCGAGGAGGCTAGGAGCAATACCAAGAACTATAGGAGAACAACTAGTGCCCCCCTGGTGTAAATGAGATGGATGCGGCCATAGGGCCAATAGAGGTAGATGATGCAGATGTACCAAGGCATATAGTGCATGGTGGGTAGTGCACCGATGAGTGTTATTGTTTCCATTTGCTATGGATGTGGAGGGAGCACCACCAGTTGGAGCTACAGAGGGGAAAGCACCTACCCCCTATGGCAATGGTAAAACAATAATGATAGTGGAGCGTGAGTATGTTGTATTATTAGTTTTTGATTGTCAGTTAATCAATTTATTATGGCCATCATGTGTAGTAACTAATGTGTTGCTATGTGGTTTGTAGGGGATGCGTATTGGTCATTGATTGTTGGCTCATTGATCCACACATTGACATGGAATGTGTAGACACCCTAAAATTATGCTTTTGTTTCCACTTGTTCCCAGATTATTCTAGTGCACCATGTTATTCACCCATTTGCAATTAATTAATTAAATTAATTAATTAATACACATTGTACCCCTTTGGCTAAATTAATTATTATTTATTAATTAAATAATTAATTAATTAAGTGTGTGCACATCCTAGTCATCTGCCACTTGATCTAACTCCACTTAGACTCCACTTGGACTCCCTATCCTTACCCTAGTTAATTGCACTTCTAGAATCCTAGAAAGGTGGGGGCAATTAAAATGCATGTAAAACCACCTTTCGAATGCAGCTTTTGTAATTAATCCATTTACTTCCCGACACTATTGCAACTACCCACAATGCTATTTTTAGCATACTCATTTATCCGTGTGTAACCGATTTCAACTACCTTCTGCTTCTATAAATTACATGTTTACCTTCCTTTCAAATCCTCTTGAATTTGACATACAAAAACTCTGTTGAACTGTGTCTGTAGCATTTTCCTTCAAAGCTTGGAGAGCACTCAAGAGCACCCATAAATCATCTCTGACATTCACTTGCAAGGTTTCACAGACAAGGTCTTCACAACCCTTATTGAGGTTTGCATTGGAGAAAGTATAAGGAAGGTTTGCATTTTTAATTTGTTCATCTTTCATTACTCTGTAGTTTTTCATTACATACATTTTGGCACACCGATGGGACTTGCACCCCATTTCCTTTCATTTTTGGTTTCATTTCTTATTCTTGTGTTTTATTTGTTTCACAAAAATCTTCTTGTTTGTGTGTAGCTTTCACAGGTGAATTGGGAGGTTACCATTGTTTATTGTTTTACATTTGCAGGAAGGAGTGGTGCTTGTGCTCAAAGTGGCTTCACTTTTAGTCTCTCATTTTCTACATTGTTGCTCTTTTCTGTATTTTTTGCAACTTGCAACGTCAAAAAAATATACAGTTAGATTTTTTTATTTAACACAAAGGTCATATTTTTGTTAGCTTTTAGATTTTTCTAACTTAGCTTTTCATTAAATATTTTTTTATAAAAATTCTCAAAAGTCGAATATAATTGTTGTTTCTCTTGTTTTGTAACCTGCACATACAAAGAAACACATTAGATTAGCTAAAAATTTAAAGATTTTTTTACCCTAACTACCCATTTCCTCTACCGACTCGCCAACTGGCCTGAGCCACCTCACATTCCATCTTTCCCCACCTCACAGCTCTCGCGACCCTTCCCCTTGTAGACACTAAAATTAGGTCACACTCCCCTTTGGTCCCTCGACAAATAAGCACCCTTCATCACATTCACCTAGCCATGGCCCCCTTCACCCCACTAATATTAATTTAATTAATTTAATTTAATTAATTCATTATCCTCACCATATTTATTATTTAAATATATTAATTTAGATAATATCCACACATACACCTCACCTAGACACCTCATCAAGCCAACTCACCCTAAGACCTATTCTTAGTAAGTTGTCATAACTAACTAAGACTTACCAAAACCCTAAAAATCAATGCCTACATTCCCTCTAACCACATTCCCACATGCTTACAAGAAGCTTCCAATTTAATCCATGGGTTAATGACATGAGATCTCGAGAAAATCAAGAGGATCTCCCTGGTTTACTAAACCTAGGAAATCTTGCCTTGACCGACGCTGATTACCCCTAACCGTCACTAGTTAAGCCGGAACCGCGCGTTGTTACCCTTTTAACCCCCAAAACAACCTTATTTGCAAACCAAGCAAAGAGGAATGCATATGCAGCCCATGCAGAAGCTCTCCCGCGATTGGTGATCACCGCACCTTCAACCTCTTACCAACACCTCCATCCCTCATTCACAGGCATCCAAGACTAGAATCCAAGTAAGTAAAATGTTATACTTCTCTAGTTCATTTCATTTCGTCATTATATTATCACATATTGTTAACCTAGCCACCCATTGACCTCCTTCAACACTCCCCCTCCATATACCCATTAAAACCTCGTTAAATTCCACCCAAGCTACCAAATACCTCATTCTGACAAGTCAAAGTCCTTTGTGCAATCAAAAAGGAGACCCAAAACTCATTTTATGGCATTCCCAATTTTCCACAGTAAAGGTTACACCCAACCGTCGTCGATCACCCTTAACTAGCATTGGTATTTGTATTTGCCCATACAACTCGTAACCGTGACTTATTTACCTAACTCCATGTCACCCTTATTCACCTATGACCTACCTAAGACCTCTATCGCACAGCAGACCTGTAGAACCAGTTACTTGACCTTTGGATCCTACTCTAACATAGCCTGTTAGATTAAATATTTCTTATTGTGTTTTAAGTGAGATACCTAAATCATTTTAAATTATAATAGGATTTACTTCATGTCTCGTATTAATTTTTTTAAAATAGTGGATCGACAACCATCTAGGAAGTATCACACTTCCCGGATCTAGCACATGCTAGGCAGTTCACTACACATATTGTTTAACTCTTTCTGGTGGTCTTGCTTTTCATTACAGGTAGTTCCTCCTAGCCAAAAGGAAGCTCTCACAACCAGTTGTGGATTTAGAAGTCATACGTGCGCAACAACCCATCAACCAACATTAAAACAAGTATTCCTCTTACGCCTGTTACCCTATCTATTTCGTCAATACTTCAAAGAAACGTCTAAGAATCAGGTGAAACATTTTGGCATGCCTGGTGGGACCCATCCGGGTTCCTTACATTTTATTCATTCCTAGGAAAAGTTGTGTGTTTGTTTCCTTTCTAAAAGCATAGACATTAATTTTTCTCCTTCAGTAACCTACCTTTTCTTTCTATTTTCTCTAAAAGAAACATTTCTTTTGGTGTAAGTAAAAGAACCATTTCTTCGTGTTTCTGCATTATAGTGAAAGAGCATCCCTCTTCCTCTTCATCTTTTTGTGTCATCCAACTTCACACTTCAATTTGTGCTTAAAAATAAGTGCATTGCATTCTGATTTATCGCATTAGCTCACATTAATTGAGGGAAACCTATACGCTGGAAGTCATGACCAGTTGATGGTTGATAAATGAACCGTCGTAGAAATCACATCTCTCTCTCTCGAGTCTTGCCAAATTTCACAAATTCAAAACAAATACATATTCTTAAACAACATCTTTCCTGGGAACGCCTGTCAACGATCACACTGATATGAGGATTGGCAGGTACTCCCCATCTCGCTGCTCTGTTGAGTCATACTTCAGAGCAAAGCCCACCCCCACCATAACATACCTGAAACCTCACCTTTTAGATCTCCTTCTTCGTAAGAAGCCATCCTCACCAAAAACTCTATTTCACAGTTCATGTGTCAGTCCTTAAATAACATAAGCTAAACAAACATAATAGAAAAGGCACTCCTAGGATCACATTTTTCTTAGTGTTTCTACTTGGCTTGTGTTTTGAGGTGAGAGATCACATTCTTCATTTTTCTTGTTCATCCTTGCACACTCCTCATCATAGCTGGTGTATTCTAGCTTCACCTGAGTGTGCCTGGACCATATTCTCATCATTCTTAGAATTTTGGGTTTGATTCCACATCAGATTTTAATTCACAACCACTATTCTTTCATCACTGTTTCAATTTCACAGTGATCGGTGTCGGTCTAGCGACCTTCGTCGATTATACCCAACCGACGTTGTTCCAGTCCTTTTGTTAACCTACCCAAAAGGACATTTTATTCATCTTCTTCCACTTTTCATAGTCCCTGTCACTACCATCATTCCCATTGATGTTGTAAAACTCATCAGATTTGGCATACTTGTCAGATTTGACCTTATACCTTATTTTTCACTCACTGTCCATTTTCTACGGTGGCCGTGCAATTACCCTAATCGGCGTCGGCTTTTCCCTAACCGGCATTGGTTAGCTTGATTCACTTTCCAACCAACATTTGGTACCTAATACACTTTTTACCGTCAGTTTCACCTGTTCCTGCTACTTTTCTGTGTCATTTACAGAGAAGCAACCCTACCTGATCAATACTGGTTCACATGGTGCTGACCCAAAAATAAGAAAGTGCACTCGTATTTCACGTTAGTTTTCAACCACTCCCACCTAGTCCTTCACCACCTTCCATTTTATCACCAGCCATGGATCCCATCCAACCTATCACTATCGCTATCGGGGATGAGGAGTTCGCATAACTCCTTGACTAAAACCCTGCCGCCTTGCAGTTTTACCTTTCCCACTCGTCCACTCGAGATGCCTTGGGTCAATTGATATACGATATGCCGTATCTATCCCCTCGAATCTCACTCCCGCCTCCCGCATCGGCCCCATCCGACTCTATGTTACCCGCATCTACTTTACCCCGGTCGTTTCTTGGCCACGCCTAGGTCCTATACCCGCTTATGATCACTGCGCGTCGCCACCTCCACGGAACCCGTCACATCCACCATACCCTCGACAACTACCCAAAACACAACCTCATCCACCCCTAATGTCTCACACATACCCATAGCTACACTACCACCTCCGGTAGATCGATGACCCCTACCCTTTTCGTAACGTGGTCATTTTCATTCCACAATCATTATCCCCCATTACCACTAGGGTTACCACGACCCTTCCACCTCCATATACATACTATCAACAGCCTCCCATTTCATCGATTATTCATTCGGGCACGTACCCTATTTCACCGCCTTCTTCTCAATCAACCTACATGGCAGCACCATACATTGGAGTGCCACCCCGTTATATGTCCAAAACCAACCCTCTCATGCTACAGGAGGCCCCCAATCATCGTAACCTACCAATGACCTAATCAAATTAATGTTGGACAAGATGCAGACATTGGAGGCATCGGTTTTCGGCTCCCGCAACACTCTCACCTATGACGAGATTTGCAACAAACCCATCCACCCATCCATTCCTATCCACCCATACCCCGTGCATTGGGAAATTCCTAAATTCAATCGTTTTAATAGCAAAGAAGACCCGCAACAACATTTTCGATCATTCAAACATGGGTGTTATCTGATCGCTCACGATGATGCTTTGCTCTTGAGAACCTTTCCCATGTCTCTAACTGGACCTGCATTAGATTGGTATAGTGGGTTACCTAGACACTCTATATTCTCATTCAATCAGGTAGCCCAAGCCTTCTTAGATCATTTCTCTATCAATATCGTCAAGAAGGTTACCATGACCGACCTATACTCCACGCGTCAGTATGAAGATGAATCTATCGCAGATTTTGTCGCTCATTGGCGTAGCTTGATCAATAAACTCACCTTCCAACTGCCGCAAACATAACTCATTGATCTCTTCACACGGGCTTGTGCTAGACATATCTCACCGACCTTACAGGTCCAAACCTTCAAACATTCGATGAAGCATTCACTATGGCACGAAAGTTAGAGATTCGGGCCATCGAAGAGAAGAAAATCCAATTACGCAATAAGAATTCAGCATTCAAGTTGAATGATACCTCTTCTTCTTCCAAACCACAAAATAATTATTCAAAAGCTAAGGGCACCACTAACGCAGTGGTACTCAAAGCCACCAGCTCATCATCAAATCAGGCTACCCCCTCATCTAATCTCTCACCCGTCTAGACTTTTCAATTTAGATGAGAACAATGGAAATACACCCCAATCGGGGAGCCTTACTCTTCTGTCTTAGAAAATATTATCAAAGCTGGAGCCATTACCCTTCCACCTATAAAACCACACACCTTTGGTTTTGACGCGCTGCCGCCCCGCCACGCATGGTATAAAGAACATGACTTCAGTAACTATCATCGAGTAGTGATGGTAATTACATCACTTTCAAGAATATTGTCCAAGAAATACTTGAGAAAGGCGAGTTAACCATGGATAATCCTAACGCACCTACCAACCAAAACCTACACATCTTCAAGAAACCATTTCCCAACCATGCCCCTTCGTCTGATCAAACCGGTGAGACCTCAACTCATGATACCCATACCCGCGAGGTCCATGCTATTTTTAGTGACGCATCCGTTGTTGCCCAATTACCTCACATTCCTTCCATAGAGGAAATCCTAGCCTGAAATCCTCCTTCCGCGTTGGAACCCACCGCACCTATTCCTCCAACCACAGAGGAACACCTTTCATCCCCTTCATCACCTATGGAGGAGTCTTCCGCTAACATCGAGACCATTTCACCTTTGGCTTCTCCACTTAGAGAACCGATACCCACAATACTTCTTCATCCACGGAGGATACTTATTTACCTCCTCCACCCACAAAAGAGCACCCATCATCTCCTCCATATATAAAGGAGATTGCATCATCTCCTCCACCTATCATAGACCCATTCGAGATACCTTTGTCTCTTAGTGAGCATTCTCCATCACCTACCCAAGATCTCGCATACCTACTTTTGACTCTCTTACCCACCGATGCTAAAGCTAGCCAATTCCCCATCTCTAAGACACATTTTACGGGAATTTCCATTAGGTCCTCATCAAATCCACCTATAGATGTGCCATTCTCATGTTTGGCCGATCACTTAGATTATGTGGATAGGGCCTTACTATGGGGGCGTCTTCTACTTCCGGTCTCAACACAGATGCAGATGTCACTTACTGATACTTCCACTATCTACCCAAAAGTATTCCAACCAATCGAACCAAATACAACCACCTCTATCACCATTCCTTCCATGACACCCATCATAACTCAACATACACCCTTACCCATAACCCAAACTACATCTAAACCCAAACCCACACCTACAACATTTGCCTCGACTAAACCTATTACCACTTTAGGGGTCACCCCAACCACCAACCTTACTCATCCACCTATCAAACTGGATTTAGCTACATCCTCCAAAGTCAACACCACACCTACTCCGACACCCAAATAGAAGAACCAAACCCATCAACCTCATACCCCGACTGTGCCAATCACACCTACACCTGTCTTGTCTATCTTAGGACCTCAGCTTCCCAACATGGCCAAGCAACCTCCACCCATCAATAAACCAAAAACACAACAACCCATTCCTTCCTCGCAAACCTCTAATGTACCTGTGCACACATGACTTACACCCACACCCACAACATCTTTACCACCCATACCTCCAATACCTTCAGAATTCCTTCACTACCCACTACACTTCAATCTCTATCCCTTACACCTCCTGCATGACCCGCATCCTCTACCTTCATAGCACCTCCATTATCCCCATGGGTAACTCGTCCTCTTCCCCCATCTACCTTTCCTTCTAGACCTCATACACCCATATCACCTTTACCCAAGAAGGTGCAACCCAAAGACAAAACTCTACTACCCCACAACAAGGTAATCAAAACAACCACACACCCTCCTGCTAGTTCATCCACCATACCCCTACCCAAATAGACATGACCAATGCCCAAGACCACACCAACACCCAAAATCATGACTCAACCTACTCCCCCTCCTACAAGGACCATTCCTCAACAATCAACTACACCTACACCCAAACCCACTTTTCCCATTGTGATCCACTAGTAGGGTCTTATGCCAAAATTTTAACCAACCTCCTTGAGACTTCTATCATCACATTACCGCCACTCAGACCTTATGATCCTCTCAAACCCAAGCCAAAAGGGTTTGATGATACTAAAATTTGTACCTACCATCATGTGTTAGGGCACGATGTGGAAAACTGCAAGGCCTTGAAAACCGTCCTTATCCAGTTGTGTCCTCCAGAAGTCAACTTTGACGATGATGACCTTCTCGACGAGAACCCTACTTCACCGACACCCATTCCCACACTACCCACTCAACAACCATGACCTCCACCCTCACAGCTCCTAGAGCCACCCCCAAGATTTGAAATTAACATGGTTCACATTAGAGAACTTGCCACGCCATCACCTAAATGTCGTTGCGCTCAACTCACTTCACAAGGCTTTTCTCCTCCAGTAGGTTTTTGTCGTTATGTCGTTATACCACTCATCCTACACCTTCTCCATTTAATGACTCCCCTAAAATCAACATGATACACATCACTACACGTTCTCAGAAGAATAATGGTAAAGAAAAGGCAATTGACCCACCAACTAATCCTATACCCAACATACCATCTGCACCCATACCTAAAATCACTATCCGCGGCCCTATGTACACCATTTCTAATGGCATCACAAATTACACCATGCTCAAACAATTACACCAATCTCCCCTCAAAATGTCCTTATATGACCTCATTCAAACCTCAGAATCCCATCGTCAAGCTCTCATGGAGGTTCTTTAATCTATTGAGGTTTTAACCAATGACCCTACACCTGTAGCCTCCATTATCACACCCCATCATGTAACCTTCCTCAACAAATTACCACCTTCGTCTTCATCCCACCCTATTCACCAAGTAGCCTCCCTTAGCTTTTCAGAGGAAGAGATCGCCACACCAAAAAGATGACTGGACCTAGCCTTCTTCATCTCTGTCCACATCGATGACATACGGGTACGTCGTGTGATGATTGATGGGGCGATAAGATTAACATCATTTCATCCCATACGCATTTGCTCAAATGCGCATACCCGATAATCAGATGCATAAACATCAGGTCATGTTGCATTCATTCAATGATGCTATCACCTCTACACTAGGCACCATCATCCTCCACATTTGAGTGGGCCCCCGCATTGTTCCAGAACTATTCTATGTCTTAGAGGGGGAATTCCAATATAACTTGTTCTTGTGAGACCACGGAATCGTGTCATGGGTGGTGTTCCTTCCACTTTGCATCGTTGTGTAAAGTTTGAACACGAAGGGCACACCTATACTATCCCAGCTGATCCATCACCTTTCAAAACATGCAACATGCTTTACCGACCCAATGATGTGCTCATACCCATTAAAGCGTCTACCTCCGCGACCACCACCGCTTCACCTACACCTCCACTTAGCAAAAGATATTGACTTCCTTAGCCACACATACCTCCTTCACGTTGACCTCCGACACATCGTCTATCCCACTACCTACATACCAACCACCGATCCCTTGGAAGGTATTTTTCAACACCTCACTCTCGGGAATACCGCCTATATAGTGTCAACACATTCCTTACTCCACAAGAGTACGAAGCCTTCACCAACACCCACGTTACAATCACCGCACAGAGAATGCCTCCTTTATGGTCCTCCTCGTCTTCATACCAATCTCACCTATGGGGACTAGATACTACCACTTACACACCCGAACCACCGCCACAAACTCACCCATTTTTCGCCTGACTTCCAATCACTTACCAATCACCGTTTTGCCCACACCTTCCTACACCGATGTGTGTGGAAGGGTTTTGGTTTTGGATTTTATGAGAAAGGCTGCCATACTGTTATTCCATGTACCACCTACAAACATAACGACCATAGTGGTATCGGCTTTCCTGAACCACCTACCAAACAAGCCCGCATTGAACTCATTAAGGACATCAACCCTTCTCCACCTTCTTCACCCGCTCTACCTTCATCACCACCTTCACCGACGGAGTCGATGGATCCAGAATCTATCCCTCCTAACTTTTTTTTTCATAAACACCATTTCCTTGGGGCCTTTGACTTATCAACACGAGGGCGAGGCCCCTTCCACTCTTCCCTTCCTGTATCCTAAAATGATTAATGACGACGATACACCTTTAATTAACATTGTTTAATGTCAGGATGATGAATATATACTCACCTACCTTGGTGCAGAAGACTCATATATTCATCGATCACTACCCTCTGAGACACAAACCATGTTGAATGAATCGACTATCGAGATCAACATTCATACTCAAGACAACCCGCACATCCTAAAGATCGGTCAATCTTTAGATGCTACTGAATAGAAAGCCATCACTTCTTTTCTTAGAGATCATAACCACGCTTTCACTTGGTCTTACGCAGACATGCCCGGTATTGACCCCACCATAGTGGTCCACAATATCGTAACCATTCCTAATGCCAAACCCATCAAATAAAAGCTGAGGAAAATGCACCCTCGCATTGCGCTTCTCACAAAGAAGAACTTCAATGCCTTCTTTCCATTTCCTTCATCTTACCCATTGATTATCCTCATTGGATTTCTAACATTGTCCTCTCACTAAGGTGATAGGAGGACTCTGCATTTGCATGGACTTTCGTGACCTCAACCTAGCATGTCTTAAAGATGATTTTCACTAACCTTGTATTGACCGGTTGGTTGACCTTACCACGCCATAAGATGCTATCACTCATGGATGGCTTCTCGGGTTACAACCAAATTTTGTTTTCCCCAGAAGATCAACACAAAACCTCATTCATCACCCCTTGGGGGACCTTCTACTATCGAGTCATGCCTTTTGGCCTTAAAATTTTGATGCGACATATTAGTGGGCTATGACTTACATCTTCCATGACATCATGCATCGCATATTGGAAGATTACGTGGATGATCTCTTGGCCAAATCTAAACGCCACTCCAAGCACCTTACCATCCTCAAAACCATCTTTGACTAGTCTCATTAAATATTATGTCCACCTTCAGCCTAAGAAGTGTGTCTTTGTGGTCCTCTAAAGCAAGCTCTTGGGCTTTATTGTTTCCCTATGTGGTATAGAAGTTGACCCTGCTAAAGTCAAGGCCATTCTTGAAATGCCTCTACCTACCAACCTTAGACAACTTCGTAGCCTACAAGGTAAATTATAGTCTATTCGCATCGTTTCATTTCACAATTATCTGATCGATGTCAACCATTTCATCATCTGCTCAAGAAGGATGTCTCCTTTAAATGGGATGATGACTGCCACAAAGCTTTTGAGGCCTTAAAACAATACCTTCTCCAACCACCCGTATTCATTCACTTAAAGACGATAAACCTTTTTACCTATATATCTCAAAGCTACTAATCATTCCTTGGGAGCCATGCTCGCTCATTGTGATGAACAACACAGGGAGCAGGCAATTTATTACATAAGCCATACTCTTTTGGACTATGAAACCCGATACATGCAACCCGAAAAACTTTTTTTAGCCTTAGTTTTCATTGCCACCAAACTCCATCATTGCCTACTCAACCAAAAAACCTATGTTGTGACCAACACTGACCCCTTACACTTCATGTATGTCAAACCTTATCAAAATTAGTGTGCTGCATGATGGCTTATGCTTTTAGCTAATCTTGACCTTGAATTTATTCATCAAAATTCCATCAAGGGCCAAGATATCACCGACCAATTGGTCGACGCACCTATTTCCGGGGATCAACCCTCTAATTTTGACTTTCTAGATGAGTCGATTGCTACCCTTTCCCTGGACGAACCCCCTTACCAAATGACACTCTTCTTCGACGGTTCCAAGTGTCAGTGTGGGGGTGGGGTTGGTATTATCCTCATTCCTCTTGATGGTGAACCCATGCCTGTGTCTTTCAAACTATATTTTGAATGCACCAACAATATTGCCAAATACGAAGTGCTCATACTAGGTCTCCAAGCCACCTACGCCCTAGATGTCAAATCCATCAACATCTTTGGTGATTCTCAATTGGTCGTAAACCAAGTCAATGGTATATACCAATGTCATAACGAGATACTTCAAAAGTATAAACATCATGTAGATGTACTTTTGACCACCTTTGACCATTACACCCTTCAAACCATCCCACGTTCAACCAAAAAATTTGCAAATTGCATGGCCTGCTTAGCTTCCCAAATACCTGCACCCACCGATTCTAAAATCTTTATCACCATACAACACCTCCAATCACCTTCTTATTTACCTCACGATGTTTCGCCGAAACCGTTAACTCCAACTCTGAGTGACCTTTGGTACAAATAATACTCTGAATACCTTTCTCTCTCCATCTTACCTCCTGATCTCACCCATAACGAACAACGTGCCTTCCTTAAAAAGGTCTCTCGTTACGTCATCCTGGGGGGACTCCTCTATAAGCATGACTTTGATGGTATTCTATTACGATTCCTCACAAGTTCTGAAATTCCTTATACCATTAAGGAAGTTCATGACGACATATGTGGAGGTCACTTCAGTGGCCTTGTTATTACTAAGCGTATTCTTCGCTTGGGCTATTACTGGCTGACCCTTAACCATGATTGTTGTGACTACGTCAAACATTGTGTAAAATTCCAACAACATTCCAATCTTCATCATACACCTATTCATGCCTTATAGGTCACCCGTGACCTTTGGCCCTTCTCTCAATGGGGTTTGGATCTTGTTAGAGAAATCAATCCCCATTCTTCCCAATGCCATCAATGGATCATCACTACTACCAAATACTATACAAAATGGGTGGAAGCCATACCACTCATCTCCATGAAAGTTGAGAAAATATGTGAGTTTATTAACCACCACATCATTTGTCGCTTTGGTGTTCCTCATCACCTCATCACTGATAATGGAAAACAATTCAAAAACTTTGCGATGCCTTTGGCATTCAACTTAGTTTCTCATCACCTTATTACCCACAAACCAACGGCCAAGCCAAATCCACTAACAAAACCCTCAACAAAATTCTTATGAAAGTGGTTAATGATACTGGGAAGGATTGGCATACACACATTCCTTTTGCCCTGTGGGCATACCGCACTAGTATTCACACTTCCACTGCAGCCACACCCTTTTCTCTGGTCTACGGTACAAAGGCAGTCCTACCTCTCAAAGTCTAGATTCCCTCACTCCGCATTTCTCTCCATGACATGCTCAATGATGATGACTTTCGTCAGGACCATTTAACATAACTAGAGTTATTAGACGAACATAATCTTAACGCTCTGGATCACCTTTAAGTTTACCAAAAATGTATCAAACGTGCCTACGACAAACGTGTCCATGCACGAACCTTCCAAGTCGGTGACCTTGTCCTGAAAGAAAATCAACATGTAACTAAAGCAGAAAAAAGTAAACAGGAAAATTTGCTCCTAATTGGCTTGGACCATACATTGTGACTCATACCTATGGATCAGGTGCTTATCATTTATCTTCACTCGATGGTAAACCCGAACCTGAGCCCCTTAATGCCTTGCATCTTTGACCATTCTATTATTGACTTGTAGTCCTACCTCACCTTTTGTCTCTTTCCATGCTCATCCCTTGAGCGCTATTCACTTCATACACCTCACTAATGATTAAACAAGAATCATGTGAGTACCTATCACTTGTTATCTTCTCTTGAATATGTGTACCATGGTTTGCACATAACATGATTCTCATGGATACTTTTCATCTACCTTTAGATGAGATCCCATGGTCGTTTCATCTTGCCTTTTACACGAGAGTCCTATCCTCCACCTTGGTCTTGTCCATGACTTCAAAGCCCTCACATGGGATATAACTCCTTGAGTCAAACTTCCAATCAAAAGATGACTCCCTCAAAAGGACATCTTCCTCTTGACAATTACTACCGTAAATAGATTGATCCTCAAGGACAATATGTAAAGCTCTTTGGTGACGGTGGAGGCCGGAGAGGGATCGAGCGGGCCACTTTGGTGAAGCAGCCGGATGTGCCATCCAGATGATGGCAACACGACGAGGTAAGTGATCAACTCTAGGTGTATTTGATTAGATAGATCAGGGATTAGTAAATTGTTTTTTGTAGTTTTTGTTTGTTTTTTTTGTTGTGGGTGGGCAAAGATTAAATTTGGGAATGGGGGGAAAAGTGGGTAAAAAGAGGAATGGGGAGGGTAATAAATGGGATAGGGAGGGTGGGTGGAGGTGCAAGGGTAGTTTAGGTCATTGTAGGTGGGTAAAAGGGGTAAGGGGGGAGGTTTTTTAGAAAGGGGGTTTGGGGAATCGGGTTTCATAGTCTAAAAGAGTACGGCTTATGTAATAAACCACCTGCTCCCTGTGTTGTTCATCAAGATGAGTGAGTATATCTCCCAAGGAATGATTGGTAGTTGAGATATATAGGTAAAAAGGTTGATCATCTTTAGGTGGAATGAGTACGGGTGGTTGGAGAAGGTATTGTTTTAAGGCCTCAAAAGCTTTGTGGCAGTCATCATCCCATTTAAAGGAGACATCCTTCTTGAGTAGATGATGAAATGGTTGACATCGATCAGATAATTGTGAAATGAAATGACAAATAGACTGCAATTTACCTTATAGGCTACAAAGTTGTCTAAGGTTGGTAGGTGGAGGCATTTCGAGAATGGACTTGACTTTAGCAGGGTCAACTTCTATACCACATAGGGAAACGATAAAGCGCAAGAGCTTATCTGAGAGGACTGTAAAGATGCACTTCTTATGCTAAAGGCGGATGCAATATTTAATGAGACGGTCAAAGATGGTTTTGAGGATGGTAAGGTGCTTGGAGTGGCATTTAGATTTGGCCAAGAGATCATCCACGTAATCTTCCAATATGCGATGCATGATGTCATGGAAGATGTAAGTCATAACTCGTTGATATGTGGCACTAGCATTTTTAAGGCCAAAAGGCATGAATTGATAGCAGAAGGTCCCCCAAGGGGTGATGAATGAGGTTTTGTGTTGATCTTCTGGGCAAGTAAAATTTGGTTGTAACCTGAGAAGTCATCCATGAGTGATAGCATCTCATGGCTAGTGGTAAGGTCAACCAGTTGGTCAATACCAGGTAAGGGAAAGTCATCTTTCGGACATGCTAGGTTGAGGTCACGGAAGTTCATGCAAATGCGGAGTCCCCTATTGCCTTAGTGATAGGGAAAATGTTAGAAATCCAATGAGGATAATCAATGGGTAAGATGAAGGAAATGGAAAGAAGGCATTGAAGTTCTTCTTTGATGAGAAGGGAAATGCGAGGGTGAATTTTCCTTAGCTTTTGTTTGATGGGTTTGGCATCAAGAACGGTTACGATATTATGGACCACTATGGTGGGGTCAATATCGGGCATGTCTGCGTAAGACCAAGTGAAAGCGTGGTTATGATCTTTGAGAAAAGAAGTGATGGCTTCCTATTCAGCAACATCTAAAGATTGACCGATCTTTAGGATGTGTGGGTCATCCTAAGTATGAATGTTGATCTCGATAGTCGATTCATTCAACATGGTTTGTGTCTCAAGAGGGTAATGACCAATGAATATATGAGTCTTCTGAACAAGGTAGGTGAGTATAGATTCATCATCTTGACATTGAACGATGTTAATTGAAGGTGTATCATCATCAATCATTTCAGGATACAGGAAGGGAAGAGTGGAAGGGCCTCACCCTCGTGTTGATAAGTCAAAGGCCCCAAGGAAATGGTGTTTATGATTTTTTTTTAGGAGGGATAGATTCTGGATCCATCGACTCCATTAGCGAAGGTGGTGATGAAGGCAGAGCGGGTGAAGAAGGTGGAGAAGGGCTAATGTCCTTAATGAGTTCAATGTGGGCTTGTTTGGTAGGTGATTCAGGAAAGCCGATACCACTACGATCGTTATGTTTGTGGGTGGTACATGGAATAACGGTATGGTGGCCTTGCTTGTAAAAGTAAAAAGCAAAACCCTTCCACGCACATTTTTGCAGAAGGTGTGGGCAAAATGGCGATTGGTAAGTGATTGGAAGTCGCAGAATCAAGGCGAGTTTGTGACGAGTGGTTCGGTGTGTAAGTAGTAGTATCAAGTCCCCCATAGGTGAGATTGGTACAAATATGAGGAGGACCATAAAGGAGGCATTCTCCTATGCGGTGATCATAACATGGGTGTTGGTGAAGGCTTCTGTACTCTTGTGGAGTAAGAAATGTGTTTACACTATATAAAGCGGTATTCCCAAGAGTGAGGCGTTAAAAGTTTCCTTTTAAGGGATCGAGTGGCATTGGTATGTGGGTAGCTGAAATAGATGATGTGTCTGGGGTCAATGCGGAGGTAGAGTTAATGGATTGGGAAGCTAATGGGTTAGTTGTGGAGGAGGGGGCAAGTGGTAGGAATGGAGGAGGTATGTGTGGTTGAAGCGGTGGTTATCTTTGGTAAGTGGAGGTGTAGGTGAAGAAATAGTGGTTGTGAAGGTAGACAGCTTAATAGGTATGAGCACATCATTGGGTCAGTAAAGCATGTTATATATTTTAAAAGGTGATGGGTCAGCTGGAATGGTATAGGTGTGCCCTTCATGTTCAAACTTTACACAATAATGCAAAGTGGAAGGAACACAACCCATGACACGAATCTAGGGTTTGCCAAGCAATCATGCAATGTCTTTAGGGTCTTACATTCATCACCTCCTCCAAGGTATGATCTACTCGGTATGATCCTACCCAATTAGGTGGCTTTATTGCCCCCTCTTATCTTTTAATCGTCTTTGTTTACGTTTTGATTACCTTATACAGGACTTGGTCCTCAACGCTTACCTTTGGGGTAATCTTCTTCTTTCGCCATAATTGACCCCACCTACATCACTTTACCTATAATCCACCCACACCTAACAGATCTAAAACCCACACCATGCCTAAAACCTACTAACTCATTTTCATACCTCCTCATATTCTTCCCTAGCTCATGGGAGAACTACATCGGCCTAAGGTCCCTTTTTTAGGGACTATGTAGGTAGCACTCCAAGGGCATGGGGCCCTTGGAGGTTAGCTCAACCATTCTCTACCCTAAATAATTCATCTTCCATGTTCCTCACATTACATCAGACCTCACTTAGTTTCCTTTTATACCCAAAATTGGAAATTAAACCACATATATAATAAGTTACCTCATATTTTAATCCTTATCACAAAGATACATTTATTATGCCTACCATTTCTTTATCATCACTATGCATAGATTATACCACATCTCACGTATGACCCATATTATCATTCATTGCATAAAATAATGCATCACAACTTCACCTACTTTCTAGCTCAACCATACCTATGACCTGACTCGATCCATGCCTACAACCTGACTCGATCCATGCCTAACAAACCTGACTCGATCCATGCCTAAACCAACCTGACTCCATCATGCCTAACTCACCTAATTTCCATCCATATCAAAACAACAAATCAAAAATCTCATCAATGCACCAATAAATCAAAAATCTCATCACCACATCAACAAATCAAAAAAATATCATGTATCTCATCATATAAATAAATGTGTATCTCAATAAAATATACATGGCTATCTCCTCATGTCCATCATCTCAAAATCATTGGCACATAGGCTGATACACAATACAAAATGTCATCGGCACGCAAGCCGGTCTCATATATACAATAAAATAATGAATCAATACAAAATATCTTCAGCACACAGCCGGTATATGCTCGAAATATACAAAACCTCTCATACATCCTCACTGTCTTTGGCACGTAGGCCAGCCTGTGATAAAAAATACAACTATCTCTCGACACGAGACTAGTATATATCACAAAAAGATCACATACATTAAAAACCAGGCACCACATATCGGACATCTCGCTAGATGTCCTCCATCGTTGTATTTCCTGTACCACTTGGCCTCTTGGGTCCCCTGCCGACACCTCAACTAGAGCTGGTCTCGTCGTGCGCTGGTAGCCTCTCCCCGATCCGGCCTCGGAGCTCGCCTACAATCTACCAACCACCAATAATCTATCAATCATCTAACCTATCTACTCAACTATAACAAAAGTTGGACGCTCACCTCATCACGCTACCGACGGCATCTCGGTGGCACGTCCGCTACCACACCAGGTGGCCCGCCGGATCCCTCTCTAGCCTCCGCCATCACCAAATTGCTACCCGCAACCCCTACCCAATCAAATCCCTCGCACTGATCCTATGGACCTACTTCTCACCACCCAATCACCCGTCGTTCACACCGCCAACTCAATGCTCCATTCCATCTGGACACTTTTTTCTCTCTTTTTCTCTTTTTTGTCATTTTCTCACTTAGCTAAATGACAAATGAATAACAAAAACATGGATTTTTTGTTTTTATAACAAACCCAACCTAACCAACATCGGTTACCCTTGAGCGACATCGATCATGTGCCCTACCTAACTGTCATCGATTGACCTATACCACGACGTTGGTTATCCTTGACCAGCATCGGTCACCCTCACCTGCACATTGCCCTAAATTTTACCCTTTTACCCTACCCCTACCTCCTTTTTTTTTTGCCTCACCCAACCTTCACCTTGATCATTTACCCCACCCCACCTTTACCCAAACCATTTACCTCACCTTCCTAACCTCATCATTTACTACCTCCCTTTGTCCTCCTTTGGGGACTCATTATTTTACCCCTACCTTGGCCTTACCCATGATGTGACCTAGATATTTGGACCTGGACCATCGCTAGTGACCTTTGACCTCATGTGTTTGTTATACCTTGCAGCATTGTTACCGTGTTGCTAACCCACCGACCTTACCTAGCCTATTGCCATGACCGTTTATGTTAACCCTACCTTTGGTGTACCAAAAATACCTAAACGTTCCTACACCTAACCTACGTCGTGTTTTCTGACCATATCCTATACCTTGGATACTAGAATCACTTCAACCTCATTTGGATAAACCTATCGACCTTAGACAATATAGAGTTTGCTCTGCTCTTCAACACGGTAGCATCTTTGCAGTTTATACGTGTGCGTGCGTTTGACTATTGCTTTACCTTAGACCCTAACCCATTACCTAGATTGCCTGAGTAGACCTTTAACTCTTCTTCCCCATGCCCACCTGCTTTTTCCTCACATTTACCTTTTATCAAACCACTCATTGCTTTTGCCTTCGCCCTCGTTAGTTCCTAGTTTGAGGGGGATCACCTACACCCACACATGGAGCAACCACATCTTATTTTTGTTAGCAAGACTTACCAATGCAAGCTATGCAACAAAAAGGGGAAAAATATAGACACTAAAATTAGGTCACACTCCCCTTTGGTCCCTCGACAAATAAGCACCCTTCATCACATTCACTAGCCATGGCCCCCTTCACCCCACTAATATTAATTTAATTAATTTAATTAAATTAATTCATTATCCTCACCATATTTATTATTTAAATATCTTAATTTAGATAATATCCACACATACATCTCACCTAGACACCTCATCAAGCCAACTCACCCTAAGACCTATTCTTAGTAAGTTGCCATAACTAACTAAGACTTACCAAAACCCTAAAAATCAATGCCTACATTCCCTCTAACCACATTCCCACATGCTTACAAGAAGCTTCCAGTTTAATCCATGGGTTAATGACACGAGATTTGAGAAAATCAAGAGGATCTCCTTGGTTTAGTAAACCTAGGAAATCCCGCCTTGACCGACGCCGGTTACCCCTAACCATTGCCGGTTAAGCTAGAACCGCCATTGGTTACCCTTTTAACCCCAAAACAACCTTATTTTCAAGGTTGGCAAAGATTGGAAAAAGTTGGCAAACATTAGCACATTCCAGAGAGATATTGCATCTTTTGAGAGAAAATTTCAGTGAGAACACACATGCAAGGAAGGAGATCAAGCATTTTCTCCACAGACAACCACCCCAACAATGATCTGATCTAACCAAGCAAAGAGGAATGCACATACAACCCATGTAGAAGCTCTCCTATGATTGGTGATCACCTACAACCTTCAACCTCTTACCAACACCTCCATCCCTCATTCACAGGCATATAGGACTAGAATCCAAGTAAGTAAAACATTATACTTCTCTGGTTCATTTCATTTCGTCATTATATTATCACCTATTGTTTACCTAGCCACCCATTGACCTCCTTCAACACTCCCCCTCCATATACCCATTAAAACCTCACTAAATTCCACCCAAGCTACCAAATACCTCATTTCGACCAGCCAAAGTCCTTTGTGTAATCACAAAGGAGACCCAAAGCTCATTCTGTGGCATTCCCAGTTTTCCACAGTAACCGGCACCGATTACACCCAACCGCCATTAGTCACCCTTAACCGGCATCGGTCTTTGTATTTTCCCATACAACTCAGAACCGTGACTTATTCACCTAACTCCACGTCACCCTTATTCACCTGTGACCTACCTGAGACCTCTGTCAGACCTGCAGAGACCCAAAACCAGTTACTTGACCGTTGGATCCTACTCTAACCTAGCCTGTTAGATTAGATCTTTCTTATTGTGTTTTAAGTGAGATACCTAAATCATTTTAAATTACAATAGGATTTACTTCATTTCCCACATTAAATTGTTTAAAATAGTGGACTGACAACCATCTAGGAAGTATCACACTTCTCGGATCTAGCACATGCTAGCGGTTCACTGCATATATTCTTTAACTCTTTCTAGTGGTCTTGCTTTTCATTACATGTAGTTCCTCCTAGCCAAAAGGAAGCTCTCACAACCAGCTGTGGATTTAGAAGTCATACACACGCAACAACCCATCAACCGACATTAAAATAGGTATTTCTCCTACGTCCGTTACCCTATCTGTTTCATCGATTTACTTAAAAGAAATGTCTAAGAATCGGGTGAATCACCCCGATCTACACTTCCCATTACATAGTGACCCTAGCTACCTCGTCCCTGCCTCTTTCCCCACCTTAGCCTAACCTCTATTCTACCTACCCCACACCTAGCTCCCATTCCCCCATATCCAGGCCACTCGGACCTCCCCTGTCCCGACCTAACCCGAGCCTCATCCTCGTCCTCATTGCCTTATCTCAACCCACTCTTCCTAGACTGGACCCCTCACCTCTCGGCTTTCCCGCACCCACCCCCACCTTGTCCCTCTCCCGTGACCTAAAACCCTGCGAACCTCATTCCTCGTCTCTCCTTCTTTGTGAGCTCCCAACTCTACGCAAACCCCATTCCCCATCTCTACTGTGAGTTAGCTCTGTGTAAATTCCATTCACCGTCTCCTACCTGTGAGCTATTAGCTCTGTGCAAACTCCATTCCCGTCCTTGTGATCCCACCCTCCATCCTGAGCTCCTTCCCACCTCTACCTTACCCATCGACCCCAACTCCCTCCATCCCAAGCTTGCCCTACCCTATTGTCGATTCACCCGCCGACCCCAACCCAACTCCCTTACCTGGCTCGCTCGAGCCCTCCACCATTGAGCTCTCTCCTTAGCTTGCCCTTCCCACACCGAGCTCCTTCCCTCTTTCCACCTGCACACACAAACAAACCTCTAGTTAATTAGGTTTCTCTTTTTGCTTTATACATATAGTTTTAGGTTTAGGTTTACTTTTTTATTATTAGTTATTAGTTTTTTATTTTTTATTTTATTTACTTTTATTTATACTTTCTTATTTTTAGTTTAAGTTATCAGTTACTTAGTTTCTTTATTTATTCTTATTGGCCTAACTGTGCACTTTATTTTTGTAGGGTTCGTAGACATTTTTACTCATTATCAGGCATTACTTGTCCACGTTGAACTTTTAGCATTATTGGACGTTTTGGTCCACTGTTTTATGCCTTTCTCGTACATGTTTAGTCATTTTGCAAACTAGACTTATGATTTCTAACGTGTTTTTACATACTTTTCCTTTATCATTTTCTTTTGTTTTTGTGAGACTAACGCGACACGATCACGCGTATGCTCTTCCCTCATGCTTTTAAGTGATCTTGGGAATCAGAAACGTGGTCATTTCTTCTTGTTTTTGGGAATTAACGTTTCACTTAACTAAAGCCAACCCACATGTATGCTCTTTCCTCGCGATTTTTAAGCAATCTTGGAAATCAGAAACGTGGGTTCGCTTCTATTGTCTTGTTTATTTGTTTTGTTATTTTTCCCTCATTCGGAAAACTTTCTAATTGTTGTTTTGGGACCCGCTCTCACACAAGGTGGATTAAAACATTGAAAACTACTAACTGTAGGTTGCCAAAGGAGTTCAACCAAACCACACCTAAATCAAAAGATTAAAAAAACACCACATTCAAAACACTTGATTTATAGGTTCGGTTAAGAGCTATAGCTCGATCGCTTAACTAGAACATAACCCCCTTGGCATAAGCCTTAAGCTACAACAAAGGGGGTGGTTCTAGGAACCCCAAAGTAGTCCACACCTTGAGGGAACTGGTGGATGAAATGGGAACCTTTTTATCCTACTTGACTAGTAAAGCCTTTGTGAGTTAGAGTCACGAATATCCTTAGTGGCAGCCCCAAAGGCAATTCATTCGAGAAAGGTCTTTGCTCCGGTTCTTAAAGGGGGTTAAGTAAAGCCATCAGCTAGCAATAGCATGATGCTTACTTGGATATATTGTTGACACCTAGTTGAGAGAGCCACCTAGGAAGCCACACCTTGTCCAAGCCAATCTAAGGTAGAGGCCACAACTTTCATTTCACCATTTTTCATTTTTCTTGCATGTTACACACTTGTGTTTCACTTTTGTCATTCATGTTTTCTCTCTCATCCATCTTGTCACTTTGTACATGTGTCTAAGTCTTGGGTTGTGGACATCCATATTCACACTTAAGCACTTTCATTTTCATTTAAGTCTTGATGTTGTGATACTCGCTTTATCACAGTCAAGCAATCTCTTGATCACCTTGATCTTTCATTATCGTAAGTCTTAAGTTTGATGTTATTTTGTTGAACTTTAAGCATTCCCCATTCTTACATCATCACATTTCACATTTACTTTCTGGACTTATTGGCATTCTTCACTATCATTCTCTACTCACTCTTACATTGTCACATTTTCACATCCACTTTGTTGCATTGCGACGTCTTCTATACTCTTCTCCTATCATCTTACATTGTCGTACTTTGCAATCATTTTGTTGCATTGTTGACATCCTCATTATTTCTTCACTTCTCTCATTAAAGCATTCACTTTGTTTTAATTTGAGCTCACTAATTCATTAATTCCCCTTGTCTCTTATCTCCATTTTTGTGAGATTCAGACCTTTTATCATCGTTTATTCACTTCTTGTGTCGACATTCACTTTGTCATTCTTTTATTACTTTCACTTCCTTGTCGTGTCTTATCTTTTAACAAACTTTTTGTTAAGATTTGACATCATTCATCATATTTTAATTCTCCCTTTTATTACATCCATCTTGTTAAAAGTCGAGTAAAATTGTCATTTTTCCTAAGTCTCTTCCTTTAACACATTTTTGTTAAGAGTTGAGCATCGTCCATCGTGTTTTAAGTCTCCTCTTGTAGCACTTTATCACAAGTTGAGCACAATAACTTCTTTCATCTCTCCCCTCTTTTCATTCACTTTTGTAAAGGATCGTAAAGTAATTTCAAACCTCTTCATATTTCTTACCTCCCACTTTGTTAAGAATCATCTAAACTAACATTTCAACCCATCTTCCACCTTAACATCATTCATTTTGTTAAGTGTTGCGAAGTCCCCTCTTTTCATCACTCTTATCAAACATTTTGTTAAGAGTTGATCACCTTCATCTTGTTAAGTCTTGTCTCCCTTGACATTCATTTTGTTAAGTGTTGAGCACATTTCACTTTTCCCCTTTTTCATTTCTCTTAACACTTACCGTGTCAGGAGTTAACCATTTTTACATTTCTTCATCACTCTTATCATTCATTTTGATTATGAGTTGATCACATCCACCTTGTTAAGTCTCTTTTCCTTTAACACTCATTTTTGTTATGGAATAGAACACATCTAATGTCTCGCCATCCCTTTTTCTCTTTACTATCATTTTGTTAAGAGACGGGAACTCGATTAACCTTTTTGCTTCTTCCCTCTTAGCACTCATTCTGCTATGGGTTGAAATTTTTCCATCTTCTTCCCTCTCTTCCATCTTGGCATTTACTTTGTCAAGGGTCGAGTTTGTCAATCAATTTCACATGCTTTCATCTTGACATTCACTTTGTTAAGGGTTGCGTCATTCATATCTTCTAAACATCTTGTCCATCTTAGCATTCACTTTGTTAAGGGACAAGTTACTACCAAACTTATTTGCACACCTCTCTTCCATTGTTGCCTTTCACTTTGCTAAGGGTCAAGCTTTTAAAAAATTATCATCACTTCTAACTTAGCATTCACTTTGCTAAGGGTTGCATTTTTCATCGTACCTTTCTTCACTCTACCTCATTTTTCATTCCAATGGTGGATTTATACAATTCATCCTTTTCCCAAGAATGGCAAATGATGAAAGACATTGTTGTGAGTATGCAAAAACAACACAAAAATTCAATTTTGATGAATTGTGTCCATACCCTTTTAACATGGAAATCTTATGCATACCCTTCCCACAGTCTTTTGAGATGCCCAAATTTGACAAATACAAGGAAAAATTGATCCAAGACAACATATCAAAGAATTTTCCATAACATGTCATGAAGTGGCATATAATGATAGCTTTCTCTTGTGCCTTTTTCCTAGAAGTATAGAAGGACAAGATTTGGATTGGTTCTTACACCTTCCAAAGGGATCTATTACCACCTTCGCATAGACCTCTCAGAGAAGTTCGTCAAACATTTTTCCCAAAACCTCACTCGTAATAATCACCATACTAGAACTTCTCACGATGAATCTTGGTACATCAACCACAACTACAATGTCATCACTGTTGGTGTCACAAATAATCATAACATGCCCAACATACATGACCAATCAATCAAAAATCCAATCATACAACCTAGCCAAGACACTATGCCACACAAAGTTAAACGTAAGTTTACACCCCTTGGCGAAAGTCTCTCTAGTGTCTTTCATCAACTCAAAGTGGCTGGGATGATAAAATATCCCCTTACAAGACCTTGGATTGAAGGAGAACCTAAGCCATATTGGTACAAACCTCATACATATTGTGATTTTCATTGTATTGATGGACACTCAATAGATAAATGTGTACACATTTTAAGAATTATGTCCAAGACTTAATTGATGACAGAGAGATCTTTGTAGATCTTGACGATGAAGCTCTTACAACTGATGACGTGTCAACTTCCACACCTTCAAATGAAGAGTTGACTGTTATTCCCACTTCTATTCATACTGAAATTTTGTGAGATCATGATGAAGGTCAAGTATCTCCCCTTCAAACCAATCCATTTCTTTTCTGATATATTTTCTTCCTATAGTCCAAACAAACATTGAACCTATTTTGGACAACAATCTTCTAACACCTAACAAGAACTTGAATTTGCTTCAAGAATCTCTTTCAACCCTTGACATGACAGAAGAGGGTCCATCATCAAGCACAATTGAGATTCATTCCATTCTTCCCATTCCATCTCCTATGCCTAACATCTCTAGTATTGTTGTCGAATTACAACCACAACAAGCTTGGACACTTGCGACAACACAACCTTCTGTGTCCATTATACCTCACATGATCCATCTTGCAGGAATATCATCAATGATGATTCCTACTTATCAAGATATCTACATGCGCACATTATTTGAGGTACGTATACCCAGGAATATCCTTATTCAACCGTTTCAAGATTTAATTGCAAATCTATCATCAAATCAACTAATTCATAACCTAGAAGCGAAACATTGAACATCTCCTCTCTATGGCCTATAAAGAGTCTTGGGTTTACATATAGAGATCAATCCTTCTTTCCTTGCGTTCTTTCACTCATAAGTGAATATGTATCTCAACATCTTCCCGCATCGACAATCTTCTTCTAACATCACATATGTCTTTCAATCTCATCGAAGACTTATCTAATCACACATCCTTTGACTTGGATCCTATCCGCCCAAGTCTAGTACTTTAGGACCCATCAAATCATTTGATTCAATCTTTTGACTTGGATCCTATCCACCCAAGTCTCATATTATAGGACTTATCAAAACTTCGGTTTCACTCCTTTGACTTGGCTCATGTCCGTCCAAGTCTTGTATTTCAGGACTTATCAAATATTTTGATTCTCCCTCTTGAATTGCATTTCATCTACATAAGCCTCACATTTTAGGACCATTCAACTGCAATAAACACATACATATTTCTTGATAAGTCCATTTCAAACCTTCATCCTCCAAAATTCAGAAAACTCAAAAATCACAAAAAGAGAATAAAACTCGTATTAGAGCATTGTTTGCCAATCAGAAATGGCAAAGTGTGTACAAATAATGTTAGGAATTCCATCTATTGGTAGATACCTTAATCATACCATTATCATATACTCACCTTCTTCACCTATTATGACACATGTTAACCTTGTTCCTCTTGGGCATTGTGTGTCTCATCTTTGTTATGGTTTTTACCATTTTAGATATTTTTACCTACGTTTTGTCTCAAAGCTTACTGATGGAAAACTCCTCCTTTCAAATAATCTCTCTTTTTAATTGAAAGAACTAAACTTCTTTACCCGATCCTTTTTGACTCGCCCATCTCAATCTATGGTGTTGAACCCTTGTGTCCTACTAGTCACATGAGGCTGAGACTTGGGGTAGAATTTTCCTTCCCAACAAGCACATTATCAATATACAAGGCAAATTAAATCAATCTAAAAATATAAAAAATATAAAATCAATACACCTTTTGTCCTTCACAGTCTTCGGTGATAAGCCCATACTTCTTACTGGCAGTATGAGACTGGGAACAGAAAGCCCTTACTTGCCTACATTTTGTCTTTGGTGTTGAGCCCTTGCCTTTTACTGATGGCATGGGGCAACATGTAGGGTGTCCTTCACAAAAATCAATAAATAATCATTCAATAAAGCCTTTATGAAATTTGAATCAAAGTGCTTAATCAAAAACATCCCAAGAAGTAATTTAGTTGCTCATGTTACAGAGAGACACCAATTCCTTCAATCAGATTTTTCTAATCAGTAGGCCATCAATGGATCTAAGTTGAGTCAAAACCTATAAAGTAGAATCATCTTGTAATCGGTCAAATAATCTTGACTAGAGATGAGTTACATTTTTCTCATATGGATCATTATTACACCTTGTGTCTTCGCATCCATTATCATCACTTCCATATCAATATTCACCTCGTTTTCACATCCTTTTTGGCTCAAGGTGATGAGCCCTCACATCTTCCTAGTTGCGTGGAGCCACAAGCAGAGTGAAACACCCTATCATTTTATCATCTACATTTTTGCCAATGGAATGGAATGCTTTTAATTATTTTCACCTGCTTTCAAGTAGTGTACCTTTTACCAAGTTGTACAACTAAAAATAAAATAAAAAAAGTGTCACAAAACTTAAAAAAAAAATCAATATAAAATTGTTCTAAAACACAAAAACAATATAAAATTGCCCAAAACATACTCATCTTTATTGCCCGTGGTGTATATCTATTCTTGACGCAATCATTTACCCTTTCGCAATATAACTTTGCCTTGGGAACACTTGGATTTTACATTTTAATCCAATACAAATCAAACTTCAATGGGATCTAACAAGAGTATCTTTTGGAGTATCTAAGTATCACTCCACTCTTCATCTCGATCCAATCCTCTCATGTGCTAAGTTATCACTTGGGGGCATTCAAATCTGTCTAGTTCTTCAATGTGGAACACATTGAGTGTCATTAGATGTCATTTTTGCACGTTGTATTGTACTATTACAGTTTGTTAACATTGTGACGATGCTTTTTATTATTTCAGTTTGTCATTGTGTTTTACTTTGTTTACCTTTATTGTAGACCAATTGTAGGAAATTTATTGGCATCCTAGTTCACATATAACTTTGGTTTGTCTTTCTTCTTGTTCATATTGGGTTTGTTTTCAATGCTCGTTTTATGTTTTCTTGTCGCTTGCACGTATTGTGTTTTTCCTCCTGGTTTATTTAAGCCATGGAATGTCTTCATTTTTGTTTGCATTTGTATTTTAAAACTTGTGAAAATCCACAAAAATCAAATATTTCAAAAATAATAATTAAAAAAATTACAATTTTTTTGAACAAACATTCACTTATCATAGAAATCCTACAATTGGAAAACCCTTGAAGTGAATCATTCAACATCTCAATAAAATCTTGATAAACATCATACTTTTATCTATTACCCTAGTGATTGTGTCAATTTTACAACTATCACTTTCTTCCCTTTGCATGATATGCTAACTCTGCTTGGGGAAAGTCACACAAATTGTTTTTCCTTTGTGATATAACTTCACCTGGGGCAATTTCAACTTTGATCATTTGCACAATAGATTCAACAAGAGTGTCATAAGGAGTCACTTTAACTCCTCTTCTAGTCTGATCCTATTCCCACTTGGGAGCATTTGTATCTACTTAATCATCATTGTGGCACGCATTAGGGGCATGGTGATTGTCTTCTTTTTTGACTTTGTGTTGCATTGTTGATGTTTACTCTTTTTGGACCACTTACAAGTAGTGTGATTACATCTTGGTTCCTTTATAACCCTGGTGCCGACACCTACTTTGTATATTGGGTTTGTTTTCCTTTTTATCTTTTCTTTGTTGTGTGTGTTTGTTTACGTGCATCTGGGTTAACCATCTTGATTCTTTCATAATCATGGTGACAACTCTATTGTGCAACAACAAAAATCAGGTTGCTCTAAAAATTACTCTCCAAATAACACTCATGCTACGAACACAATCCTTTCCCATCCTTATTTTAATCCCTTGCTTTCTTCCTATCAAGTGGTTGTCTGCCACCTTACTGCATCATCCATCCCCTTGAGGGGGCATTCCTCTACCATTTTGCTTGTTGGGGCATCTCAATGCTTCACAATTTTTCCACTCACCGATCTGCATGCGTCTACTATCTTTAAAGCACTATTACTTTACAATAGCACTTTAAAGAGGGGCAAAATGTAGACACCCCAAAATTACACTTTTGTTTCCACTTGTTCCCAGTATTATTCTAGTACACCATGTTATTCACCCATTTGCAATTAATTAATTAAATTAATTAATTAATACATATTGTACCCCTTTGGATTAATTAAATTAATCTCATGTACCCTTTATACCCCTTTAGCTAAATTAATTGTTATTTATTAATTAAATAATTAATTAATTAAGTGTGTGCACATCCTAGTCATCTGCCACTTGATCTAACTCCACTTAGACTCCACTTGGACTCCCTATCCTTACCCTAGTTAACTACACTTCTAGAATCCTAGAAAGGTGGGGAAATTAAAATGCACGTACAACCACCTTTCCAGATGCAACTTTTTGTAATTAATCCATTTACTGCCCCGACACTATTTGCAACTTCCCACAATGTTATTTTTAGCATACTCATTTATCGTGTGTAATTGATTTCAACTACCTTCTGCTTCTATAAATTACAAGCTTACCTTCCTTTCAAATCCTCTTGAATTTGACATAAAAAAACTTTGTTGAACTATGTCTGTAGAATTTTCCTTCAAATCTTGGAGAGCACTCAAGAGCACCCACAAATCATCTCTAACATTCACTTGTAAGGTTTCACAGACAAGGTATTCACAACCCTTATTGAGGTTTGCATTGGAGAAAGTATAGGGAAGGTTTGCATTTTTAATTTGTTCATCTTTCATTACTATGTAGTTTTTCATTGCATACAGAATGTACATCCAGATGTTCTCGTGGGAGGTGGGATGTTGGAGCAAGTAAATGTTATTGCAGGTGAGCATGCCCACTTGTTTGAGCCAGTGGTGATAACAACTACATGTACCATACTATTGAGCAAGTGTGACGAGTTGTGGGTGGAGACGTAGCGAGATATGGAGGATTTAGGAAGATAAACCCTAGCACAAGATGTGTTTGCAAAGTATGTAGAGCTACATGGTTGATTTGCAGTGTACTCAATCGAGTGGCATTATTGTGGAGGTAGGTTGAGAGATATAGGGGCCGCGACCAACAATGTAGATTGAGCTGCAAAGCTTCTAGTTCTAGAGCTCCCGCAATTGTATATAGTGATAATGATGATGAGATATGATGTATATGCACGTTGGGGCTTTCCCCTAGTGATTGTATTTTTGTAACGATGATTTTTGATGATATATATAGAGATGGATGATTAGTATTAATGTGTTGTGTTGATGGTTTGTGATATGTGATGTGATGATTGTTGTCGATATGTGGTTTGTGATTGGTGATTGGTATTGTATGAATGATAATGTATGATTGCATAAATGATTATGTTAATTTGTAATAAATGATGATGTAGTAATGTACAAAAATTAGATTGAATTTAGGAATAAAGGTAGATAGTATGTTATAGTAATAGATGTAAATAGATAAGATGAATGAGATATGTTGTATGTTAACATGTATGAGTAGGATGAAGAGGAGGGGAATAATAATGATGCCCCCTAGTATATGTGTAAGAATATGAGGTTCATTTTTACAAGACCCCTCAACAATCAAGAATGAACCATCAAACAATAATATGTCATCAGGAAATGGTGTGATAGTGTATGCTAAATAGATAGATTAATGAAGTGTGTAGTGCAAAGATAAAGCAAGGTTCTTATTGTAAATGATCCCTCAACAGTCATGTATGAATCATAAGACCATGAGTGCATCATCGGGTAGTGAGGTGAGAAGAATCACCTTCCAAAGATGAAGAGGGTGGTGCAGAAAGCAGTGGAAGCATGTGAAGTGGTAGCATCATGAGTGTATGAGAAAATCGAATGTCGGATGAGATTGTGCTAATGATGGGAGATGTGGTGGTAGCAAGCACAAATGTTGATGACTTAGGAAGAAAATGTGTAGCAGAGCATTATGTGCGGATGAGATGGTGCAATGGTGGATGAGTGAGGAGGAGGTCATGCATGAATAATGAATTTATGTGGTGGATGAATGACGACCTTAGAAGTGGGAGGAGGAGATAAGTGAATTGAAGCATTAACACACTTGTGTGGAATTAGAGAAAGAGACCTCTCATGAGAGTGAGAGGTGAAAATAATGACACCATTGCCTTATAATTGTTGTAATTTGTCATGAAGGGTGCAACAATCATTGTCATGATGGCCATTGATGTGGTGATAATTACAATAAGGACGATCATGTTGGTGATGCAAGTGATGAGGAGGAGGATGTTGATTAGAAGGCAAGTGAATTAAGAGCTTATCAAGTAAAGAACATGACAAATCACGAGGCTTAGTAGAATGTGAGAAATGTAATGGCTCCCAAGTAGGAGATGCATAAGTCGTAGGAAAATACCAACGCGGTGGAGGGTATGGAGGATGCTTATGCGATGGAGGATACTGAACTTTCTTACAAGGTGGAGGAGATGGAGACCTTGGAGGATGCTTAACAGATGGAAGAGGAGAAGAACTAGGAGATGATGCAATAGTAGCAGAAATAACAGGAGGATCTATAACATGTGTAGCAATTAAATCCTATTCTAGATCAATGACCTTATAACATAAAAGTGTAAATGATTCACATGTATCATATTGCAATCATTCTTTTAAAGAAGGAATCAAGCCACGACAAAAGATAAATTAATTTTCTAGATCAATAGGCTGAAATACTAATTAATGCATGCAAGAATTGAAATGTAAAATATAATCCATGATAGGTTCTTTTTTTCCTTGATGTAAGCTAGGTAATCAATCATGTGTGACTCTAGGACCATTGTTAAGCATGAAACGTCTAAGAAAGGCATCTTCCATCTCACAATAGGTACTAATAGATCCAAAAGGTATATGTGTGTACTATTGGAGAACATCATTAATAAGACTATAACAAAAAGCTTTAAGTAATATTCGATCATTCGAGTAAGAATTCATAGTTAAATATTAATGCTTAAGATGCAGATCTGATTGCCAATATCATCAAAACATGACAATGTATATATGGTAAAATCCTTAGGGAATGTTGAATTGTGAATCTTTTTGGAATAGGATTGTCATGAAGAGAGTTATTATCAATAGACACATAATAGGATTTGCTTTCAAGAGTGAGAGATTGGACTGAGATTGTAATTTTCCAACATCATGCATGAGTGATAAAATATCATGTGAAGGAATCGTAGATGTGAGAGGCACATTGAGAGGTTGCAATTTTCCATTATGAGTGATCATGGGAACATAAGAAGAAGAAGTGGAGGATGCCAATGCTATAAAAACACTAGATGTAGGTGATTAACTAAAATTAACTATGTAGTAAATGGGGATAGTTAATCTAAGCTATGGATAGCTATAATAAAGCAAATAAATGTAGTAAATAAAATATGTAAATGATCTATGTAACTATGTAAAAGGTAATGCTAACCCTAATGTGTAAGAAGGAAGAAGAAAGAACTCAATGAATAGAATATGTTCACAGGGCAGTGTCACAGTGGTGATTGGAAAATTTGGAAGTAGGAACAACTGTGTAGGATTCCTAAAAGGATGGATATGGAGGATCTAGTTGGACTGGAGTGCCTAGAGAGGGTCTGGGGTGCCTACACGGTGTGCTCGGTCTATAATCTGGGTGCCCTGGTTTGTGAAAAATGTCTTAAACTCGATCTTTATAGGGTCGGGACATGATTTGGAATCTTCATTGTATGTCGTATAAGATTCTTTGTGCTCCTTCGATGTCACCAACAATCCAAGATGAAAGAAAGACATGCAAGACCCCAAAACAAGCTTCACACCCTAAAAATGAAAAATGCATATGAAGGGGTCAGACAGTTGCCACAATAATGGGGTTACTAACTAAGCGCTGCACTACATTTGAGACCCAAATGTGTTTCGGTGAGTTTGTGCATAATGTACCCTAGGTGCTCTTATGTCATCGTACTTTGTGAAGTAGTGAGCAATAACTAAGTGTAGAAAATTTAATAGTATGTGTGCATGGAATAGAATATAATCCTTGCACCTATGAAGTGTGATGCAGATGTCCTAGCCTTGTGGCTTGTGATGGAGCTATGTGGATGCAAGTGATCTCATATGTAATAGATGGATGCAACTCTAGATGGATGATAGTAGCAAATGATGTTAGTCCCTCATTATGGTCTCATAACTTTATATTTATAGGGTTCTCTTGATCTAATTTCATAATTAACCCCAAAATGGCCAACCACCAAAAATATAAGAAGATAAAACGATTAAAAAAGAGCCCAAAATATGGAGGGAAAGTGTAAAAGGGACCGGGGTGCCCCTAGTGGGATGAGGGTGCCGATGGGTGCCCCAGATTGAGGCTAAAATAACACAAAGTGATGAAAGTTGACTGATCATGTAGGTGTAAAATGTCGGTAATGAAAAAATAAAATAAATCAAGATGGCCAAAAGATAGGGGTTAATTAGTAATTTCTTCACTAAAGAACCTTATAAATAATAGTATAAAACTGGGATAAATAATGTCTAAAGTGTATGATTTTGTGACTACATTTGCCCCCACTTTATGTTGGTGAGCAGAAATCTCAGTAACATAAAGTAGATAGAGATGCATACCTGATGCCGATGTAGAGTGATGTAAATAACGCACCAAAGGACTAGAAAAAGTGTGGAATGACAAAAAGATGGAGAAGCATGGAAACTAAAGATGAAAATGCACAAAAAAGTGATGAGAGTGAACTTAGGGAAAAACACATGTGTAGTTGCTGATGTGGAATGTAATTACATAGTTAGTATAGTGTGTGTTGTCGTGAAGTGTTGTTGTTGACAATCTTGTTGTTGTTGCCCCCATTTTATTGCTTGTTTCTCATACGGCTAGACTTACAAGGAGAAAATGATCAAGTAGTCAAATATGTATGTATGTATGTGTAAAAATACAATGTAAAAGACGCATGCATTGTATGTAAATGTGAATTACGTAACGAAAAAGTGCAAATAGAAAATGTAAATGGAGCATGTGCACTTGATCCATGTCGAGAAAGAGAGTGTAGAAGGATTTCCTGTACTTCGAATGTGTGTGAAGATACATGAGTTTTTTGGGCGATCTCATGCCACACTTGTCGAAGAAGTGTAGGGGGAAATGCTCTATGTCCTCCAAGCTCGCGCAACCCCCGAATTCAAACAGGCAGAGAATTACTTCCACCGAATGTGTGTGAAGATATACATGTATCGTCTAGTTTTTGGGAAAATGCCACCGGCCAAAGTATTGTAGGGAGGCACACTCACTATAACCTTACTTAAGAAGTTGGGATCCGAGGTTGTTCGCCGAACACCCCTTTCGCATGAATGTAATTTTATGGCAAAGAGTTATATATAGATATTTATATAGTTCAAGGCGCAGATTTAAGGTTTGGGGGTTCGGGCGAATGTCACGCGAACCCCATTCACGCGAACCCCTTCGCCGCGCGAACCCCCTATGTCCTAGCACCTTTTTTTGGGCCAAATCCATTTGGAGGATAATTTTATGCCAAAAAGTGCCACTTAGGTGCCACGTAATTAGGGTTAACGAATGAATAAAATTACAAAAATTTAACACAAAATACAGAATTTTATTAGCTTTCTAAAAATATAATTTTTATTTTTTAAAAATATGTTTTACTATTTATTTTTTATATTTTGTAACATATGGTATTTTAGGGAGTACACAATCAACCCAATTTGAAAAATAGCAAAAATATCAAAAATTTTGAAAAAAATTAAAATTACTATTTATACCTGTGAAAAAAAATCAATTTTGATAAAAATCTTAAAAGTTATTAGCATAAACATTTGTACACCATTTATTTGAAAATATTTTTACTAAATAATTAATTAAAAAAAAATATAAGCAAAAATATGAAAATTTGACAGACCTCAAAATTCAAATCTTAAACATATATCTAAAATTTCATGGTGAAAAATAAATTTTCATTTAAAAGAACCACCCGGTTTCAGTCACTCTTTTATAACATAAGAAACAACGTATGAATAAAATTAAGAAAAAGACCAGTTTTTTTGTAATTTTTTTTTATAAAAAATTTACATGTATTCTACACTCTAAATACAACATTTCGTTAGTTTGTGGAATTTCATGAATGTGTATGGTTTTATGGCTATTACCTTTAGAAAATCCCCTGAAAATTCATGTATAATGTACAAAACATACCAAAAAGTGGGACATTTTATTGTGCTTTTACCCAACCCATGAATCGTATGTAACCAAACCAAACTGGTGTAGATGTTAGTATGTAAAGAAATGATGCACATGCGACCCGATGATAGAGGACCAACCACATGTACATTATAACCCAGAAATTTGTTGGTAAAAACCAAGGCACACACAAACAAGAATTCTAGCCAAAGATAAGTGTAAACATGCATGCATATAGAAAACAATGTGTAAGCCACCAAACAAAGTAATGTAAGTACAGAAGAAGACAAAGTAATCCACACAAAGTGGGCTGTAAACATGGGACATCACTCATGATGTTGTAAGACACACAAGGCCATCATGGTGCAACAATAAACAAGTTTGTACACCAAACAAAGGGCAAGGCCTACAAACAATAACAAACAATAGTAAACAATAGAACAAACAAGTATGGAAAAAATATCCCTACATAACAAATGTTGCACATGAAGCACTGTTAGCATGTTAGAAAGATAAATAGTATGTCAAAAGCATGTATAACAAGTAATGTAAAGTGCTAAGTACAAAATGAAACAATAGCACCTATGAGAGACGAATGTGGATGCCCCAGTGACCAGTGTAGGAAGGGTAGAAGGTGAGCATCCATGTTGTGTGTAAGAGACATGTATCTATGATCATAGCTAGAAAAATACATGAACGCACATGTGTGGATGATATAGATAAATTACATACAAGTAATCTAACTAGCATGTGTAATAAAGCAACCATGAACAAGCAAAAGTAAGCAAGAGTAAGAACAACCATAATATGCAAGTATGATGTGGATGGATGGAATGGCATGCAAAATGGAGTGATAGAGGCCGTGTGCCCCCTAAGTGAATGGAAGTGTATGTAGTGAGGTTCATTTTGTTTCCCCCTCTCATCAAGAATGAACCATAAACGAGAGTGTATCATCGGGAAATGGTCAAGTAGTGTGTGTTTTGTCTAACACACTATGAGGAATGTGTAGGTGTGGTGATGAGATGTGGCCTAGCGACGATGTGCTTATGAACCCTATAATCTGAAGTGTATATCACAACTAGATGAACGTATAAGTGATGATTTAGCCTAAGCATATATCACTATAAGATGAATGGATGAGTGATGATTTATCCCTAAGCGTATATCACTACAAAATGAAAAGAGGGAGTGGTGATGTAACCTAAGGTGTATACCACTAAAAATGATAGAATAGGTGACAATTTAGCCTAAAGTACATGTCACTAAGATAGAAATGTTGCATGATGAAAGGTCGAATAGTAAATGTGTAAGGTATATTTGATTTGTAAACCCTCAGCAATCGAGTATGGACCGAGGAACTAAAGTGTGTCATCAAGTAGTGAGTGCAACACATAGAAGACAATATAGTATATGTAACGACAAAAGATGGTTGTGGAATGTGTGAAGATGCGATGTGTGGAATGCAATACAATATGTGTAGAATGTGTACAATGTAATGTATAGAGTGTCATGTAAAGTATGTATATGGGATAGTAGTGTAGTATGTGAGATGATGTAATGCTAGAGTCATATGTAATGAAGAATAATATGATATAGAATGTGTAAATCTGCAAATGTGACAATGTTGTAGACTACATGTAGAATGTGTGGTGTATAATGTGTTATGTGTGATGAAAAGTAATGTGTAGAGCCTTTAGTGTAGTGTGTGGGGTTGATGTGTGGTAAGCCCTCAATAGTCAAGTGTGAACCGAAGCACAAGAGTGTGTCATCGGGACAATGATAGGACACGTAATGATAATGCTTATATGCAAATGAAAAGATGGTAGATGTTAAGATGAGTGGGGGATGCATGAGATGTGATGCCCTCCAAGTGTATATGAATCAGTAAATGAACCAATGATAATGAATAACAAAGGTTGCAGATTCTATGTATGTGATGATGATAACACATGATGATAAGAGGTATGAATAACTATGCTAAGGAAAGGTATGTGCAAATGCTAGGAGTATGATATAACACTATGTAAGGTTGATAATGCAAAGATAAGAAATGTGCCTATGATAATATGATGATAAGAGAGGGGGATGTAAATACTATGCCCCCAATGTGTGCATGATGAAGGAGGCTATCATGTAATGTCATCTAGAAGATCATTGCTCTCAAGTTCATAGTCGAATGGGTAAGCATTAGTGACTTGATAAGAAATAGTGTCGGTGGATCATGTAATGAACCATTGAGGTGTGAATTGTACCTATCCATAACATACTCCTCATCGGTGAATGGAGGAAGTGGGAAACCATGCACATACCAATGAGTGAGATTTGGTGTGTATCCTAGGAAAGAGCTATTGTAGATGAAAACACATCCAAAAGGCATAGGAAAGGAAATGTCTATATGATCCGGATCTAGTGTACCCCCAATATAATCAAGCCATGATTGTCCTAATGTAAGTGATGATGAGCAAGGAGTATGCGATAGATAGAATATAAGATGAAAGACATGCAAACCATAAGTAGTAGTGATACGAACAAAGCCATAATAAAGATGAGGAGCACGTGATGTAGGATAGAGGTCCTCAAAAGAAAACCCTAAGCGATCTATACCCTCATGTGTACATATAGTGTCATTACATGTAGGATCAAATGGAATGTGTTCCTAATATGAATTATTCATGAAGAATGTGCAAGTAAATGGTGGGTGTGCTAAGGGAGATGGTATATGTGAAGGCGTATGTGATAGAGCGATGTCCACAGACTGGATAGGTTTCTGATAAGGAATCATAGCAGTAGTAGTAACAGGTGCCACAAAAGAAATTGCTCCTATCACAAAAACTGTGCCATCAAGTGGTGGTAGGTGAGGTGGTTCTTCCCTAGGTTGGGGCTCATATGTAATATCTATGCGTGAGATAAGAAGACTAGTATTAGGATCTCGATCGCAATATTGGAATGGATCATGGTCATGAAAAGCTATATACTCAATGCTTTCATGGAATAATTTAACACAATTGTGTATAGTAGAGATGATAACTTGCATGGCATGAAGCCATGGCCTTCCCAAAAGATAGTTGTAGGAGACTGGGAAATCAACAACAAAAAAGACAGTGTGGACAGTCTTTGGACCAACAAGTGATAGGAAATGAAACGTGACCGAGACAAGGATAGAAATAACCATCATAAGCACATAGTGAAATACTAGATGGACTGACATCATGAGCAATAAGACCTAAAACCTTGAGGAATGACATAGGACACAAGTTAAGTTCAGATCCATTATCAATCAAAGTATGCTTAACAATGACATTATAAATATGAGAGATGATATGTAGAGGTAGGTCATTATCAAAAGTGTGAACATCATAAGGAAAAGGTGTCGACAAAGGCTCAATAAACTACATCCGGGTACATGTTAGCATGAATTCTTGTAGTAGAAAGAAAATGTTAGAATCTATGTAGTAAATTAGGATTGACAAGAAAATAATCATTGATGAGATATTCATGGCGACCAAACCTAGGATGACAAACAATGAATGAAGAATATAGAAGCATGAATGATCGAGTCGGGTTCACCAAAATGATTAACTAAAATAAGAAATATGTAGTATATGGGGATAGTTAATCTAAGTTATGGACAACTATGATAAAGTGAATAAATGTAGTAAAGAAAATATGTAAATGATCTAAGTAACTATGCAAAAGAAATACTAACCTTAATGTGTAAGAAGGAAGAGGAAATAACTTAGTTGAATAAAATATGCTTGCAGGACAATGTCGCAATGGTGATTGGAAAATTCGGAAGTAGGAACGATGTGCAGGAGTCCGAAAAGGATAGATCTAGAGGATCTAGCTAGATTGAAGCACTGGAGAGGGATTGGAGCACCTACGGGTGCTCGGTTTACAATCCGGGTGCCCCCTGTCTGTGTAAAATCTCGAAATTGATCTCTATAGGGGTGAGAGGTGATCTAAAATATTCGTTGTATATCGTATTAGATTCGTCATGCTCCTTCGATGTCACCAAAAATAAAAGATGAAAGAAAGACATGCAATACCCCAAAACAAGCATCAAACCCTAAAAAAATAATAATGCATATGAATGGGTCGACTAACCTCACCGCCAAAAAAGTGGGCTTACTAACTGAGTGTTGCACTATATTTCAGACCCAAATGTATTTCTGATGAGTGTGTGCATAATGTGCCCTAGGTGCTCTTGTTCCAGTCACACTTTGTGAAGTAGAAAACAATAACTAAATGTAGAAAATGTAATAGTATGTGTGCATGGAATAGAATAGAATCTCCCCTTATGAAGTGTGATGCAAATGTCCTAGCCTTGTGCCTTGTGATGGAGCTATGTGGATGCAAGTGATCTCCAATGCAATAGATGGATGCAAATATAGATGGATGATAATAGTGAATGATGCTAGGTCCCTCATTATGGTCTCATAACTTTATATTTATAGGGTTCTCTTGATCTAATTTCGTAATTAACCCCAAAATTTCCAACCACCAAAAATATAAGAAGGTAAAATGACTAGAAAGATCCCAAAAGATGATGAGAAAGTACAAAAGGGACCGGGGTGCCCCTGGTGGGATGAGGGTGCCCATGGACGCCCAAGATTATCTTGGGTGCCCAGTCGAGGCTAAAATAATGCAAAGTGACGAAAGTTTGACTGGACATGTTGGTGTAAAAGGTCGCTAATGACGAAATAAAATAAAATAAGATGGCCAAAAGATATGGGTTAATTAGTACTTTATTCACTCAAGAACCTTCTAAATACTAGTATCAAATTGGGATAAATAATGTCTAAAGTGCATGTTTTTATGACTACGGTACACTAGGAGGAATAGAAGAAGCAACATGCATAACTTCTAGAGAAGAAGAAGAAGAAATAGGTAGAGAGGAACATGGAACATTGATAAAGATATTAGGGATAACATCAAAAGAAACGATATGAGACGAAATAATAGAATGAGGAGAATAATCATGAATGCTATTAGATACAACCTTAGAAGTAGATGAAAGTGGAGTGGAAAATTCACATTCAGAGTCTTAAGAGACACAATATCCTCACTAACATGGTCATGAGTAGAAATATAATCATCATCAATATCAAACAAAATTTTGCATGCAAGTATTTCATCAAGCGAATCATCAACATATAGTGAAGTAGGAGAAGAACTATCATGAGATGTATATTTACAATCATTAGAAACATTTTTAGAAATAGAAGAAGCATGAAATACAATTTTACATTCATCCTGACTAGTATGAGAAATAACATCATGCGCATGTACATTTTCATCATGATTTTTTTCTACAGTATCACAATCAAGACCAAACATATAATCAATAATAACATCATCAAGAGTTTCAATAGAAATAAAATAAGGTGGAGTAGTCCTAGTGCCTATGGAATAACAAGGATTACATCCAGAAAGATTTGAGCATTAGGAACAATGCTGAGAGTAGAGTGTTCAAAACTAGTAGGAACTATGTGTTCATTAACATCAAGCAATCTTTGAACATTATCATCAAATTAACATTGTGATAAAGATCAAGCAATTCAGCCTCAACAACATCATCAAGGATAGGATTAACACTCTCATGATGCATAGCTTGCCTAGGAGAAGAAGATATACTTTTAGCCATTAGGGTTTAGTGGATCCTAGGGCAAGGAGTTCTAAGAAACAAGTTCACCAAATGATTTAATAAAATCTTGAATATTTTATTAAAATCTAATTTCATAAATTGCTACAATGATATATAATAAGATACAAGTGTTAAGCACTTATATAAATGTAACTATATAAGAAAATGAGAGAGGTAAGGTACTTATCTAATTTTTGCTTATCCCAAAGTACACTTGAATCAAAACGATTGATGGATAGGCTGGGCAAAACACTAGAAATGCTCGATAAGAATTTTGGAACTTGCATAATAGTCAAGACACATGTGCCGGGTAGGGGTGAGGGTGCGTGGGGTGCCGAGAGACCTCTTTCTAGGTGTTAGAGTCTCACAAAAATCTCAAAACCTGGTTTCTTCAGTGTCACTAGGGTTTCACTATCCTTCGTTGTTGATTTCGTATCTTGCTTTGGAAGATCACCAAATTAGATGGTAGCTTACAAAATAGATGATATCCTACAAAACCCCCAAACTACATCAAATCCTAAAAAGGAAAGATGCAAATGGGGAGTCGAACTGTCCTCGGTGGTCACCTAACAGAGTGAACTTATGACCAAGCATTGCACTACATCTCAGACTCCATGTAGTTCTATGTGCTTGTGTTTGCAATAGTGCTCCTAGGTTTCCCTTGCACCAGTGACACCAAGATAGTGGGCTATAGCTAGATAGAATGCAAATGTATGGGATGGAATTTAGAAACTTCCCCTTCTTATACAAAGTGTATGCAAAGTAATAAGCCCAAAATGTAGTCCCTTTGATAGTATGTAGATAGATAACCCTTGATAAAATTGCCCACCATTATAATGGTATGTATGTTGTGTTTATATAGGGATCTCTTGCTTGAATTTCAACACTAATGACATGACATGCCAACTAGGACCTCGGGATAAGAGTAATAAAATTGAAAAGGCCGACCACAAATGTTAAAAATGTGAACAAGAACAAAGAGGACATGAGCACCCAGGTTAGATTGGAGTGCTTGGGTGCTAATGTCTAATCCTAGGTGCTAGTGTTCTAATATAACTCGATGAAAATGTGAAAATACTCGACATACAAGGATCCATGTGACTTGACATGAAATAGGTACAAAAGTGACAGATGCGAGAGATAAAATAATAGAAACAAACAAAGAAAACATATGGACTAGGAAGTGTGTCACCAATGAGTAGTATTCTTACACAAGATCCATACATAAAACAACATACTTGGCGGTATAGTAAAATAGTAGCATGTGTGGGATTTTGTGTCTACATTGTCTAGATATATGTGTGTGCCTCTAAGAAACCCCATATTCTTTAGGATTGCATTCTTGTCTTCTACATTTCTCATGACAACCCTCACATGTCGGTCCCTTCCTCCATCTATTCTCTTTCCAATCTTATTTTCCTAGTGAATATAACCTATCCATTTCATCTCATCTTTAAGGAAATCCCTTGCTAAAATGTTGGTTCTCTCCTTTTCATCAAAGTCCTTCAAGCCTTTGATAATGAAGTTTATCGCTTTGTCTTGTTTGTCTCTTTCTTCTTTTATTTGCATTTTAATGTGTTTCTCAATTATCTACTTTTGCTCGTTTGATGATCCACTTACCACTTGTGACCAAGATTTGGCTTCCTCTATCTAATCTCTTAGTTGGTTTTCTTTTATTTCCTTTTTTAAATTTTTTGTGAATCTCATTTACTGTGTTATGTCACTTCCTTTTACCATTTCGTGTTTTTCATTCCAATTATTTTCAAATGTTCTAATTCTTGTTTTAAAGTGACTAGCTCTTGTTGCCCTCTTTCCATGTTGTTTTGTAGGTTTAATACTTGCTCTTTTAATATTTTGTTTTCCCTTTCCAACTTACAACTAGATTCTACAAATGCTTTCCTCTCATTGTCTTCTTGTTGCCCCTTTGATTCTAAAGTTTCAACCCTCTTCTTCATGTTCATGAGCTCATTTACATATAACCATGATGACTTTAACAATAATGTGGACATGGGGTTGTATAAATCTTTAGTATCTTGAAATACTTCATCTCTTTCATCCTTGTTTGTTGCGATCAGTTCCTTTTTGCTCATTTTTGACTCAAATTCAACTAGAAATGATAAGACCATTTTCTTATTTCCTTTAGTCTAATCTTATGTTGTTTGATATCCTTTCAGCTGGTGATTTTTGATAGAAACATTTACCTTTTTGTTAGCTATTTTTGGTAAAATCGTGATTTTTTTAATTTTGATTTTGTCTTAGATTTTTGGCTTGCCTACATCTTAGGATCCCCTATACTATTTTGCATTCACAAAGACCACATGTTTATCTATTCGCAATATGTTGGCCTAATATTTTCCTACCTTGATTGATCCCCATGACCCAATTGTCTTCTCTATGTGTGGATTGAGATATGAAGCTACAGAGCCCATTCGAAAATTGGAGAGTGTGATTCCAGGGGGAGCCCAAACCCTCTTGATACAAAAACCTAATCAATGGACCACTCAGCTACATTTATAGACCATTTATGGTTTTAATGTTATTCCTACAAATCACATTGCATCTAGGATTTTTGGGAGTTTATTTTCCATTGATATATGTGTCTCGATATAGTAGACTTCGGAAATCCCAAGGCCAAAGTTACCTTTTAGACCCTATTGTTTCGCAAACATGGTTTGGGCTGAAAGAGAGAATTTGTTTTTCTTGCTTTTGTTTTTCTTTTATCACCATTTTAAATGTTTTGTGTGCCTCTATTGGCCTCTGTAACATAGGGTCCACTCACAAGGTATTTGTGCATTATCTCATGTCCCGAAACCTTAAACCATGGAAAGAACAATGGAACCAAAGAACTCAAATGTGTAAAAAAGCATCTATGGTTTCTATGCTAATGTAGGTGGGGAAAGTAGTACTCACCTATTTTATGTACTAATTACTTATATTTGATTTGATTTAAATTGAATTAAATATAATTTCGAGTAACTACTATAACAAATGATAAAAAAGTGATACAATACAATAAATGGACAAGCAACCAACATACAAATACATGAAACCCTAAGCAAGAGAGAGAGAGGGTGACTTAGCTGATTTCGTGTAATCTAGAGATGATCCGGACTATAAAAATGTTGAAATAGGCTCAAGTAGTGTTATATAGACTCACCGGAGGTTATAAAACTCATAGAGGTGTAGGAAAGAAGTGCCCATAGGAGGGCAAGAGTGCCTGGCGCTAGTGACTGATCTAAGTGCTAGTGTCCACTCATATGCTCAAGTTATGATCTCATTTGGACTAAAGGAGATTATTTGTTAGTCTTCTTTTGTCGCTTTAAATTCACTCTAATGACGTTGATCATACATTTAACTTACAAAAAGATAGCTAGATGCACATACCCATAAACAACATCAAACCTAATAAATAAGATGTAGAATGGGGAGTCAGACTGACCCCGACAGTCACCCAAAGAGTGATCTTACGACCAAACGTTGCACCGCATCTTAGACTAGTTCTATGAGAATGTGTGTGTAACAATGCCCTAGGTTACACTTTTGCAAGTTGCTCCATGATAGCGGGCTATATCTAGATTTCTCTAAGTATGTAAATGTGTGAGATGGAATAGAATAAACTTCCCTCCTATGTTGTGTATTCGAGTGATGTAGCCCTTGTCCCTTGTATGTATGTTCTAGATGGATGCTTTGTAATGATCTTGTCCCTTTGGATGTAATCTTAGGTGAAAGTAAATAATGCCTAGTGCTTGGCCCCTTTATTTAGAATAAGTAACTAAGCATATATATGATTCCCTTTTTTGAATTTTGTAATTGACAATTGAAAGGCCAACCCAAAGTACTAAAAGATAACCAAAAGGTAAAAGTGACCCAAAAAGGCATGAAGGAGGTAAAGAAGGTCAAGAGTGCCCAAGAGGGACAAGAGCACTTGGGCACTTCTTTTCTAACTGGGTGTTAGTGTCCAAGGCCATAGAAGATAAATCGGTCAAATTCTCGCAAGGTTGTAAGATGTGTAAGACTAGTAAGAATGAAAGAGATAAAGAAAAAAGGCCAAAAGAATTTTTTAACCACTAGTTTTCTTGCTTAGGAATAATGTATACATTAGTATGTTTTAGGACCTAGAAATGTACCTAAGTACATAGATTTTTGTGTTTACATTTGCCCCCACTTTAAGCTATCGAGTGAATGCTTGATAAGATAAAGTAGATAGAAGATGTGCACCTTATGATCTTGTAGAGAAGAGTGTAGCTGATGGTGTGACGAGTGGACAAGTGAAGCGTGAAGTGATCGTAATGTGAAGCATGAAGACTAGGAAGGGGAGGTAGACCCTAGGGGTGAAGTGTATGTGTAGTAGCGTGTGTTGTTGGAGAATATGCTCACTTATGTGAGCTACTATTTATTACATATAAGGATGAATATGATGTCTAAGAGAGTATGAGATAGAAAATTATCCTGTTTGAATTGGAGATGTTGCTAGATTTGAATGCCTTGTTGTAGATGGTGAGGTTTTTGGGTGATCTCACACCAAGAGTGAGTTTTTTTGGAGATAGCATGACAAGAATGATTTTTTTGGGTGATATCATGTCAAGAGCAAGTTTTTTCGGTGATCTCATACTAAGAGAAGAGTGTTAGGGAGAGAGGTTTGGTTTTTCTCTCCTTCCATGATGCTTCCCAATAAACACCATCAGAGATCGTATGTCCCGATTTATAACTTGTTGATCATGTTGTAATTGATTGAATGCATTCCCTAACTTGAGGCAAGTTCCTACTACTAGAGAAATGTAATGTAAACTCATTGGAGACTGTGCTAAACCGAGAAATTGACTATTTTTCCCCCACGACACAAGTGCTTAGGGAGGACACAAACACCCACTTCTACTGTCTAGTACTAGACGCTAGTGTCTATTTTGTGTTTGTATAAATTCACTTTTAACCATTTATAAATCTTACATTAATAGTTTAAAAACAAGTTATATAATAACTTAAATGACAATATGCTTAAAAAACTAACCATGTCATATTACCAATATATTGATTTTTTGAAAAAACAATTTCAACATTTCAATCTTGAAAATATATTAGATGCAATCAATATTGGATGTCTCCAATACAAACACAAAGACGTAGTCTAAATCTGATTTTGGACCACTTTGTAACTATGTGCACGTGTCATTTATGTATTATGCTAATCTGTTCTAGAGATCTAATTTGCTAAAAAGGGTGATTTGTTCACCCAATGGATGCCCCATCATTTGAGGTGCATGCAAAAAATGTAGGAGAATGTGAGGAAATAAGGGATAAAATACATGGAAAAATCTCACACAAAAGTGCAATAGTAGAAACTAATATGCATAAAATATTACATATCTAAAATAAAAGTGTAGAATGAAAATAACACAACACAAAGAGACAATATTTAACGTGGTTCAACCAATTTGGGTTACATCCACCAAGAATCACTTGCTCAGATTTTATTACAAGCCACCTCTTCTCTCAATACAATACCCAGATTTATTTTGATCTATACTCAAACAAACTCTCCTAAATTCACACTTGAACTCACACACATATACAATGTTACATCAACCCTACCATATGCAAAAATTACATAAATAGGAAACTACTTAAGCAATTTTACAATACCATGGGTACCAAAACCATGGGATAAAACCGTCCCATAAACCTATGGGTAAAAATACCCACCCATATGAGAAGAGAACGTTTCCCGAGATATCAGGCACATTTTTTTAGGCCAATTTTTTTCTCAACAGATTCCACACATGAAAATAGGCTCCACAACATAACAGAGAATGCGGCCCAAAGGAGAGGACCAAAAGCTGATATGCATATCTCGAGTGTGGATACATAGGGGGTATGGAATGTGCATGATAGAAACCAAGGCACATACAAACAAGATAGGATAGTAGAATCGTTAGTGTAAACAAAGTAACAAAAAGTGTCAAGACAAGATGGATGCGAGAAGTGGGTTACATACATGGGACATCACTCATAATGTCACAAGATAATCATGTCCAAAGTGGCCAAAAGCAAACAATGATCAGGAAATATATAAGGCATAGCCCACAAATGATAACAAACAATAGTCAAGTAAAACTAAGAGATAACCATGGTTGTATTGGTCATGTAAGGAAAATGCTACACATGAAGCACCCGTTAGCATGTTAGAAAGATAAGTAGTATGTCAAAGCATGTATAGATCAATTGATAATAACTGAGAGTAACAAGAAGTAAATAATGTAACAATAAAACTTGTGATGTGTAGAATATGAGAGTAGTAAAGGTAAATGCCCTCAGGAGCCTTGGCGGGAATGGTAAAGAATAGTGTCAAGCATCATGCATTGTGTAAAAATTTGTGAAGGTCATGCATTCACCTCAAGATACCAAGTGAATGCATATGTGTATATAGAAAAATATAATGACATACTAAGTATCTAACTAGCATAGGAAACAAAGTGTAACATGTAAGTAGTATAAGCTGACAAGAGTAAGTACAACCAATATGTACATATGTTATGTGAATGTGATGATGTGTTGTGAAATGCAAGATGTGTAGATGGTAGGAGCAATGTTTCCCCCAGCAGATGTGTGCAAGACGAGGTTCATTTAGGAATGCTCCCTTAATAGTCAAGTATGAACCATAGAACATGAGCGTGTCATTGGGTAATGAATGTATTGTATGTGATTGAGATTAAATGCTAGGAAAGATGTATCGTGAAGTGTAGAAAAATTAAATGATGTGAGGTTCATGGAAGAAATGTTCCCTCAATAGTCAAGTGTGAACCATAGCACTAGAGTGCGTCATCGGGTAATGAAGGTAAAGTATGCGAACCAACAAATTTGGCAATGCTTAGAAAGATAGTCATGAAGCACAAAGTAAGAGAGAGAAGATAATATACGACAAGTGAATTTCAGAACAAAAGTGTTTCATTGGGTAATGAATGTATTGTAGATGCTAGGAAAGATGCATCATGAAGCATTAAGCGTGAAGTGTAGCAACAAAAGTAGATGATGTGAGGTTCATGGAAGAAGTGTGTCCTCAATATTATAGTTTTAATTGTAGCACAAGAGCTTGTCATCGAAGAATTACAATATAATGTTTGTATTAAATATGTAAGGGTGTTGAGGAAGGTAGACATGAAGTGTGTAGTGTGAAATGTAGTAAAGAGGATATAAACAAATATTAGAGACAGTTGATGGTGGGGAAAAAGTGTGATGCCCCCATGTGTGTGAGTGAGGAATCAAGTAAACTCATTAAGGATATCGTTAGTGTCGTGGTCATAATCGATCGGGGTTAGTATTATAGACATAGTAGGAAATCGTGTGAGGCTGATCATGGAGTGAGCCTATGTGGCGTAAATGATACATAACCATACCATATTCTTCATCAAGTAAAAGGAGGTTCACAGAGACAATCATGTGCGCACCAACGAGTTAGGTTTTATGTATAGCTAAGGAAGGAGTCATTGCAAATGGAGATGTAGCCAAAAGGAATTAGAAATGTGATATCAATATGATTGGGATCAAGAGTGCCACCAATGTAGTTGAGCTAAGATTTTCCGAGGGTGAGTGAGAGGAATGGGGTGCACATGTGAGGAATAGCGATAAATGAAAGACACAGAGACCATAAGTAGTAGTAATAAGTACATATCCATGATATAGGTGGGGAGAATAAGGGGGAGGAGATCAAAAATTTGAAGTCTAATTATGCTAAGCCTTCATGTGTGAAGATATTGTTAGGACAAGTAGGATTGATTGGAATATGAGGCCAATAAGAGTCATGTATGAATAAGGCGCATGTGAAGGGATCTACTAGTGGGTCGAGTTGACTTGGGGAGATGAAGGAGGTGGCATGACATCCAATGTATGGACAATTCCCTGAAAAGGAATCATGGCGGTAGTAGAGGAAGAAGGTTGCTTAAATTGATATTCACCAAGACCAAAAATAATAAAGGTGTCTTGGAAATAAGATTCTTCAACCTCAATAGGAATGAAGTTAAGGTTGCACAACTTTTCATCAGTAAGCTCTATGACATGAACCTCATCATCTGAATCATTGGTGGAAACATTATCATGTTGGGTAGCATTATCAAGGATATTGAGAGGGGTGGTGGATGGAGGACTAGAAGGGGTAGTAAAGGGTGAAATAGTGGTAGTGATAGATGAGGTGGGTGTGGAGGTAGAAGAAGTAATAAGACTACAGGATTGACCAAAATTGTATGTATCAATATTATGGTATGGAATTGGGTTAAGTGGGGGTATATGCATGAAAATAAGTGGTTCTATGTGGCGAGAACTTGAATGGGCCAGGCTCGGTGGAAATAGTATGATCATAGCCATCATGCAAGAATTTTACACACCGATGAACCATATAAGGAACGATGTGCATAAAGCGTGGATCCATGGTCTACCGAGTAATAAATTGAACTGAAATGATGTATTAATGATATAATTAAAAAGGGGAGGGTTTTGGGCCCAACTTGTAAAGGTAAGGTGATGGTGTCGATACATGTGCAAGTAGTAGAATCATAACCACGAACAAGGGTAGAGGATTTGGTGATTAGAGTATGAGGAATTTTTAATTACGTGAGTAAGAGGGGACACAGATTTACAACATATTCATTATCAATTAATACTTGCTTAATATAATGAAAACCAATAGTAGCTATAATAAGCAAAGGTGACAAAGGGTCACCAACAGTAGTTAGGGGATATCCTCATTATTGAATGATATGACATGTGGTAAATTTTTAAGGGATTGAATTAGATGAGCGAAGGAAACATGAGAATTATCACTTGTAATTTGGATAGAATGAAGGGAAACCTCGAATAGATGATGAAAATATGGTGCAATTCCCAAGAGATCATAAAGATATATTTTGGCTGGTGTATTCTTTAGTTGCTCAATGATATCATAACCTTTAGAGGTGTCAGTAGGAATTGTAGAGGTAATATGTGGTGGAATAGAGATGGGTGGAGTCATGGGTTGCCTATTGCGTTGAGTGGTGACCACATTAATAGTTAGGTTGGTCATTGGTGGGTTGAAGTGGGGAGGATCTTGGGTACGAACTTGCATAAAACCATTAGCGGTGACAACCATGCTAGAAACCCTAGTGGGTACATAGAATGTGTAAGAGGATTGGTCCATAAATTTAGAAGAAGGAGAGAGAATCCAATGCATTGTGAGAAGGTAGGGTTTGATTGGTTGGGTTCAACAAATTGATTTAATTTAAATTGAATTAAATCTATTTTCAGAGTAACTACTATAACAAATGATATATAAGTGATAAAATATTGTAAATGGATAAGTAACAAACATGTAAAGATATGAAACCCTAAGCAAGAGAAAGAGAGAGGGTGACTTAGCTGATTTCATGCAATCTGGAGATGATCCAAACTAGAAAATTGTTGAAACAAATAGGAAGCAATGTTTTTAAGACTCACTAGAGGTTTAGAAACTCGAGATGTGTAGGATGTAAGCACCCACGAGGAGGAAAGGAGTGCCTAGGCACTAGTGACTAGATTTGGGTGTTAGTGTCCATTTAGATGCTCGTGTTCGATCTCTTTTGGGTGGAGGAGATTTTTGTTAGTCTTCTTTTGTCACTCTGATTTCACTCTAATGACACTAGTCATACATGTAACATGTAAAATAGATAGCTAGCTGCACATATCCACAAACCACATTAAACCTAATAAAGAAGATGCATAATGGGGAGTCAAACTGACCCTGACAGCTACCCTAGGAGTGATCTTTAATCAAGCGTTGTACTACATCTTGGAATCCATGTAGTTATATTTGAATGTGTGTGTAATGATGCCCTAGGTCACCCTTGGTGATAGTTGCACTATGATTGTGGGCTAGATCTAAATTGCTCCAAGTATGAAAATGTGTGAGATGGAATAGAATAAACTTTCCCTCCTATGTTGTGTATGCAAAGTAATGTAGCCCTCTTCCCTTGTATGGATGTTCTAGATGGATGCTTTATAATGCTCTTTTTCCTTTGGATGCAAGCTTATGTGATAATAAATAATGCTTAGTGCTTGGCCCTTGATTTAGAAGAAGCAACTAAGTATATATATATATATATATATATATATGATTCCCTTGTTTGAATTTCATAATTGACAACTAAAAGGCCGACCCAAAGTACTTGAAAGGCCAACCAAAATATAAAAGAGACCCGTAAAGGTATGAAGAAGGTAAAGCAGGCCAGAGCTCCTAGGAGGGGTGGGAGCGTCTCGGGTGCTTCGTCCTAATCTGGGCGGTAGTGTCCAAGGCCATAAAATATAAATTAGTCAAATTCGACAAGGATGTAAGATGTGTGAGACCAATAAAGATGAAAGAGATAAAGAAAAAAGGCCAAAATGAGTTGTCAACCACTAGTTTTCTTGCTTAGGAATCATGTATAAATTAGTATGCTTTAGGACCTAGAAATGTACCCAAGTGCATAGATTTTAAGTCTACAAGATCATACAAAAGTGGTTCTCACCTAGGATATGTTCTAATTAGTGATACATAATCATAAGTAGGTTTAGAAAATTACAAAATAAAAATAATTGGTTTAGAAATATTAGAGAATTAGGATTAGGTATATAAATATGTTGGATTCCATAAATGTAGAGCTAATTGTTAGTGATAGTTTATAGAAAATAGGTTTGGAATGTGAGATGAACAATTCTTGAATAAATAGGACCAAAAATGTGCCAACCAATTTTATCAAGATGTAAACAAAATTGTGGAGATCCAAAACTTATGAAATGTTGTGATCTCTATTAATATGACTTTGTTTATGTAGGGGCAAATATGATGGTACAAGAACATTCTTCATGTCCTAATATGCAAAAACCTCTCTCAAATTTTGTGGTTATGTCTTAAATCACCAAGAGTATGATCTTCTTTTCCAAAATTCTAATCTACACTCAAATCCTTACAAAACTTGTAAAAATAAGGGATGTTAATGGGAACTTGTATTATCCCTCCATTATTGTCAGGACCCTCATGATTTCACAAGATTAAAAGAATTATTGATGTAAGTCAGTAGTCAATCTTATGCATGCAAGTGTTCCAACCCTTATCTTTTCAAATATGTGTAATAACTAGCACATGCTAAAATGAATATCTAAATCCTAGAATTTCATTTTTGGCACGGGTGCTTCAGATAATAATAGATTTTTCTATTATGGCTTCAATATCGCTCTTGTGTAAAATTCAATATATGATTTCCTCATTAAGTTTTTTAAATGAAAACACACTTATGTATTTATATACTTTTTGAATTCAAATTACAACCCTACATGCACAATAAGTGACACACGAGGCATGAAAATAAAATAAATCCACAAAAGATATAAAAAGGTAAAAAGTCCCATGGGAGAAAGGACCAAAAACATAGATATGCGACAAGAAATGTAGCACCTATAATTTTGACACACATCCTACAAAAGTAATAACATTTCCATACCAAGCCCAAAATAGGGGAGGAGAGAGAATCCTAGGAGTAAGTTATAAAACTAGGGTTGTTATAGATAGAAAATAAAAATACGGCTAAGACAAGCAGTGGCAATGGGAAAATAAGGTGACAAGGACACGAATGAAGGTTAAAAATGGTTGATAACATGAATAAAGCAAGGAAAAGGGTGAAAAAACAAGGAAACACGTATCAATTAGTATACACACCTAATTCTCTCCACCCTATTAATCATTTAACTTCTCACCCCATCAAATTCCCATAAAATTCATGAACAATTAATCATTTAATCAACCCCCATTATCATTTAATGAAATTTTCCACATCACCATCCACATCACTCTCCATATCACCTTCCACATCACATGCCACATCAATTCTCCACTATCTAATTAAATATTCTTATTTATTTTCCATGTCTCCCACTATCTAATTAAATATTTTTATTTATTTTCCATGTCTCCCACTATCTAATTAAATATTCTTATTTTTCCATGTCTCCCACTATCAAATTAAATATCCTTATTTATTTTCCATGTCTCCTACTACCGAACTAATTAATTTTATTTAATCCTCATTTTCAAAGTCCATCCATTATCTACAAATCTTAATTAATTAAGTTACCTTAATTAATCTCATTTTTAAAAACTAGAAATAGAGCCTTACCCCACCTCCAAAACATCATCATGAGCTAAGTAAGCCTCCACAAGGCCCTTTTGTTTTCCAAATTCTTTCAGATTGATAATACCTCATAATGTCTTTATGAGTCTATAACACCATTGTTCTTCGATCATCTCCCTTCTCCATTAAGCAAAGTGCAAAGCTAGGTTTTTGGAATGATCATGTATCGAAGGCTTACCACGTTGGAGCACCTACATCGTCACCATCTTTGGGCCCATCCAAATCCATAGCCCAATCCAAGGTGTATGGAGAAGGTTAAGAGCTATTGTTGTTATGTTTATATGAGCATTTCTTTTGTATTATTTCCGTATTTTTTCTATACACATTCGACATGCCCAAAGTGGGAGGGAACCCTTCATCCGTTAACACTTATTAGTTTTGTAGGTTCTCTTATCTAGTGTTTGTGTTTACAGGTCATGCACGAGTTATCTTTAAAGTTTCGTGATGGTTCTCAAAGTCAAATTTTGATACATGTGTTTTTGGGTCCTTAAGCCTGTTTTATTGTGTCTGGAACATTCAAAAACACATGAATGAATGTAAACATGAATACCTTTGTCACTAAAATTTTAGCTTCTTTTACGTTTTTTCATTATTTGCTTCTCATTATTGGTTTTACGGGATAACTATGTATAAGATCGCATAAGTAACTCCTTACTCATTATTTTTAATTTAACTTGTCATTTGTTTGGTTTGTAAATTAACTCTTTTGTAGGTCATATTGGTTTGCTTTAAGGGTCATTCCTCTCCAACTCCGGCTCCAACTCTCCACCTCACTCGCCACACAAGTCCCAACTCTCCCTCTATCTAGCTTGCTCCTAACTCCATGTAATTATCCCTCCACTTAGCTCACCTCCCAAATCCCTTCTACTAAGCCATCTCGACTCCCAACTCCCCTTCTACTAAGCTATCTTGGCTCCTAACCCCTCTATGCACCCACCTCTACCTCTCACTCACCTTCTGTTCTAACTCAACCCAATTTATTCTCTTCTCAACTCACTCCTCTACCCCTTACGCCCGCTACAAACACGTTCATACCCATCTCCCCACCATTGATCTCTCGCATATAATATAACCCAACTCCCATCATACCATCATAACACTTGGCTCTTACTCTAATACTTTGCCCCACCGAATAATCCTCACTAACTACCAACTTGCCACCACTTAGTCACCACTAAACCCCGCCTACCAACACCAATCCATAATAACCACCATCAGTCACCGCTCGACCAATGCCTCGACCGCTAAGCCCAAACTAAACACCTAACTCGACCCCCTAACCTAACCCAACTCACTACCCCAACCCGACTCACCTTTTGACCTAACCTTGCTCACTACCCTCCCTTACAACTCGACCACTCGACTTTACATTTTCCTTTTCAATTAGGCCTAGTTAATTTGATTTTCTTCCATTGTTTGTTATTCTAATTCATTTAGTCTGCATTTCCATAGTTTAATTTTATTTTGTCCATTGGGCTCGCTTTATTTTTGGTTAGGTTTCTTAGTTGTTAATTAGATGCTTGATTTTTAATTATTAATTATTAATTGTTAATTGTTAATTAGGTGCTCACTAGGTGTAATTCAAATTTTGATTAACCTCCGCATTAGCTTTAATTAAATTAAATTCATATCTCAATTAACCTTATTTGATTTTTGAATTATCTCTCATCAAATTTAATTCTAATTTTACTTAACCTTGTTTACTATTTAGATTAGTGCAAGTTTAATTATAGATTTTGATCAGCTTGGTCACTTAAACTTGGTATGTGTTTTTTCTAGTCTCATTTTCTCTACTACTAGTGATTCACTTAGTTTAAGTTTCGTAATAATTGTTGTTTTAGTATTAGTTGAAGAGTATTCTCTTTAACTCACTATCAAACATACTAGATTCCACTTTTCACTTTCAATGCATTTACATGCACATTATAAATTTCAGAAATGTTCATATGTTATGTCATAGTCACACTCAGTCTATTATCGTGACTTATAAACCAATTCCACACTCACATGCTTGCTTAATTTGGTTTTAGATGTATATTTGTTGTTATAATGCAACTTAATTTCATTACTTATCAATAAATCCCTTTATGTGTGTCTTGCACTATAAATTACAACTCCACTATTGAACGAAAAAGATTTCAGACCTACCACAAGTAATCTTCCATGTCACATCTCACTTTCCTAGTTCTAATCACGATACGTTCCTTGGGACGAATCATGATCACCAATACACTAACATTTCCACAACTACATTTCCCATTTGTAATTATCCTCGTTGATCACTGATGATCATTAATTTTCCGCATGACCAATCCAGGTGTTGCACAAATGTAAAAATGACCTTTTGAGCCAACCATTCCTCAACCTGACATTTTCCCTTACCTCCATGATATTTATTTTGGAATATAAATGTTATTCTATTAATCCACTTCCATTGCCAATTATCATCACCTTAAATAAACAAACTAACCTTGTTGATCAATACTTGGTGTGATCGAGTACCACCTCCCGCATAAGATAACCGATTATAATTGTGATTTGTTTATGTGACTATATCAATTATATTAGAATTATTGTTTGTTTCGACCTATTTATCCCATGAAAAAAAAACACATAATTTCTTACTGACTTATTTTCAAGTGTAAAACTACATCTCTCTCGATGACCATTCTAGGTATAGACCACCTACAAAGACTACCATTTGAATCTGCAATCATACAACCATTTCTCAAGCCTTATTATAGTGATATTGACATCAATTTACATTACCCGGTCTTTGAATCCACCCCATCGTACTCAATCATTATTTCCCAATTAAATGTCCTTAATGATAACCTAAACGCTATTGAGAATTATTGGGTCGCCCGTGAGCAACCTAGATAGAAGCCCTGAATTGTGACATCTATTTTGAGTATATAACATTTTGATGCCCATTTGTGTTTCCTTTTACCTTAGTTTTAGTTGATTTTTCTTGTTAATATCTCTTTGATTTAATATAAATTGAATTAAATCTATATTTTAGAGTAAATTTTTTTGTACTTAATTATATACAAGTAATAATATACAATAATACACAAGCAATAAATAAGCAATGATATGAAACCATAAGTAAGAGAGAGGGTGAATTAGATGATTTTGCACAATATAGAGATGATCTAGGGAGGATAACTATTCAAAAAGACTGTAAGCAACGTTGTTAAGGCTCACTAGAGGTTTTGGGACTTAGGGATGTGCAAGATGAAGCACCCACATGAGGATTGGAGCACTAGGTTGCTAGTGACCGATCCGGGCGCTAGTGTCTAATCAGTGCTAAGTGATTTAACAAAAATAGACTTTTGTAAAACCCTAAATATTTCAGAGTCACATGCAATAGATAAAACACTAAAGTACAAATTTGACCCAAATAATAAGCTAAATGAATTTAAAACTCTAACTACAAGGAAGGTATATAATACTTAGCCGATTTCAGGCTTGATCTCGACGTGTGTCGATTGGAAGACCAATGAACTGGAGGAAGAAACTGCCATAACCAAGCTCATAAAATTGTGTAATTTCTTGATAAGTTGGATTGGGGCGCTTGGATCAGGTCAAGGGTGCCCAGTGCTAGAAACCTCTTTTGGGCGCACGATCTTTTGTGAAAATGGTCAGAAATTGATTTCTTCTATGTGACAAGATGGTCGCTCACCTTCAATTTTTGTCACTGTGTATCACACTATGCCCATAGAATTATCCTGTAACCTATAAAACAAATGATCTCTTGTAAAACCCCAAAAAACATCAAATCTTAAAAATAAAAATGCAAATGGGGAGTCAGACAGACCCTAACGGTCACCCAACAGAGTGATCTTACAACAAAGCATCAGACCGCATTTTAGAATCCATGTAGTTCTCATCCATGTGTGTAAGAATATTTCCCTAGGTGGCTCTTGTGTAAGATGAACTTGATAACGAGAAATAACTAGATGTAGCCATGTAGATAGATGTGTGGATAGAAAAATGAACTTCCCCTCCTATGCGTGTATGTATAAAATGTAGTACCTTGTCCCTTGAATGGAGCTAGATGGATGCTTTAATGCTCTTAAAATGAATTTGGATGTAACCTTAGGTGATAATAATAGATGCTGAGAGTTTGGTCCTTTATTATAGTCACATAGCTTTATATTTATATGATTCCCTTTCTTGAGTTTCATAATTAAAAAATGGAAGGAAAACCCATAAGAAAATAAGATGCCCAAAAGATAAAAGATGCCCAAAAGAGGTGAGTAAAGTAAAGAGAGGTCGGCGGTGCCTAGGAGGATGGGGGTGCCTGGGCGTTGGTGTCCTGGCTGATAAAATATAAAATAGTATAGCATCGACTGGGATGTAGGGTATAAGAGGCCAAGAAGAAGACATGAACAAAGACACAAAGGCCAAAGACAATCATTGATTGTTAGTTTTCTCACTTAGGAATCATATGAATAGTAGTAAGTGACTTAAGACCTAGAAATATACCCAAAGTGCATGATTTAGTGTCTACATTTACCCCCACTTTATGTTGTTGAGTGAATAGTTGATAATATAAAGTAGATAAGAGATGCGTACCTGATAACTATGTAGGTAGATGGAGAAAGTGTGCTGAGGAGATAAGAAAAAGCATGAAGTGATGTAAATGAAGTGTGGAAGCTAAGCTAGGAAACAATAAGTGACCTTAGGGGTGAAAAGCGTAATGATTTTCACCGCATTGTGTTTGTACTCGATGTCATTGTCATTTAATAAAGGGTTGCTTCTTGTTGCGTATTAAGGATAAACCTACAAAAGAAGATCGAAAGAGTAGTCAAATTCATGTATATGAAAAATTCAATCCAATTATGTAAAAAGGAATATGTGCACCTGATCCATGATGAGTAAGAAGGATAGAAAGTGTCCCAAAATGTCAGTAGAAGAAAAAGTTTTTGGGCGATCTCACGCCATGGAAGAAGAAGTGTTGGGGAGAAAGGTCTGGTGTTATTTTCCAACTGTAATTGCTTCCCAACGATTTATACACCAATGTAGATGATGTGATCCTACTTTGTTCCTATTTGATCCATTTCGATGTAGATTGATCCAACACAAAATAGAAAAATGAGATATCGTGCATGTTGATTATTGGATGATTGTGCTTGCTTTGTGAAAACCATTGTGTAAACTACTAAAAATTATGTTGATATGAGAAAAAAATTGTAGCTTTCCCCTGGTCATAGGTGCCCAATAAGGGTCCTGGGAACTTAGGATATCATGTATGTATCTGGGTGTTGGCGTCTATGTTGTGTTGAGGACCCAATTCAGATTTTGAGCCCTTTCTATAACTATAGATTATGTTGTTCTTGTACTATGCAAGTCTGAACTATGACTGTGTACTACTGTATGAGGTGAATGATTCACCCAATACATGCCCCCTTGTATGGGGTGCATGCAATGCCACTAGTAGACTTCGCCCAAAGGAGAATCCAATGCTGATTTGAAATTGATGCCCTGTAGGGGGAGGGAATGTGCATGGTAGAAACCAAGGTACACACAAACCAAGTGGGTAGAAACATGTGTTAGTGTAATCAAGATAAATACACATATAAAAGATAACGTGTAAGCTACTAAACAAGAAGACAATGTACACTGCAAAAAGTGGGATTCAAACATAGGACATCACTCACAATGTCGTAATAAAATTAGGTCCAAAGTGGCTAAAATCATATAATGTGCACATAAGACAAAGGGCATAGCCCGCAAATAATGAAAGACAATGGAAAGCAAAGTATTAGACAAACACAAGAGAAAATGGACTTGCAAAGGAAATGTTTCACATGAATCACCCATTAGCATGTTAGAAAGATAAAAAGTGTGTTAAGATGTGTATATATTGAGAGTGTAGTGTGCTAGTAAAGAGATGAAGTAGTAGAAAATAAACAATAACACCTGTAGTGTGTACGAAAGTAGATGCCCCCAAGAGCCACCATGAGGCTGGTAAGAGGTACAATGGTAAGAATCCATGATGCATGTAAAGATATATAGAAACTCTACATTCAAAACTAGAGGACAAGTGAATGCACATGTGTCTATAGAAAAGATAATGACATAATAGATATACGGCTAATATAGTAAGCAAAGTGTAATATGTGAGCATAATTAAACAAGAGTAAATGCGACCAAGATATGCAATATGTGTGAATGTGAATGGAATGGAATGCAAAGTGAATGTGATAGGAGTAGCATGCCCCTCAATTGGATGTTTATGAATGTGTATGAGATGAGCCTCATTTATATAAGACCCTCGACAATCAAGAATGAACCATATAATGAAAGTGCGTCATCAGAAATGGTTTGATAGTGTATTGCTAGAAAGTCTGTGTAGTCACAAAATCACACACTTACTATTACATTTATACCACCAAGTATGTTATTTTATATATGGATATCATGTAATAAAAGTATTCACTAATGGCTCATCCCTTAGTCTTTTCGTCAGTTAGTCGATTGTCATTATCACTTGTCTCACACAGTCATTAGTTTTCTATATAGTTTTAGTCGTCTTTAGAAGGTCTCAGTTGTCATTATTTGGTGGTTTGTCATTTTTAGTCTCTAGCTAGGGCTCTTGGAAAGGTGCTTAGGGGCACCCGTCAGCCCACTCCTCTTTTAGGGCACCTGTTTCTTGGTTGCACTTTGTTCACAATTAAAAGTTTGAGGTCGGTCTCTATGGTTTTGTTATTACATTCCCCTAGGTGCTAGTCGGCATTTTCGGGCCATTAGTGTTGAAATTTGAACAAGAGATCCCTATATAAACATAACATACTCACCATATTATGGGTGGACATCTTACTATCAAGAGCTAGCTATCTACTAAGGAAAATGACTACATTTGGGAATCTTCTACATTTACATCACACAAACATAGAGGGAAAGGGTTGTATTCATTCTATTCCATCCACCATTTACATCTTACATCTATTTATTGCCCCCTACTTCTACGTCATTGACGCTAGGGAACCCTAGGCACAAAATTGCACACACAAGCACACATAACTACATTGGGTCTGGAATGTAGTGCAACGCTTAGTCGTAAGTCCACCAATGTGGTAGCTAAGGTCAGTCTGACCCCTTCATTTACATCTTTATTTATTTTTACGAATTTGATACTTTGTATGGAGTTTTGCAAGTAGATATTCATCATACAACTACAACAACATTAGCAAGGATATTGCAAAAACCACGCGATCAAGATGAAGGTGTGTGAAGACCTGTGACACCTGTTGGAACCAGAACCTAAGCTTTTTCACATACCCAAACACCCAGATCACATACCAGGGCGCCCCTAGGTGCCCTAGTCCTCTCCCAGGTGCCTCAGTTTAGGAAGATCTTCGTTCACTACAATTTCTTGGGTAGCACCACCAGTCTCTATCCTGTGCACACATCATTCTTCCCAATCCTACACACAACAAGGTAAGTTAATTTCAGGTTAGTACCGTACCCCTTCCTATTTTCACTATTTGGTTTCATTAAAAATATTAAATAAAATTATTTAGTGTTTTTACATCACATTTGATAGGAAATAAGAGATAAAATATGTGGAATAATCCTTACGTAATCACAACAAGAGAAACTAATATGCGTAAAATGTTACAAATCTCAAATAAAAGTGTAGAATAAATAACACAACACGAGTAGAAACAATATTTAACATGGTTCACCCAATTTGGGCTACGTCCACCAAGAATCACTTGCTTAGATTTTATTACAAGCCTCCACTCTCTCAATACAATACCTAGATCCATTTGGAGCTATGCTCAACAAACTCTATAGAATTCACACCCAAATTCAAAGCACATCTGCAATGCATTTGCTTGTATATGTATCATATGCATAAGACCATATAAATAGACAATTGCTTAAGTAGTTTGATACAAAACCGTGGGTATCAAAACCATGGGCAAAAAACCGTGGGTATCAAAACAATGGGTACCGAAAAACCATGGGCCCAAAAACAACCCATAATGGTTACCCATTACCCATGGGTTAATAAACCACCCATGAAAATTTTCTTGTAAAAATACCCGAGTGTAACACATAGAAGGTGTACCACACTCTAACATGAAAATAGGCTCCACAAACATAACAACATTTATATCACTTATTCCCTTTTACTAGTTTAGATTAGCATATAAAATTCACATTTTTAGTTAATCATTAGAATACCTTACCCTAGGCTTCAATCATACCCTAATGGCTAAGCCTAGCCCATCTTCTCCACCTACCATGTCTCATGTTAGCGGTAAACCTATTTATGATGAGGCTGTCATTGCTAAGCTTAAAGCTCTCTATAGTTTTCCATTACCACACCAGACCATGTAAAACAACAACTTCAAGATGGACTACAATATGTACCTACCCACTTTGAATATTATCCTATAGGCATTAGCATCGTTGATGATCCAAGTAGCCTTTACTCGATGTACTCCATGCTATATGGTTACTTGTGATCCGCCTTCTCATCTTTCAGAGGAGACATTAGATGATTCTCTTATTGATTACTTGCTTGGTATTGACACTCGTTCACATGAGCATACTTGATTCACCTTCTACTCTGATCACCAACATGGTTCCCTCTCATGACTCTACCTCTTCGACATTATTTCTCATGATACATCCTCTCCTACTTTGCATACTCCTTCACATTATGTTGATGATCCTATTGATGGTGCTCTTAGTGATATCTTCATTTTTGAGTCCTTATCAGATATCAGTGAGACAACTGAGGTTTATGAATCTCATTATTTCCATACTACCAAGTGTGACTCACCTACTCCATTACTATATTATCTTGAGATCATATCTAGCACTATGCATGAGTCACCACCATCTATCACTTCTTCTCCTACTATTTCATCTCCCCTTGCTAGTTCACCTATGTCTCTTACTACATCTTCTATAGAAGTTTCCCCATTGGTTACTTCACCTCTTATGGGTATTCCTGATGCTAGTCCAACCATTTCTATGGGTATTCCATCTATATCTCATACCGTAGCTTCCTCGAACCTACTAGTGTGCCCTTAACATCAGACCCTTCTCCATCACCCTTGGACATCCCTATGATCACTCACAATGGTAAGCTCCAACCACTCAATACATTGTTACCATCTTCCACCATCCCTTCATAGGATATTCTTTCCCTCATGCATGTCGTAGGACAATTACAATCCCAAGTTCAGTCTCTCACTTTAGAAAGTAGGGCTTATTATGCCTCTATTGACAACAATTCATTACATGGAAATCCGGTCCCTAAGAAAATTCACAATTCTACATTCCCTCATGATTTTACCATGCCTAATTTCACATGTTTTGATGGTACGGGTGACCCTCATGCCCATCTCCTACATTATCATTAGGATATGGCTTCTTATTCTAATGATTGCTTATTACTTAAAGCCTTTTGCTATAGTCTTACCAATGAGGCATTACAATGGTACACTCATCTCCCTTTGGGTCCATTAGAAATTTTTATGACATGGAGGACATCTTCCTCCATCATTTTATAATCAACAATGGCCCTAAGGTTACTTATGACCGCTTACCTTCTCTACATCAGGGCTCCACAAAACCTATCAAGGACTATATTCTACGATTCAATGCTTGTATCCATCAGCTTGTTTTTTAACCCATTGATCTTGAGAAGCAATTTATTTTTGTCGTGGCCTCATTCCTCCACTTAAGAAACGATTGTAATATGATACATGTGAGTCATTCACTCTCCTATGCTATAAGGTTATTGACTTATAATAAGACCTCCTCTCTACACCGACCATAGATCCTCCACATATTTCTGTGGCTATACCCTCATCTAGTTCCCTACTTGAGCCTCTGGTTGAGCATCCCACACAATCTCCTACCAAGCAACATAAGCAAGCTCCACCCTCTTTGCCACCAAAGCATACTCCTTCTCCGACTCCACAACAAGATACTCCTCTACCACCCCACCTAGGTCACGTGAACCTTTGCAATTTTCTCACCACGCACGACTACATGATGTGTTGCGTGTATTACTCAACGAGCGATTAATTCACTTACCTTCCAACCAACATCATCCACAACACTAATTACAATGCCAATGTGACCAACACTATTGTAATTATCATTGTATAAATGACATAGAGACAATGACTATCTTTCCCTTTAGGATAGATTACAACAATTAGAGGATAAGGGAATCATCTCCTTTGGTTCTTGCACCCACATGAGCGATCCATCTCTCCTTTACATCGCTAGAGAGTTCCCACTACAATTGAGTCATCTCCCACATATGGTGCTTCAACTATGATGTATCCACCCCCATCTACTATTCACATGTGTTCCCCACCACATCCATTACATTCACTGCATCCACCTCATCCATCACATTCATGCTATCCACCGCATCACGTTGCTACTTCACACTGGGTACCACAACATCCCACTTTCACACATTCCACCACAGCTCCATATGACATTCAGTTTGGTTCATACACTCATGATGCTTCCATTCCACATGCTTCCACCACTCCATGCTGCCTTGGTCTTTAGTAGGTGATTACTCTCACCTCACCCCCGATGATGCACTTGTGTTCTTTTGGTTCTTACATGATTGTTGAGGGTTTTCTCTAAGAAATTTTCATCACGTGCTACATCATTCATCTGATGCACCTCAATTATTTCCCGATGACACACTCTTTTTTCATGCAATTCATTCTTGACTATTGAGGATCTTAACCAAATGAACCTAATCATCTATACGTTGGGGGCATCACTACTCCCCACTACCATTTATCACACTATGATTACATTACATTAGTATCACATACGTTCATCACAATAAGTTACTTTCATCATCATATTTCACCTATCTTTACATTCATCAACATATTAACTATGCATTACATATTCTATCTACTAAACTCATCACATTATATTTGTTATCATCATGCCAATACTACACTAACAATATGTAAAAACATTACATCCATTTCAACAATAACACATACAACAATAGATATACCATAACATATGCTCATCATATATAAATCACACATGTCCATACATATGTAGAAAATACAATCATCACTGGGGAAAATCCCCTACATCATATACAATCATGATAATCAAACCTCATCATCACTATCATCACTCTTGGGTACTATGAGAGCCCTGGAACTAGATGCCTCCCACTCACTCGATGCCATTGTTCGTGGCCTTGATATCACTTCACCTACCTATGTAATAAGGTGTTCTCTGAGACTGCTCCGTAAACTAACAATATAACTCCATGAACTGTATAAACACCTCATGCGCCAAGGGCCCACCACCTAATGCCTCATTGGCTCGTCGAGTCTCCTCACGTGCCTCATCCTTTTAGCTACTAAGACAGTACATGTGGTTGCCCACTACCACCTGGATAAAATAGATGGGCATGCTCACCCGCGATGTCATCCACTCACTCCAATATACCTCCACCGAGTACATCCATCGACACATTTCCAGGTCAATGTGGATGGATGTGTCGACTATCAATGACCAATATGCATCACCTACAAAACAAACAACACCAACACATTAGATAACCATTATTCAAACATAAGACAACAAACAAACATACATAACATAACTATATATAGAACTCACACTCAGCCTACACAATTTGCCATATGGTGGGGACATGTGCTTCCCCCACTCTTCCTCCTCCTACATGTGGCAACCCCTGTTAGATCTATAAATACTGGAAACAACAATACCCATCGATGTGTTTCCCACCATACACGATACTCCTTGGTACTACCAACATCATCTGTGTCTATAACCACTATCGCTACATCTACCTCATCTAGACCAGAGGTACTAGCTGCTCTGTTATGGGCCTTGGCCTTGCTCCCACCCTCCTCGGTGATCGATAGCTCTAAGCCATATATATGGCTCTAGGGGCACATCCTGAGCCATACCAAACTATCACGATACTCTCTCCACCTAAAATAGCTCTGCCACACCTAGAAACCTATCCTCCAACCACATCATCCTCTAAATACATCGTAGCTCTCCGCAACATCCTCGGGCCATCCTCCATAATCATGATATGGCCTCCATGTGATGGCCTCATGCCCCATCCTGTCTATCAATGCTCTATAAGTATCAATATCCATCCTATGCCCACAGATGTTAATCCATCTCCTCACGTATATCTTGGGCTTGACCCACTCTCCTGTGGGTCCCCCAACTGGCCTCAACACCGCTATATGCTCATATGCCCACACATGTAACATCATAGTGGCTCCTATCCCTCCTCCATGCTCATCATGAGTAAACCAATAGTATAAAATCTGTATAGGTGGGCTAACACACATTGAGCCCACACATATCTAGTACTCTCCTCCTCTATATGCTGGCATATATCGTGCATCTTATACAAGATGCCCACACCACCTCCCTCCACCACTATAGATGAAGTAATAACAACCGCTATGAATTTTTGTAAGTGTGGAACATTAGACCTCATAATAACATCTAGACTAATATGAGCCTTGGTAGGTGTCTAAGTCCCTACAAAATACCATCTCACCACTCACATCTGCCTATCCATGTCCTCCAATGGCATCACCTAAACCCTCTCCCCAATAACTGGTAACCACAATATATGATAGACATCCTCTAACATCACATTCATCTCCCCGTAGGCAGCTAAAAGGTATACGTGTCTACACACCATCTCTCACATAGTGTAATCAACATCAACATATTATAGGGCACATATCCTATTCATGCTACATGTCGTAGGCCGACATGGTCCATAACATCCCAATCATCATCCGATAAACCTAATCCAAGAAATGTACTCAAGATGATGCCCACTGCGGAACTCCCTCGAGTGAATGTCCCTCTGCACAACACAAAACGACAACAAACATGTGTTAGAACATCTTATAGGCATAAACACAATAACTTCCCATAATCAATATACATAAAAAACTACATTTTCCATCATCTAGGCAACACACACACATTTTGGACCTGGGGAGCGCGGATGTAAGACTGGGGTGCCCTGGACCAGGACACCAACACCCATATCTCGAGTGCTTCTTTCCTAGGGGTCACTAGTGCCCTCACCGCTATTGTCCAAGCTCAAAATGCCAAGAAAATTAAAATTCTTAAAATTGTGAAAATTCAGTACAAACACCTAATACACCATACATTTTACAAAAAGCAAGGAACTTACTAACTCCATCGTTGTGTGTGATGCTACAACAATCGCCATCCTCTTAAACTGGCTAGGACGTGTTGCTCACTTGTAGCATTTTTACTCGCCTCGTGCTCACTCTCACAATCGCACAAATAAAAATAAGGTGACTAAACACTTTTCACCTTACTACTTATAGTCACTTTTTCATCACCCACTTTACTATAGTAATTATTTCGCGCTTCTTACTACTACTAATACATGTTACATGATTTTTCCATATCTCAAGCATTTCTACTTTGATTTACACCCCGTTTCCAGTGTTGTTTTTAGAATTCCACTAACACCACCGTATTGGACATGTTTCATGTATATCACCTTACATTAAATTTATATTTCAACCAAATCATACAACTTTTTTTGATTTCCATCACTTTTCTACATATTTCGCATACTTTCGGCTTAGCGTTTGTTCTTTGCATCACTTCCCCTTTCACCAAAAGGGGGAATATCATTGGGGTAATCCTATAATTCCCCTTATATCATCACATGCTTAAAACACTACCAATTCAACAAATTCCAAAAGACATTTACTAATTCACAACATGACATTTCACCGATCATCCCCCTAATGACCTAATTGGGGCAACTAATAACACAAATTTCTCTATGACATTTTTATTACTTCCCCTTAATGACCTAACATAGGGGAAAACAAAAAATTAAGAATATTTCTATACAATTATTCACCGATTTCTATCAATTCCCCCTAATGACCTAATCTGGGGAAAAATTATGTAAAATCTCTCCACGAGTAACCAATCAAATGAATCAACCAATCAATCAATCAATGCATTCACATTCCTAACAATAAAAATTGTATCATTCCATCAATACAAATTCAACACAATTGGCCTCCTAGATAACATAACTTGGGAGTTACGTGCAACTTCCTAGATGACCTAACTTAGGAGATTATATTCATTTCTTACTTCCAGATGACTTAACTTGGAAGCCTTCCCACATTTCACGCTTACTTCTAGATGACCTAACTCGGAAGCCTTCTTAAATTTCACACTTACTTCTAAATGAACTAGCTTGGAAACCTTCTCACATTTCGTGCATGATTCTAGATGACCTAACTTAGAAGCCTTCTCACATTTCGCATTTGCTTCTAGATGACCTAACTTAGAAGCCATATCACCTTTCACATTTACTTCCATATGACCTAACTTGGAAAGTATTACATTATGGTGACACCCTTGGAGTGGGGGAAAGAATGCCTTTCATATACCACTCTTATATGGATCAACTGTTTGATAAAATTTTTGGATCTAGAAAACCATCAAATCTTTGATCTGAGTCCATCTGGAATGGCTAAATCTTGAGGATGTAGTTAGAGATTGGAGAATAACACACTTTTCTCCCTACACTCTTCCTCTGGTGACATGACACCCAAATCCTTCGGTTAATTATCCGTATATACACATTCGGGTTGGGAACTAATCACTCCGCCCCATTTCATCATCATTATACAAAATTTGAAATCATCCAACATCAAAATCATCACTTTCATTTAGCACACCTCATCATAACATTACACTTTTCTCTATGTTGTATGGATTAACCCGTTAATCCATGGTTAGTGTGTTTTTGGGACTTTCGGCACACTTCTACTACACATTTTCACATTCTACTACAACATGACATTCTCTCGTAGCTCTCTTAGGTATGCATCTCTATCTACTTTATGATACCAAGCTTTCCACTCACCAACATAAAGTGGGGAAAATGTAGTCACAAAATCATGCACTTATTATTACATTTATACCACCAAATGTGTTATTTTATAAATGGATCTTGCGTAATAAAAGTATTCACTAATGACTCATCCCTTAGTATTGTCATCAGTTAGTCGGTTGTCATTATCACTTGTCTCACACAGTCATCATTTTTCTATACAATTTTAGTCATCTTTCAAAAGGTCTCAGCTGTCGTTATTTGGTGGTTTTTCATTTTTAGTCTCTAGCTAGGGCACCTAGAAAGTTGCTGGGGCGCCCGTTAGTGCCCCAATCCTCTTTTAGGCACCCGGTTTTGGTTGCACTTTGTTTGCAATTAAAAGTTCAAGGTTGGTCTCTACGGTTTTGTTATTACATTCCCTAGGTACTAGTTTGACATTATTGGCCATTAATGTTGAAATTTATGCAACAAATCCATATATAAACATAACATACTCACCATATTATGGGCGGACATCTTACTATCAAGAGCTAGCTATCTACTAAGGCAAAGGACTGCATTTGGGCATCTTCTACATCTACATCACACAAGCATAGGGGAAAAGGGTTGTATTCATTCTATTCCATCCACCATTTGCATCTTACATCTAGTTATTCCCCCTACTTCTGTGTCATTGACGCTAGGGAACCCTAGGCACAAAATTACACACATAAAAACATATAACACAATGGGTTTGGAATGTAGTGCAACACTTAGTCATAAGTACACCATTGTGGTAGCTAAGGTTAGTCCAACCCCTTCATTTGCATCTTTATTTTTTTAAGAATTTGATGCTTTGTATGGGGTTTTATAGGTAGATATTCATCATACAACTACAACAACATTAGTGAAGATATTGTGACAATCAGGAGACCAAGATGAAGGTGTTGTGAAGACCTTATGACACTTTGTCAAAACCAGACTCGAGATATTTTCGAGACCTAAATACCTAGATCACACTGGGTGCTCCTGGTGCCCCATCCAAATAGATCTTTGTTCCTTGTAATTTCTTAGGTAGCACCATCAATCTTTGTCTTGTACACACATCATTCTTCCTAGTCTTGCACACAATGAGGTAAGTTAATTTTAGGTTAGTACCCTACCCCTTCCTATTTTCATTATTTGATTTCATTAAAAATATTAAATAAAATTATTTAGTGTTTTACATCACATTTATATCAGTTATTCCCTTGTTACTAGTTTAGATTAACATATGAAAAATTCACATTTTTAGTTAATCAAGATAGAACGTGAAGTGCAAAGCATGAATATTGAAGGAGGTTCTTATTGTAACAGATCCTCAACGGTCATGTAAGAATCATAAGAACACAAGTGCGTCATCGGGTAATGGTTTGAATCGTGTGCTAGAAAGATAGATCAATGAAGCATATAACATGAAGTGTGAATGAGTGTGGTGAGGTTCATTTCAGATTTATACCCTCAACAGTTGAGTATGAATAGTGGAACTAGAGTGCATCATCGGGAAATGTGTTGTGGTAGAATTTGATTCTAGAAAGATGTGTCATAAATGTGTAGAGTGTGAAATGTGTCATGTGTATGATGTGAGATTCATGAATGTAGTATTCCCTCAATAGTCAAGTGTGAAATGTAGCACAAGAGTGCGTCATAGGGTAATGACAATACATGTGTATCAAGATGTGTATGATACATGAGGAAGGCTAGTGTGAAGTGGTGGAAATGCGAGACACGTGATGATGCTATAAGGGGGAGAGTAAGCATGATGCCCCAAATTTTATGGTGATGAAAATGATCAAGTAACATCATCTAAGATATTTTCATTGTCATGGTCTAAGCTAAATGGAGATACATCAAAGACTTGTTAAGCTATGGTATGAGTTTGATTATGTAAAGAGCCATTGTGGTGTAGATTGTACATGCCCATTACATATTCTTCGTCAGTGAAAGGAAGTAGTGGACATCCATGTGCATACTATCGAGTAATATTTTTTGAATAACCAAGAAATGAATCATTATAAATAAAAACGTGGTTGATGGGCAAGGGAATGAAATGTCGATATGATCAGGATCCAAAGTTCCATCAATGTAGTCAAGCCAAGATTGCCTAAGTATAAGTGGAGATGCGTGAGAAGTGCATCCAACAAAGATTGATAAATGGAAGATGCAAAGGCCAAAAGCAACAATGATACTCGACATATCCATGATATAGATGAGAAAAATGAGATGGAGGGAGGAGATCATCTAGTGTGAATCCTAGCTGAGCCAAGCCATCATATGTGCAAACAATTTTAGAGCAAGTGGAATTGAATGGAATTTGTGGCCAATAAGAATTATTCATCAAAAGAGTGAATGTGAAAGGAGGAAGTGTAGGTGCGGGCTACTCATGAAAGGATGTGGAAGGTGGTATGATGCCCAATATATGTATAAGACCATGATAAAGTACCATGGCATTAGTAGAAGGGGGACAAGGATGTTGATTGGATGGTGTTTGTACATCTAAGAATTAACACGTGACTCTAGGACGCACTCAACCTCCCGTAGTCATGTCGGGATAGCTGATATGAAATGAAACATGGCTACGTAATGGGTAAATATGGTGGATAAGAGAAATATATGAAAATAGGTGAAAGTGGCTAACAAGTAATCAAGGAAATCAAATTTCCTCGACGGGAACTATGGGAATCTACTCTTCTAAAGTAATTAATGCTTGCCTCACTTGGGTGGGTGAAATAGAACGATTGAGGAGAATGAACACAAGGAGTATATCAATGTCAATGTTGCCAAACACCCTCTGAACCGGTGTGGAATATGGGGAAACTATCCTACGTTTTCCTTGTAGAAGTCTCCAGACAAGGTCATGGAGGTGTGAGAGGAAACATGTGGGTAGGAAAATGGGTGAATCATGGAATATAATTTTGACCAGGTTGAATTTTCCAGAAATCGTAAGCACTATCTACTTAGATGTTCAAGGTTTTCAACTATGAGATACTCACAAGTGGAAGTGGGGTGGTTTGGAAAATGAGGTGTCTAAGGCCTTGGTCAATGTCAATTAATTATGGAGCTAGGTTTGGTTGTGACACGTTGGATCACACACATAATCTCTGGGTTGCCTAGGGCCTTGAATGGTCATGTGGGATATGTAAACTACCAAAGAAAATAAAAAAACAAACCATAAGAGGGAAGGTCAAACCTAGGCCAAATAGGGATACATGAGGAGTTGTGTTAATTCCTTTCTAATTAACTCTATGTTCCTAAATTAACAAATGGAAACAAACAAATTTAAATCAAATCAATTCAATTACTTTCCTTGAATTTAATTAAATCTACTTGTTGCCAGCTAATTAACAAATGAAAGCTAACTAATTGAACAAAGGAACAAAACTAATCTATTTTTTTTTGTTCTTTTTAATGATTTTAAACAAAAGGGAAAAGACAAATAAAAGCAAACTAATTAAATTAATCTAATATTTTTGTATTTTAGTTTTACTGGAATCAAAAGAAATGTGCATAGACAAACTAACTTCTTCTAATTAAATGAAATTACTTCTATTCTAATGCAAATTAAACTAAACAGAGAAATAATCGGATGTGGCTATTTCCCTGTGTAGAAGATTTAATTAATCTAATAAAACAAATGCTTTTTCCTATTTGTAATTGTGGATGCGAAGCTTTCTAATGAAGAAATGTAAATCTAACATAGACACAGAAGCTTCTAAAGCTAACTTCCTGTGCAAATCCACAAGGATAGGAAGAGAAGCAACTTTTCATGGAAGCTTTGTTCATGTGCAACCAATATTGAATTTTGAATGCAATGAACTTTCCTAAACAATTTAATAAATGAAGAAATGATAACAAAACACTATAGTAGAAACTTCCTCCGAATCCTTCTCAGGAAAATCCACAGGGATAAGCTGAGAGGAAATCCTCAATGGAATATTTTGCAAAAAGGAATCTACTGTGATAAGTATTATAATTGAATCTTTTCAAGAAATGTGTTTAATCAGACTAAAGATTTGAATCTATTTAAAACAAAAAAGAAACTTGTAGGAATTCAAAGACACCCCCAACCTAGAAATGTTGTACTGAGACACATCCAATGTTGGTAATGCTTCTTGATGTCCCCTCAGCTTCTTTCCAATGTGTGTTCAATGTATCCAGAGAGTTGTGCTAGAAAGATGTGCAGGAAGAATGGTAGAATGTTGGAGCTGGCTGGTTTGCAAGTAATGTAGCAATAATGTGAGCAAGAGAGTAGCAAGGCAAAATAATGGGTTTGCTAATGGTCTTCTTGGCGGGATTATGGAAGTATAATAGTGTAAAATCAATCGAGAAACTCCAATCAATGCTTTAGGAAGAAGCTTGGTTATTATAGAAATTTGGTAGGGAAGTGGTCCACCCCAATTGGGACAGCCAATAAATGCCACATCACTCAGAATAGGGGTAGTTAACTTACTAACAATAACAAGTTAGGAAGAAGATGTTTATACGCATCTAACAAGCTCAAGAACAACCAAATTGGTTAAGAAACATGTGCTAAAAATGAGTTTGAAGAAGTTTACACATGTTCATAACACACCAAAAGAATCTTGGTTAAATGCACATGGAACCGCCTTGATGCATGCAGCCGGTGGTTACGCAACCACCATTTTGGGCCGATGGTTATGCAACCGTTGGGGTAGTTGCATAACCATTGACGCGGTTCCATAACTAAAGGCCAAAGGAGTAAGGAAAATATACAAAATGACTTAAGGAAAGTGGGAAAATCTAGAAAAAGGAAAAATATGGTAAGATAACATGCTGTAAGTGAGAATTTGGATTTTAACATTATTGGAAAGATAGTTTTTCATCATTGGGGATTTTACTAATGTTACACCATGTAAAATCAGGTATGTACATATTACCCCCTCAGAGAATCATTCTAGCCATGAAGAGGCATAGAACATAGAGTTTGAGTATGGTATTCAAACGTGAAGGTTAGAAGTTAAACTGATGTAACCATGTGCTGGTAGTACGCAAATCCAAGCTTCCTGCTACCTGTAAGAAGAAAATGGGAATCAAGTGTAGATAAAAACATAATCGACAAGACATATGAAAATCAAATGACAATAGGACTTACCATGTATGCGGGAATAGAAATATTCTGCGCTAGCGTAACGATCTAGCCTTGTAAAACACACACTCTCAAAATAGAGTTAAAACACACACACACACACACACACACTATATATCAAAATTACTATTTTTAGAGATCATTTGCACTTACCCACTTAACAATTTTGAGCTTTGGATTACTTGGTGATGGTTTTGAGCAAGAATATAGCCAAAATGAAGAGTGTGATGATGTGATATCGAACTGAACTAGTGGGAGGAGCAATGGGTCATGAACATGTGAGTTATATGCATTTATTTATTTGTACCCTAAAACATATAAAATGTGAAAAAATCAACTTAGGGTGGAGATTTTTAGTAATTTTATAGTCAAAATGTTCATAAGGGGGAGCTTAGTAGGATTTGTAATTTGTTTTGTCAAAAATTGTCTATTTTTGGATTTTTTTGCATTTGTGGGGCCTTAGAGTACGACCCACATTTCATGGACGGAACCACCGCAATGATTGTGCAATTGTAACTCGACGGAAAGTGGTGGTTCTCGCAATCGCCGTGTTGGTTACACAACCATCAAAGGGTTAAAGGTAAATGCAGGATTACCATAACAGTTACATAACCGCTACTCAGCACAAAGGGGTGGTTATGCAACTTCCTCTTTGCACAAAGCAACATATGTGTAATTTTCTGGGTAGAACCCAAATTTGACTAAGTACGGAATTTTTTAATTTTAAAAATGTTTTTATGGTGTTTTTTGTGAGCTTATTATGCATTGTTATGATTCTAACTTGTTCCAATTGATGTTTATGAATGCAGGGCCCATATATCAGATGGATTAGAGCTTAGGAGTGTGACTGGTTGCCTCCAATTTTGGATGCTCTTACTCAAGATGAGAGGGATACATTGCATAGGGCCAGGATATGGAGGATATCCCAGACACAATTACTTGACCGACTAGTTATTTGCTAGCTGATCTACCGAGTTATTAGGACACTGCACTGAACACTTTCGACTACCCGGAGTTAGAGGGGAGTGGACGATCACTCTTGAGGATGTCTACAGTGGTTTTGGTGTTCTTGTCACTTTGGAAAGAGGTTGGCCATTTCAGTGCTACTTCATTGTGGGCGATTACGACATTGGGCTACATCTATGGGAGACACATTGGCACCTAATGCTAGTGCTAAGTAGGGCATGAGGTTATTATCTATTGCCTCTGCTCCTATCCCTACCTTGTGTAAGGCCATCATTGGAATTTTGGATTCGTGCTTGGTTGGGGACAAGGGTGGAGACAAGTTACTTTATTGCTGGGCCCCGATCATTCGAACATTGAACAACATGGTTGTATATTTGCATGGGGCATTGACATCTTTGGTGCCACTTACTGCAATCTTTACGGGGTTGTTATACTAGGGGAAAGTCCTTCGGTCATGATACACCCTTAACCTATTGCTTGTATTAGGATATGAGTAGTGACTTGTGGCATACCATATGATTTTATTATGTCATTTATACTTTCTCATGCTTAATAGGTTGGCCTTGTTGATGGCCATAACATATGAATACTATATATAGGGGATTGTAGGTAGTAGTTCATTATCATTTGAGCATTTAAGTCTTATTATATGGTTTAGAGGTTTCCCCCTCAAAGTGCCGAAGCTATTCTAATTACATATTGAGATCATTATTATGAAATATTGTGTTATTTGGTGTTCTATTGTTGCTCATAATATGATTTTATACTAGTAATTTCATTACACATTTCAGTGCTACTTCAATTGTATAGTCAATGCAAGTGAGCTACATATATGGGAGACACATTGGTACATGATGCTAGTGCAAGCGGGGCATGAGGTTATTGTCTATTGCCTCTACTCCTATCCCTACCTTGCATAAGGCCATCATTAGAATTTTGGCTTCGTGCTTGGTTAAGGACAAGGGTGGAGACAAGTTACTTTATTGTTGGGCCCCGATCATTCGAATATTGAACAACATGGTCGCATATTTACATGGGGCATTGACATCTTGGGTGCCACTTACCACAATCTTTACAAGGTTGTTATACTAGGGGAAAGTCCCTCGGTCATTCTAACGGTCGTTATGGGTTGGGTTTATGAGTGCATCATCTCCTTTCAGAGGGGTGTTGGGATAACGTATCCCGAGATTTAAGAGCACCGAGATGGACATGTCATGGCTCTACTTAAGGGGTTTCATTAGTAAGTTTCCACACTCACAAACAATGATATGGTTGCACGGTTGTACCAGGACATGGATGACCTATGGGCTGAGGATGTTGTTATTATAGCCGTTTACATGGTTATACTACACAGTTAGTGGATAACACCAGTAGGGTGGAGGTCCATCTAGTTTAGAGGGTGCCCCAACAATTTGGGTTACCCTATATTGATTCCCTTCTAGTAGTACCCATAGTCTATAGGGGGATCCAAGAGGTTAGAGTTGGCCCAAAGGGAAAGCTCGAGTGGACTATTGTCACACCCAGGGACCCGATCGACACTCCATAGGCTGCCCCAGATCCGGCTAGATCAAGGAGATTGTTTAAATCGAGGCCGCACCCGCACACAACGGGGAGGAGGAGGAGGAGGAGGAGGAGGAGGCTGAGATAGAAGTAGTGGCGGAGACCGAGGTTGAGATAAAGGATGAAGGAGAGAAGGGGAGTGACACTGAGTTGTCGCTACTATGGAGGCTTCCCGGAGTATCTAGGGTTGAGGTGGAGGTGGAGGTGAGACATTACATTATGAGGAGCCTTTAACTTCTAAAGCAGGGGAAGGGATGAAGATTCATTTTTGGGCAACAGATGGCCATAGAGGAGATCGAGTAGCGAGAGGTATCTCGTAGCACCTTGCACACCAAAGACCAACACCGGTAGACCCATCCTGGAGGCTAGGAGATCCGAGTAAATAAAACACTCTTTTCTCGACTCTACTTCTTAGACTAGACTTAGTTAATTTTAAAACATTCTATAATATATATATATATATATATATATATATAGTGTTTTCAAAAGTTTCTCGACTCACCATTGTTTACCCATGTTTTGCAGCTATTGAATATGGTTGGTGAGATCTTATTTGTAGCATTCTCATGGATACCTTTACACACCCCATGGGCATGCCACAAGATAAGCTTCTCATGGACTCGGGACAACCGACCATGATGGGGTGACACACTGACATGTTTGCACCAACATGGAATGTAGCGGGAAACATGACCAAGATGAGGACTGATGATGTAGCCTAGAGTTAATTGCAAATAACCTAAGGCACACACTAGCACATAACTCAGCCAAAACTGAGTGCTCACCTGAAGCGTGCAAGGGTACTGGGTATCTTTTTAGAGTTACTTGTCCAGAATGTTAGCATGATTGCATATGTATATGTCCAAATTTATAACAAATAGTAAATAATCCACAATGCATAAACTAGATCTAGATCTAAACCATATGAAAGATTGACTAAACAATGATTATAATGAGATTTACCATGCAAGAACCATATTCAGTCACATCTAACACCAATATCCAGCCAATATGATCCATTATATTAAATATTGTAAAACACATAAGCTTCATACATCAAGATCCAGTTTCCATAGTCATGCGCGCTAACAAATCCACAACATAACTCTACAATAATCAGTCTCTCCAAACTGTGCAAATAAATACATATATATAAGGATGGGGACTTTCCCTTCACCCCCATGCACCTTCCAAAAATAGGCTACATGCTAATAATAGCCATGCACCTTTACAAGAGGATACAAAAGCATGCAAGTGCTAATAATAGATCTTCTATTAGTTAACTCCTAGAATAGATCCTATTATTAGACTAAGAATCTGCATGGTGCTCAAACTGATGCAAAACCCAAAATAGCCTTGCGTGAACTACAAGTATTCATATCTTTGCATGCTCCACACTCCATGTCCAAAAATATCCTTGACTTGCAAAAAGTGGCTAAAAGCTATTTTCGACTTTTTGGGTGCGCTCATGTTCTCGTTATAATTCCACGCTTTCCCGTGTGCCTTGTTCTTGCATGCCCACTGCATTCCATGCTTACACCCTTGAGCTATATTTCATCTGCTTAACATTACCCCACACTAAATACATTTCCACCCTCGCAATGAGTAACCAAATTATCTCTCCAAGAATAAAGAATATGGAATAACAAAGTAGTTGATAAAAAGAATGAAGTGTCACTTGACGCTCTACTCCTCTATCGACATGATCAATTTTGGATACTAATTTTTAACCTCCTCATCTAACACATGCCATTATTTCTACACCTTTTCTATCTTATCTAGGATGTCTATCACAATGGCATCTAATTCATCTTGAGTTATTTTTTCTTTCTCATTCTGTAGAACCCGACAACGTTAGCCATGCTAGACATCATTCCCTCCATAAAATCCATCTTCTATGTAATAAGCTTCCCAACTTCATTTATCCTCTCCTTGTGTGGATCTTGGGATGCTATGAGGGCTTCACACTTTTCTTTTACCAGAGAAATTCTATCTACGTGCACGAGTGTCTCATCCTTCATTGCCTTTTGAACCTCATTATCTTCTTCAAGATTCCTTATCCTAATTATTGCATCTGATGCACCGCACACATATTCAAAGCTTGATTAACCTTTTAAGCTCATCCCTCAAGGCATGTAGTAAGGATTCATAACTAGAAATCTTTCTCGAAATGGTGGCCTTAGCCCTTGCTGCTTCCTCTGTAGGATCTTTTGGTGCAATCATACACATGGGCCCTTCATCTATGACCAGTTTTACAAGTGTGCGTATATAGTGCATTAAAGGGAAATTTTTCTGGAACTTGAGATTCCAGATGTGGTTGTACCTTAAGAATATCATCACCAATCTCCTCAGCCATACCGATCAAGGCTTCTATTTTTTCCTCGGCCCTTTCCTTTTCTGCTATGAGGCACTTTATTTCTACATCCCTATCCTTGTTTTCATCCATCAACACCCTGATAGTTGCTACTTTATCTATATTTTTGTGTGTAACCTCTGCAGATACCTTTACCAAGGCATTTCTTACTTGTTCATCCGACATAATAGTTGGCTTAACATTCACATGTTAAATTTGGGGTGCTTTCTTCATTCTGCGTGAAACACATGATTCATTACACACGTCAAAATTAGGCTCATCCATATGAGTCTGCATTGACCATGACAACTGATTTCTGGTGCATGTGTTTACCATCTCCACATCCATCAGGTCCCAACCATATAAGTTCTTAGTTTCCACAGGATCTGCGGAAGTGTGTATGTATGATCTTGCTAGTTTCATCCACATATCCAACCACGGGAGTCATATAGTCTTTGCCTTCTTTCTCCTCCCTTATTATTTTTCCCTTAGGAACACAGGTGCCTGAATCCAGAATTGGGCCTTCACCCTTTTCTACTTTTGTTTCTTTCAGCCCCTCCTCATCATTCTTCATCTCCTCATCATGAGGCTCCTCTGTATCCTTAGGTTGCACTGGTGTACCTGACATGCTTTCTCTAGACTCATCCTCCTCTCCTTCCTTAGCTTTATCTTGCGCCTTCTCTTCTTCTCTAACTCTACTTTCTGCAGCAAAATCTGAGGTGACCTCAATGACTGAGATGACCCTACACCCTGAACCCTTTTTATTCTGAATAACCTTTTGAATTGTTTCTCCTCAGTGGACTATTCTACATCTACCTCCAACGCGTCTATCTCTAATACCTCCTCTTCTTGTTTCAGTGGAGGAGTATCCATGCACTCACTTTCTTTCTCATTAGTAGGCTACCTATGACCCTGCGCTCTAAACCACCACTGTCTTCATGTAGTTCCTCTTCTTTTGCTTCTTCTTCAATCAAAGATGAGGCTGGTTCCTCATCTTCCAAGGTGACTATTGTATGCTTCCCCTTAGGTGGGCCTGGAAGTTTGACCTCATTCTCTAAATACTTTCCATTTTTCAGTTTAGGATTCAAATATACATATACAAGGGCCATGCCCAACTTCTCAATAGCCAAACTTACAGCTTTCATATTAATGTCATGTGATATCATTCTTTTAATGTAAGCAGTCTTACTGGATACATGTAAGACTTCCTTAGTATGTGGTAGTCACAATCCACCCTATCAACATTAAACACCAGTCTACGTGCATTTGAGAACATATGTATAGATGCCTATAAATAACAGTTTTGTGAATGTGTATGACAACACTTGCACCAAGGACTCCATTTTCCGTCCTTCATCCCAAAGTGCCTAATGTAAAAATGTTGATACACGCAATCTAAAATTGTTTTCCTATTACCACCAAAGGATCCTTTAGTATTCTCCACTCCTCCTCAAATGTGGCACATAAGCGCTCATACCACATTTTTTCCCTTTGCTTAAAGTGTCCACTCATTGATCCATCACAAGTATACTTAGCAAATCTTTCCACCAAGGAATTCTTTGCATCGTGCAACTACCATACATTATCTGTGGCCCATCGGGCACCCTAATTTCAACAAAAACCAATGACATGACTATAGTGTCAAAACTAATTTTCTCACCTTCTTGTGCTTCTTCAATGATTGTCTCAATAACAAAATTTGACAAGTTGTATACAACACCTTTTTTCATCTTGCGTGCAACATGAAGCCAAGCCTTGTTGACCTGAGACCAATGCTCTTGATTGTTCAGATTTGTTAGAAGATGGGCTGATTCCTGAATGACTGGATACTTTTGTAACTTAGGGATTTCTATCTCGTGCCCTCCTTTGGTGTACCCAATCTCCTTCTTCATCTTTTATATGGCCTCCTTATCAGTGCGGTTGCTACTAAGCTCAACACACGAACTCCTCAACCTTGTCAAAATTGAAATCAAAGGTGTAGTGATCCTCATTTGATGTCCAACAAAATAGAAGAAGTCCTCATGGAATCTACTCATAAGCCATTGATATAGATTTTCAGGTTTTCCAAAGTACGAAAGCTCATACAACTACAAGACTCCTACCTTGGTCAACAATTTTTCACCTGCATCATCATAGACTGCCATATCGTTGGTTGTTCTCTTATTGGTCTTTACTACTAGCAATTTCTCCAGCTCCTCCTTAGTATCCTTGTTCCTATGATTGTAGTCATTGACCTTGTAGTGATGAATGTGTGAATCCTAGTCACAACCCATGAGAACCCCTTCTAGGTACTGCATTTAGAAAATATGCTCTCGGGGTATCTTCCACTTTGATTTCAGCTTCCTTTTTCTTCTTCCCCTTGTATCAACTCTAGGTACTTATTTGGGTGCCATAACAACTAAAAAGGTGCTAGATTTTTACCTCTTCGAGCTCTGTAATTTCAATCCACGTGCCCTAGCTCAAAACTACATGCCCTAGCTTCAATCCAAACCCTAGCTCTTGATTTCTCCTCCCTGCATGCCTTTACTTTGCTCAAACTCTTTTCTAAAAGGAGTGCAAGTCAATCTCATGCATAAATCTGATATCACCCCATGGTTTGTAGCTCTTCACACTTTACCACCATCTTTGCTAGCTCACTTACAACAACTTTCTCAAAAATTTGTAATCACAAAGGTAAAAATGGCCTCACAACCCTTCCTTATATAGATTTTTAAAAGTTATCACATTTATTGCTCCTTCACCTACCACCGATCCCAACATTAATGCATCATTCATCAATGTTTCCACGCTGCTCATTTCTGCACCACAATCATAACCTTCTGGCGTGCCTTCTAATTCTTGGCTATAAACCTCCCTCTACACACCCATATGTCTTTGAAGTACTTTGATAATGCACTTTCTTCCAAGTAGTTCTCACCTTCTTTGAAGCCTACCTCATGTTATACTGTGCATCCATTTTTCCATCTATGGTCTTCATTTAGGAGAAATTTTTTTCTATCTACACCCTTCCAAAAAGCACCTGCACAAAAGTTTCCTTATGCATACCCATCTTCAGATGACAATCAACTATATTCAACTTGGTAATGAACCTTGTATATAAACCACCCCACACTAAGGGTATGCATGGTCCTCTGCACATAATTTTTTTAGATAGTAATCATATTTTGGTGCACAAGTGCACTTATTACACAAAACACTAAACTAAATTGACAAAGCAATAACAATAATGAAGGAAACACACATAAAGGAAATGCATTAAGGAAAACCTAATCTAAGTGACAATACTACCTTATTACAAACACTAAGAAGAATTATTTATAGTAGGGCTTCAACCTAATCTTGTTGAAGTAACCGGACAACCTGTGTTCCATCTAGCACCTCTAATTGGAAAGCATCAGAGTAAAGCATATAAGTGATTACATACAATCCCAACTAATGCACCTTAAGCTTTCCAAGGTGGCACAAAAACTTTGAATCATATAGAAGTACCATTTTCCCAACCTCAAGCTTCTTATCCTTGATGTTCCTGTCATGCCATGCCTTCTTCCTGGCTTTTTCTTACTTCTGAATCCATCTTGCTATGGCACGCCTTTCATCCAGCTGCATCAATTTGTCAATACATTCTTCCAATGCTTTCTCATCATCTAGACCTCCTACATGCGTAATACACAAATAAGGTAAAATAATTCCATGGGGAGAAATACCTCTATACCAAACACCAATAGAAAGGGTGTTGCTTTATTCAACCTATTATATGTTTTCCTTTATGCCCAAAGTACCACAGAAACCTTGTCATCCCAATCTCCCCTTCCAACATCACAATTTATTGTCAAGATATGGCTTAATATTTTGTTGAAAGCCTCAAAAGTTCCATTTTCTTAAGGGTGATAAGGGGTTGTCCTATGGTGTGTAACCATAAATTCATCCAACAATATCTTGATAGTATCATTAAGGAAATGAGTACCCCTATCACTTGTTAAACTTAAAGGGTAGTTATACCTGCTAATAATATTTTCCCACAAAAACCTTGCTGTTGTAGCTACTATGCAATCCTTTGTAGGCATCACTTCTACCCACCTTGTAAGATAGTCTATACAAGTTATAATATAACGTGATCTCGTCCTACGTAAGGTGGGGAAATAGGGCCCAAAAAGTGAATTTCCCACTTCTCAAAATGTTTTACACTAGTAATAGGCCTCAAAGGAATTTCATCTCGTTGCCCAGGATTTCCAAGGCACTGAAAATGATCACAAGCCTTACAATATGCTTTGCAATCCTTATATAATGTTTCCCACCATAGACCAGCTAGTAGAATCTTACGTGCGGTGGCATCCTCTATATAGTGTCCACTTGCAATACCGCCATGAGACTCTGCCATAATTACATCATGCTCATGATCAAGCATGTACCGATGTAAAACCTCATCACGACCCAACTTGTATAAGTCTCCATTGATCAACATGTAAGGCACGACATGAATAACAAGTTATTTCTTTTCTAAAGCCTTCATTCCTTTAGGCACCACACATGTGTGTAAAAAGACAACAATATCTTCCAAGTGAGGGTGCAGGGTGCAGTTCAACAACCGAACAAATGTGCATCTGAAATTGTGTCCTCAATGCTTTGCACATCCTCTCCTAATTGAATCCTTGATAAATGGTCGGACCATAATTACTTTTACCGGGCTTAATCACCACCTTTGTAAAATTAAACTCTTGAAACAACGATTACCCAATGACATACACGCCCTGTAAAACAGATTGTTCACCAAGTACTTCAATGTCATGTGGTCTGTATAAAAGATGAAAGGTATAGCTATCAAATTCTATTGAAACTTATGGAGCACGTAGATCATAGACAAGGCCTTGTGCTCTATCATTGTATAATTCTATTCTGCTAGAGTCAACTTTCTGCTAGCAAAGAAAATATGATGATTAACAATCCCTTCTCTAGGATGAGCTAATGTGACACCAATGACCATGCCAGAGGCATCTACATGAATGTAAAAAGGCTTGAACCATGAATGAAAGTGAAAAATAGGTATTGTAGTAAGCCTTCCCTTAAGTGTGTCAAACCCATGTCGCCGTGCCTCACCCAAAAGCAGAACTTTCCTTTCCCCTTAGTAATTATTCTAAGGGCACGCCGATCTTGGCATATCCCTTAATAAATTTTCTATAATAACCTGTGTGCCCCAAGAATCACACACCTTGCTTTGGCTAGTAGGTTCTTTTAAGCCCAAAATCACATCTACCTTAGCAGGATCCACTAACAAGCCTTCTTTATAGATGATGTGCCCCAAAAAATTCCAAAGGGTGTGGTAAATATACACTTATTAATGTTCAAGGAGATGCTCAACTTCCAACACCTCTCGAACATCAACCTCAGATTATCACAGTGATCTTTCATAAGCCCACAGATTGTCTAATCATCCAGATATACCTACAAGAACTTATGAATAAAATCTTGGAACACTTGTACCACTATGCACAAAAATATTGTAGGTGCATTCTTTAATCCAAAGGGCATAACCATGTATGCAAAAATTCCCCACTCAGGGCTGAAAGTTGTCTTCTCTTGATCTTATTCAACTATTCTTACTAGATGATATCCAAAGAATCCATCAATGAAGGAGTCTATTTCGTGGCCTATAACGCATTCCAAGATTTCCTCAGTAAATGGTGTGGGAAAGAAATCAATCACACGTAAAATTTAACTCCCTGTAATCCACACAAATATTGATTCTGTCATCTTTCTTGATACTGATCACTATAGGGCTCACCCATTCTGACTCCTCAATTGGCACAATGATCCCATAAATTAACATTTTGTCAATTTCTTATTTTACTTTGACGTGTAAGTTCAGATTCATCATGTAAGGCCTCTTTCGAACTAGGTACACACCTTATTTTAGCTTTATCTTCATCTCTCCCAATGATTCATGTACACCTTTCAATTCATGACAACTTCTAGGGAACAAGTACTGAAAGTCATGCAATAGATCAATTATTTTAGCAAATTCAAAGTCATACTAGTAATCTCTGATAATGGCTTCCTTAGGTTCAACATCATTCCAATGTTCACTTTCTTAGTCTTCATGGGATCATTGTATGCACGTGCCTACTCATCTACACTATCCAATACTTTGTGCGTACCCTCTCGTGCTCAATGTACTTGTTCTCTACCTCCTCATCAACCATGTATATCATCTTACCCTTTTGTCTTTCTAGGAAAGCGCACCCAAGATTTTCTTCATCTGTTTCTTCCTCTTTTAAGTACGCCACCAGTCCGAATCTCCTAACAAATCATAAAATAACTCTTCAAAGCATTTACACTTTCTACCATGGTTAAGCACTTCATAACCTGCAATGCCTCATTCACCGAGAGGTTTAGAAGAAAAGTAATCAAAGTTCTGAGTCATACCTTCAGTAAGTTCTTGCCAATTTCTAGTCTCCTATTCAACTCTGCATAGATATACCATGCACATGCACGTAACCTCACAAGGTGAAATAAAACTTGTGCACACACAAAGAAGGTGGTAAAGCTTTTTGTCCCACCATCTAGATTCTCTCACACTGGTGAATGTGGTGCCAAACATGATCATTACCATGAAATGCAAAAATATGAGTAAGCGCATTAATTCTTAGAAACTAAGTAGATAAATCAATCCTTACTTCTTTCCACTCCAAAAGATTATCCCTGTGAACCCTCCACCAGAGCGCTTCAGTCCAACGTAAAGTATATACTAAAATGTTCCTTCTTTCAACATGACATTCCCATTGAACTTCCATAGCAAGAAAAAATACTTCTGGATTATCTTCACTTGTATACTTTGGTACCTGACTGCTTCCTAAATGCTTGATACTACTTGGCTTACTGACGCACGTAGTAGCAATTCATACTTTGCACCCAACCATTTCATAAGTTCCATGCACCCAATTTTCACATGTAAAACTTGTAATATCGTTCATTGACTGTGTATCATCCTATTGGAGAACTCCTTTTGATGGCTCAAGAACTTCTAGATCGCGAATGGTGCACACGAAAATTTTAGTCAAGCCTTCTTCACTTAAGGGCTCTACATAAGGCGTAGATTTTCCATATGTCAGAGGTATGATGACACACTCTTCTTTGTTCTCAAAGTTGATATGCCCCTTATTTAAGCACATGTTAGTGTTGTTTGCATAACACCAAGGGTGCCTAAGTAATGCGGGAAAATTATCTACTTCTGCAAGTGCTAAGACCTCAAAGTCCCCAATGAACTTGGCCCCCTGTATAGTAATGGATACATATTTTAAAACAACAATGGGTATTGCCTTAGTTTGATTTTCCATGAACAACACATTGGAAGATGGCTATAATGGAGGTATTCCCATCTAAACCCATGCATCCAAAGTGAGTACATTCACTTCCACATGTGTCAATCAAGATGTTACTCAAAAGCCAACCATCAACAACAACATTTAGAGTAATCTCCTTGTCATAATCCAAACTGTCTCGTAGGAAGATTAACATGTAAGAGTTTTCTCTCATGCTCAATCCCAATGCATGAAGTGTTTCCCTTCAACTAGCTCCCCAACAAAGGAATAATGTTCTCTTAGTGCATCATCTTGCAAACCTCTTTCAAATTATCAACATCTGTTTGTTGGAGATCAAATGTTTTCTTTTTTTCCAACTTCTGTGAATGTTCCTTCAAACATTGTATCTCACCCTATAAATTCTGAATTACCTCCATGGTTTCTTGATAAACCTCCTTTTGATGCATAGGTCTGGATATTTAGCGTGCAAGACTTCATCCTTAGTAATGGTAAGATTCATTGCAGGATTCCCTCGTGTGTGCGCAACCGTAGCACGTGTAGTAATATTTATAGTTACCAACTCAGTATTTGGAACTAAATTTGGAATCCATTGGTCTTCCACGAAGCACTGTAATCTAACCATTCTTGTGAACTTATTTTTCTGTTTATGTTTCTTGCTTAAGTGTTCATACAAGTATGAGAATTCTTCATAACTATGATTCTTTCGAAAAAAGAACACACAATATTCTATGGACATTCATGCCTGTAGTGATTAGGATATCCACACGTATAACAAGTCCCATGAGGGAAATCACTCCTTCCACCCCGTGACCTTGACCTCGAATCCACCTCTGTAACCTCAACCTCTACCATGACCACCATCATAACACCCCTCACTGTGATCATAGTCATGATGCTCGCCCTTTTCCTTGGAATTATTTGCAACACTAGTCTGTCATACACCAATATTAGTGGCATCATGGATATGATTGATCAATCTATAATCTTTAGTATATTGAGTTGAGGAATTGCAAATCTTACATTAACTAGACACATTCTTTCTTATCGCATGCTACAATAATGGGCACCAACTTAAACTGTGGTCCAAATGACATATCTCACAATCCACCAATAAGGAGCGCACCAATTTTGAGGGAAACTATCCTTAGTATGCCCCTCCACTTAAAAATTTGTACACAAAATCTCACTTCACATCTCATGTAACGAATTAGCAGATAATTTCTCCAACTATTTTGCCATTACTGTAATTTGAGCTTCCAAGAATAGGCTCACTCCTGTGTCCACACTTCCTACTTCCTCAACGTGTAGAGATGCCTCAAGTGCCTCACATGGATCGTATAATTCTTGTGTGAGAGATCCCTCTTGAAAGGCATGATCAATCCTCCAATGAACCCCTTTGTGCATGTTCGATTTATGGATGTCATAAGATAAATTAGATAGGAGAGTCTTAAACTAAGTATCATGTTCCGAACACTTTCAAGTAGTGCCATTCTTAATGTATTTGAGAGTGATTATAATTTTTTGCTCAAACTCAGGGATATCAAATTCCTTTAAGAAGGCATCTTGCGGTCAGTATATAGTCCACACAAGTTTGATCAAGATCAAACTTCTTGTACCAGATGTGCACGCACCCCTGCAACATAGTTGTAAATTGACTTTCCTTGTGCTTTGGATCTATAATCCCCTTTGCACACCATAGTATCTCACACATATGCACATGATCAGCTACATATTCAATGCCTATATACTTTGGAAGATGGAGAGACATCTCCATATAAATTTTTGAAGTTTTTGAGGTTGGTGTGGCCCTTGCCCACCAGATCCAGAACCTCCGTGTTTCCTCCTATATTTCCACCGCCTCTAGATCCACCATATTTGATAGCACCTAAGCCACTCAATCCTTTTATCCACCCCCTCTAGTAGGTAATGAACCAAAATATGCACTACCCTATGTTCTGATGGTTGTGCTAAACTGAATGCCCATAGTCTGCAAAGTTGCACTACTTCCATATGTGATGCCAAGGTTCTACATGCCTATGTTCTATGCCGATGACATGTCGAAAAGATACCTTCAATAGGTCCTCTAAATAAAGTAGATGATAATTATGCCATAGATGAATAAGCTCCCTAATTAACTCTTGAACTTGACTACAAATTAACTCTATCTACTGCAACTTTACTGCTCAAACTAGCTTATTGTTTATTGACTTTCATGGAAATTGGAAAACCAAGTGTAAGGGATAGGTCGCTAGGTAGATTCAAATGTGTGCTCATGGCCCATGTCATCTCTATCAACACGCTCGCAGCCCATATCATCTCTCTTGGCGCGATCTCATTTGAGGTGAAGAGGGTTCCCTACCATGCTTTCCCAAATGGGGGAGATCCAAATGCTATGGCTCCATGTCTTTTACATGAGCTCTGAATCCTTCATGAGCCATATCTCTCCATAACGCCATCTTCTCTAGAACTTCCCGTTACTTCTCTAAATTCTTCTCACACACCTCATTGAACTTAAGTCTTCCCTCTATCTTTTTCTGCTAGGTCCACCATCCTTACGAAACCTACTCTTGCCCCTACATGTGGTGGGGTTTAGTTAGCCATCGACGACTCGCTTTTGAAATCTCTACAGTTACAATCAGTATCTTGATCACCGGTGGGATACCACGCAAATACAATTCTCTAGGTTCACGTAAAAGCGAAACTCAAAGAACCTATGGGAAAGAGTAAGTTGAAATTGCATACTCAAGAATATAGTTGTTCAAAAACACCATGGAACCAAACCTCCAGAGTGTGTCCAAATTAGATCTTCATCATATAAGTCTTGGAAATCTTCCTGCATCCATACAAGTGTGCTAAACCTCTAATTCCTCTTAGATGCATAAGAAACCAGCCAATCATACAACTCTATAGGAAAGACAATAAAGAATTTCTCATATAATGCGTCATACAGATTTTGCTCAACCCACGTGTGTGTATTAAAATCAGGTCTAGTACTGAATCGTGGGCATACTCTTCTTCCATATCTACTAACCACTCCTCAATAGTGGCCAAGGTCAATCAATATGTCTTCATCATGTAACATTGTGGAAAAAATTTGAGAAATAGGTCCCAACAACGAAACCAATGATGTAGCCTAGAATTCACCGCAATTAAACCAAAGAACCTTGACACATCACTCAACTAGAACCGAGCACTCACCCAAAGCATATAAGGATACCATGTTCCTCTTCGAGTTTCTTGTTTAGAATGTCAACATGATTGCATATGTATATGTTCGGTTGAGGGGATTGTTGATCATCCTCTTTGTTTTGTGAGCGAAAGTTAACACCAAAGTGGAGTAGAATTATACCACAACCGAGCATGAGGCATTTTCAATGATCTATGCACTTTTCAAATTTAGACAGTATATGCTAGTGACACCCTTTTATTCTACACTTGACCATATGGCATTAAAGTATTTTGTGAACAAGCCCGTTCTTCGAGTGCGCATATGTCGATGGGTGTTGTTGTTTCAAGAGTTTGAATTCACCATTATGGTGAATCCCAGAAAAAGCAATTGTGGACACGATCATCTATCAATATTTGATTCGAGGAGAGGACACGTAACATATTGAGGAAGCAATGCTAGATGCCTAATTGTTTAGATTGCGGCACGTGCCCTCGGATTTGGAGGAGATTAGTATTTTTAAAAGAAGGTGTGGCACCGGATGGAATGAAGGCATTGGAAAAGAAGCAGTTGGCCATATGTGCCACACCCTACATGTTGATTAGTGGATACTTATACAAATTGGGATGTGATGAAGTTTTACATGATTTGTGTTAGAGAATGAGCACCTAGCCATCATGGAGGAAGCACAGGGAGGAATTGCGAGTGGGCATTATGCAGGTGACGCCACCACATGAAAAATATTAATGATAGGTTTATGGTGGGAAAACTTATATAAGGACTATAGGGATTATTGTAAAGCATGTGACCACTGTCAATGCATTGGAAAACCAGGAAGGAGGGATGAAATGCCTTTGCATCCTATTCCTAGTGTGGAGTCTTTTGAAAAGTGGGCGATAGAATTTATAGGACCTATTGCACTGGTAACACGTAGGAATGGGTCATGTTATATTATCACTTACAGATTATCTCACAAGGTGGGTGGAAGTAGCCCCAACTAAAGATTTCACGACAGTAATAATGGAAAGGTTCCTATAGGAGAAAATTATCACAAGGTATGGATGCCCTTTGAGTTTGACCAGTGATAGGGGTATGCATTTTCTGAATGAAACCGTGAGGATCCTATATTCTGAGTTCATAGTACCTCATCATAAGACTACGCCCTATCACCCACAAGAAAATGGAACTACAGAAGCATTTAACAAAATAATGAGTCATACCTTGACCAAAATTTGTGATGTTGGAAGACAGATTGGGATGACAAAGTATCGGTAGTTTTATGGGCTTACAGGACTACATATAAAAGACTAAATAAAGCCACACCTTTTCAATTGGTGTTTGGTGTGGAAGCTATTTTTCCAGTTGAATTTATGTTACCTTCTCTGTGAATAGCACGCGTAGGAGGATTAGCCGATGAACAAGCGTTGGAAGAAAGAATTGATGAACTAATGAAACTAGATGAGAGATGATCACTTGCTGTTGGAGCCAAACAATGGAAAAGGCAAAGCAAAAGGCTTGGCATGATTGCCATATTAGAAACAAGAAGTTTGAGGTTGGGTAGATGGTGTTACTGTATGATTCTAAATTTTTGCGCCATCCTGGAAAGTTGAAAGTCCATTGGTTAGGTCCCTACACAATCTCGTACATCCTTGATTCGGGTGCATGCCAGTTACAAGTGTTGGATGGAATGAAGTTTCTGGAAACTTCAATGGTAGTAGGTTAAAGCCCTACTATAAATAAGTCTTCTTGGTGTTTGTAAATAAGGCAATTTTTCTAGTTAGTTTAGAAATTTTCCTTTATGCATTTTCCTTCCCTTGTGTTTCCCTTTTGCATTGTTGTTTTGTTTTACGCCTTGGGCGCCGGTAACCTTATTTCTATTTTTGGAGAATTTATGAGTGTGTAGAGGACCATGCATCATTTAAGTGTGGGGTGGAGAAAAGTGAAGGAGAAAAGTGAAGAAGCACGTGATTAAAAGTACCAAGGAAGTTGTGTTGAAGAGCCTTGTTGAGTAGCCCGGTTGAAAGAGAGATGAAGAGAAAAGATAGAATGGTTGGTGCTAGGGTAAAGCTACTTATAGATCCCATGTACAAAGGAAAAGGAAGTGCAGTTAAAGCAACACGAGGTAGGAAAAATCAATAATTTGAATAGAAGAAGTGCCTTCGGCGCGTGTTGAGTGCGCGTAAGAGTCTCCTGTCAGGTTGGTTTACATGCCATAAGGTTGGAGGCATTTTTGTGTAGGAAGGGCACGCGAGTTAAAGAGGGTTTTCATGCAGGAAGGGTGTGTGAGTGAAGGTGCTAAAGATAGGATTTTTTTAAAATCTACATTAAATGAACAAAGTATGGGGGTAGGTAAAGTAGCATTTAATGACCAAAAAAAGGAAAAACTATAAATAGAGGGTTAGGGCACTCTCATTTTACTTTATGAAAATGAAGAGTTGGAGATATAAACAAGTATTATAAGCTAGGGTTTTTCAGATTCGATCAAGTGGAAGATCTGTGTGATTAAAAATGTGAAGAGCTAGTTTGAGATTGTGAACTAGAAGGAAGGAATTACACGGGCATGGAAAGAAGTGAAAAGATGCTATCTTGTGAAGAATTTATCAAAGTTAGGGTTCAACAAACTAGGGCATGGGTTTAGAAGAATTATATCATAGATATGAGATCGAAGGTTGGGAGAAGGAAAGCAGAGTAATAAGGAGAGGATTGGAGTGATAAAATTACCTCGACCATGGCACCCAAGAAAGGAAAGGGAAAAGCTAAGGCTAAACAACCAGAACCCGAGGTAGATACAAATGAAGAATGGTATGTAGAGATGCAGTACCCAGATGGAGTGATGATGGGGAAGGAATGGGAATCCCATTTGAGAAGCATACCAGTTAGTGACTATAATCACCACACCAACACTATAGAGAAAGAAATGGCATTAGAATTGGTACGCCCAACCAACAAGCAAACACCTGAAGGTTTGCCTATCTACAATGATGATGTAAAGGTCAAGCTAGCAAAGGCAGGGTTACTGCAACTCTATGAGTTGCCTTATTTTGGGAAGCTAGATCACTTGTACCAGTGGTTGATGTCTTAGGTGCACGAGGACTACTTCCACTTTCTTTGGGTGTAAGATGCATGTGACTCCTAGTTGATTTCATAGTTTACAGGCCTCATATGCGAGGGAGATAGCCTGGAAGATGACCTTGGTGACAAGGAGGCTATTCAAGAGACCATCATAGAGTATGCCTGTAAGAAAGGGTCACGGTACTATGACATCTCAGACATCAAGGACCCCATTATGAAGATGACCCACGTGCACCTAGTAATGAAGTTGAATGGCCAAGAAAGATGGATGCAAGTCAACAAGCCATGGCTACATGTCTGCAGGAAGATTACAGAGGGGACTATTTATAACTTGTCCATGTACATTGCAGAGGAGATAGTTAAATGCGCAAAGGAAGGGGACATGATCCTCTTTGGCAATGTCCTGCTCACCATAGTGTTTGTAGAAATTGGAGTGCCGGATGCACCAGACAAGTTTGTGTGGGAGTACCCAGCTGAAGACCCTTCGCTGTGAAGAGGTTTGAAAAATATGCATGTGATATAATGACGGCTCCCCACAAAGCACGGCTTAAAAAATGGTATACACACTTGAAAAATGCATTCGGGGTAGAATGGAGGATCCCTGAACAACTCCTTGTAGCCACACAGGGAGAAGCTGAGTTCATGGTGTACTAGTACTAATGCTTGGGTAGTTCAAGCTTATTGATGAATCATGGAGTCCTTGGTGCAAGATCCCTTTTGCATTCACTGCCCAATACTTCCAAGCGGGGGTAAACCAATTTAAAGAATCAAAGAAGCTAAGGATGGAACTAGTGAATTTGGACCGGAAGCATGGGGATATGAGGAAGAAACTAAACTACCCCGGAGGTAAGCATGCATACATGGAGAAGTACGTGTCACACAAAATCCATATGACTAGGCTAATAATGCTTCCCATCGCTGGAGGATCCTCGGCGTGCATATACATACGCATAAGGCTGAAATTTGAAAAGGGCATGTACTTAGTGGATGAGATCTCAATACCTGAGGACCCCTTGGGAAAGAAGAATCCATCGTCTAAGAAGAGAGGTAGAGGAGAGGAAGGAGCACCAAGTGTGCCAATTGCTTAGATAAAGTGAGCATGCCTTCTAGAAGCACCAAGCCAAGCACCTATGTTTAAAGGAAGAAGTCTCTAGTAAAGGAGAAGATGCCAGAAGTAGAGGTGCCGAACAACCCACCACCATGGAGGAGTCACAAGAGGAAGAAGAGAAGGAAAAATCTCTTGACTAGAAGACACCTCTCAAGAAGAAGTAGAGGGTGGATGAAGAAGTTGACTCAGAGGCGTGACAACTTGGAGAGATATCTGGGAGAAGGAGAGGATGAGAGTGAAGGAGGTGGCGACAAGGAGGAAGAGCTAGAGAAAGACAAGGAACCTTTGGAACCTCATGTATTTAGTGTCTATGACTCGGAGGAAGAGAGTGGGGATGAAAAGAAAGAGTTTGTATTCGTGCGACGAAAAGGCACACAAGGTGATGAAGGCACTGAAGATACAAAGATAGATGAGAAGGATGCCATGGAGAAGCTAGGGAGACATAAGTTTTACCAAGGAGCAGATAACCGAAGTGGCAGAGTGAGAAGTGAAGAAGATGCTCGAGGCCCTTGTAGACTAGGAGTTAGAGCGTAGCGTAAACATAGTGCTTAAGGAAAGGAAGGAGGAGAGCGTTGAAAATGCACATGATAGCCTATGTGGCCCCACTATGATAGTTAGCTTCCCCAAAGGTGAGTGCTCAAGAAAAAGAACTCTAGATGCTGAACAAAGGTAGATAATGGACTATGTGGATGATTCAAGGAAGGTGCTACGCATAAGGTTCCAGAGCACGGTACCCAAAGAGAGACTTATAGCAATGGGATCGTTTAAGAAGGATGGCACGTACCCCAGGACCAAGAAGATGCTTTCTTGGGCATTTAAGTCCCACATTAATGAGCTAGACTTTGAGGGTCTGCCAAAAGGCACTTATCACGTTGCCAGAGTCTAGGGGAGACAACCCCTTAGTAAATGCTCATGAGATCTTAGATGAGCAAGTGTGTAATGCTCTAAACAAGGCCACAGTTGAGACAGAGGTGAGGCTATTCTCACGAGTAACGACAATATAAGGATTTTAGAGGAAAGTTGGCCAAGAAGGAAGAAGAGTTGGATAAGGTGGCCAGAAACTTGAAGTAGGAGGAATTAATCAGTATGTAGCTGAAGCACGAGCTCAAGGAGGAAAATGCAAAGGTGCAGGAGGTCTACAAAAAGTAGAATTGATAAAAAGTGCCATCATTTTAAAACACCCAGATCTAATGCCAATCCCCTAGAGGTACGCATCGATGCTAGAATGCCTAGAAGACTTAACACACATCCTCACCATGGAGAGATGACCCTTGGCATTGGAATCTACAGAGGAAGTGGCCACACACCTGAAGGAGGAGGACCGGTTAAAGGTGATAGCACTTGTTGCTAAGTATAGCCAAGTACTCACAGAGATCAAGGTCACTACCTAGTCTGTAGAAGCCACATACGACACATGCGTGGATCGAGATAAGGTGGCAAGCTCCTTGGTTGCCATGCTTGAAGCAGAGCTAAAAGAGTTCCAGGAAAAGAACAAGGGGAACAGGGTAGAGAGGGACAAGGTTCTGGCTGAGGTAGAAAAGAAATCAGAGGTGATTGAGGCTTTAAGAAGCTCAATTAAGGCCCGACTGAAGGAACTATACCCCCAGATCACTAGAAGAATGGACAAGCTCACTGAGACTTGGGTAAGGAAATGGAACAAATTGTGGACACTTTGGGCACCCAGGGAGCTGGCCTAAGCTTTGATGAAGTGAGCACCCTGGTAGGTGACCTATGCCAGAAGGTGAAGGGTGAGGTTGAGGTGTGGAACAAGCTGGAGGTAGATCTGTGACAGGAATTTCCCAGCCTTTTGAATTAATGTTCCCCCCATTCTTCATTCTTTCCCCTATTCTTTCATTCCTTATTCATTTTGTAATATATGTCTACATCTTGGTTCCATTGAACCAACTTGCACCTTGGTCAAGTAGATTTTTCCGAGGAAGAGAGTAGGCATAGTTTGGGGTGATGTTGGGCCCTGGAATATTGACTAAGTATGAAGGCGTGTGGGCGCGCGGGATCCCAATTATAGAAGGGTGCGCAAGGCAAAAGCACGTAGGAGGAAGAGTTAAGAAGGCACATGGTTTACGTGGCACACAAAAGGAGGTTCGGGACTTAGCCAATTTATGCAACAAAGGTAGAACACGTGAAAAGTGTGATCGGTTGCATGCGGATAAGATGTCATCTTGGCAACATGTGGCCTAGGAAAGAGCATGCCAGTGATGGGATCTTCTAGAAGATCATCATGATATGGAGTGGAGAGCTCAGGCCTAAAGGAACATGCTCGCTTGGAGGACCACATTCAACACTTGGAGATGGATTTGAGGGTGTGGTAAGGTGAGTTGGTAGCATGAGAAAGTGATAAATACAAGTGCCTGTAGTGGGAAAATATATACGAGAGACCGAGATAACATACAAATGGGGATATAGAGATAGAGGAAGAGATATACACAGAGAGAGATAACATGGGTGAAGCTTTGTAGGATTCTTTGTGAGTGGAACTTTTATGCAAAAAGGAATGTAATAAGCTTAGTATTGTAATTTCTTTTTCTTTTGGCATAGTTATACAAGCCTAGTGATGTGCATGATTGCGGTCTACCCTCTATGGCTCTTTGTAATGAAACAATGAATACAATGAGGTTACTTGTTGCAAATAGACATGGATATCAATGGATTTAATGTATATTTCATTTATAGGAGTTCTCTTTCCTTGCATGATATGAATGAATGATTGTATCTTTCTTTCGTTAAAACATCTGGTCTGAAGAATCTTTAAGGATCTGGAGGCCATTCTGAGCCCTATGATTCTTGTATGTCCAAACTTCTTTCTTGAATACTCTTACACTAATCATAGATAAATGCTTCCCACTAAAACTCACATAAAAGAGAGACTCAGCACTAGCGCGTGCCTCGGGTGAGCGCTCAACTTCTACTGGGTGATAGGCTAATGTGCATGGGATTCTTTCCTTTTATAGTGGGAGTAAAATTGACTACAATTCTAATGACCACTTTCTCTTCAATTATTTTCATCATAATATTGTTGATCATGCTTTTTAATGGTGAACTAATTTACCTTATGGATATATTAGCATTCTTACCGTGATATGGATGATGCTTTTCTTAGACTGTTTATGGTTAATAATGGTCCTAAAGTTAGATATGATTGTTTACCTACTTTGCATCAAGGAAAGAAAGAACCCATTATAGATTACATTTTACGCTTTAATTCTTGTATGCATTAATTATTGTTTGAGCCAATTGATTTAGAAAAGTAATTTACCTTTTTCATGGCTTAATTCCTATATTAAAATAAAAAATTAGTATATGATACATGTGAATCTTGTACGTTTTGTGCTATAGAGTTATAGATCTAGAACATGATTTAACTGAAAAGCATGCTATTCCATTTCATCCCACTTCCACTTATACTACTCCATTGATTACTACTTCATCTCCTCTTCTATCCATTAAGTGTCCTCCACGGTCACCATCTCCTCCTCTGCATACATGTCTTCTTACCCTTCACCACGTCGGTCTACACCTAAGTCTTCTCCATCTCCTCCTCATTAATCATTGCACTTTCCATATGTTGCTAAGCCTCATGATGTCTTGCATACTTTACTTGATAAGCATCTAATCCCCTTGCCTTCTAATCAACATCACCCCCTCATCACTTGCATGCCCAACCTAATCGCCCTTATTGTAATTTTCACCGCATCAATGGCCATTGTGACAGTGATTTCTCTGATTTACATGATAAATTACAACAATTAGAAGAAAAAGGTGTAATTACCTCTGGATCTCACTCTCATGAGCGGTGTATTCAAAAAATCATACGCTTTAGATATTATTTATCCTAGTTTCATACTACTATTTAGAAGGTTCTTAAGTGAAGAATTTACTAATTAACCCCATCTTTTTTCCATCTTGTCTTATTTTATTTTTTCATTCTCGACCTTTGACATCCATATGCCTAGTTTTTTTAAGTCATATAATGTTATTTTAGCCTTGACAAGGGTGCCAGGGCTAGTCTTGGGGCACCCATGGGTGCTCTGGTCCCATCATGGGTGCCCTGATCCTTCTTGAAATTTATTTCCACTTTTTGGGCTCTTTCTATTCATTTCTCATTCTTATATTTTTTTATGGTTGGCATTTTGGGGTTAAATACAAAATTAGATCAAGAAAAACCTATAAATATAAAGTTATGATGCCATAATGAGGGTCCTAACACTACTCACTACTATCGTCCATCTAGAGTTACATATATCTTTTGCATTGGAGATCGCTTGCATCCACATAGATCCATCACAAGGTACAAGGATAGGACATCTACATCACACACTTCATAGGGAGGCGGGATTCTATTCTATTCCATGCACATATTGTATTACGGTTTTCTACAACTAGTTATTTCTCGCTACTTCACAAAGTGAGACTGAAACAAGAGAACCTAGGGAAAATTATGCACACACTCACAAGAACTACATTTGGGTCTAAAATGTAGTGCATGGTTCAGTTAGTAAGCCCATTTTTGTGGCGAGATGAGGTCAATCTAACCCATTCATTTGAATTTTTATTTTTCTAGGGTTTTGATCATTGTTCTTTGGTCTTTTATAGGTCTTCTATGCATCTTGGATTATTTATGACATCCAAAGTATGGGGTAGTGAATTAGATACGATAGACATCGAGGATTTTAGACCATTTGGCAAACCTATAAATATTAGTTCTAGATATTTTTCATAGACTAGGGTGCCTATTCTATAGACCAAAGCACTCGTAGGCTCCCTAGTCCCTCTCCAGTGCTTGACTCTGGGAATCATTCCAGATCCATAATTTTCGGGCCTTCTTCAAAATCATTCCTACTTCCAAATTTTCCACTCACCTCTACAACATAGTCCCACAAGCATCTTCTATTTAGTTGAGTTATTTCCTCTTCCCTCTTGCACATTAGGGTTAACATTTCCTTTTGCATAGTTTCTTGGGTCATTTTAAATAGTTGTTATTGCATTTATTTATAGTTGTTCATAGCTTATATTAACTATAACTATATCCCCTATATCCACATTTTAGTTAATCATTTTGGTGAACTGAATCGATCATTCACACTTCTTAATTCTTCATTCGTACCTTATAATTTTAGGGTTTATTCTCCTTTCTCCATGGCTCATTCTCATACTTGATTTTCTATCAAGAACATATTAAGTCCATTAATGGTCATAATGATGCACATCCACAAGATATAGACTTAATTTTACATGCGGCTAATGAGGAGGCTACTAATTTGGCAGAACTCAATGCTTCCACAGCCATACCCACTTCTTTTGCTACTCAACCGCTTGCTTATACTCTTCCACCTATTTATATTAAACTTGTTTGTGTTACTACTCTTACCAATATTTTTATGCCACTATTAGTTTCTCATATGTGACAAGTTTCCTCCATCGACAATCAAGACTTAACTTCTCTTTATCATGATCTTCAAGCTCAAATTCGTAAGCTGCAGTACAGGCTACTTCACATGCATCACCGTATTTAGATTCTACCTTATTATTGCATACTCCATTTGCACCTGCCATCTCTACTTATCTGCTTCCTCCTAGCTTTGTCACCCCTAAGCTTCCCATTTTTAATGGGCATGGTGACCCACAGGATCATCTTAGAGTGTTTCATGTCACTTGTCTAGATTTTGTCGATGATCATATCCTTTTAGCTAAAATATTTCCTCGTAGTCTCCATGATTATACGATGCGTTGGTTTTATGACCTACCTGTTCACTCAGTAACCTCATTCACACATCTAGCCAATGATTTCCTTACTCATTTCTCCATCAATATTGGCTCTAAGATCTCTTACACTTAGCTAACACAACTTAAACATGGACCAAATGAACACCTTGTTAACTACGTCTTGAGGTATAAGAATAATCTAGCCAAGATGAAAAATGTGCTTGCAGAATTTGAGCTCAGGACTTGTTCATCCAGATTCTTTTACCACCTCTCCAAGAGAGTTTTCTCTTCTAAACCTCTCCTTCGTTTGATTATCTTTTTCATACTCTTAAGCTTCATGAGACCAAACTCCTATCTATATGCAAGCTTAAATATAAGGAGTAGGCTTTTTCCTCCTCTCGTTTTCCAAAAAAGACACCATTTAAACCCTTTGCAACTAAAAAAACTGACACTAAAATCAATGTCAACACAATCACTCCCACTAAGGATGTTCAATCATAACAAACTTAGTGCATGTTTAGTAACCTTCCAATGGCTCCACATCTTATATTGAAGTAACTTCTCGAAAGTAATCTTATTACACTTCCCCCACCACTCGAGTTAGATCCATCACGGCCAAAAGGTAGGAACTACAAAGGGAATTTCAAGTGTGATTATCATCAATGCATAGGAAATTCTACAAATCGGTGTTTCAAAATCGTACAATCATTCAAGACCTAATTGATGAAAATAAACTAGAGTTCCCAAAATCTACTAACTATTTACCAAACAAAGATAAGGGTTAAATCAAGCTCTTTAACAATTAATCTCAACAACATGACAAGAAGACATCCAAATCTTCTGATAATCACACATATCAGGAAGTAGCTCCACCTAAATCAAGAGCTTTGGACTTCTTAGTTGCTAACACTGATGCTTCACCACCAATCATTTCTTTCTCCAACGTCGATTATCATGAAAATTTCAAATCTGATCATTTACACATCAATGCATCTATTGGCTCGACCTCTATTAACAACACCAAGTTTGACCCATCTTGGCCCATTAGTGCATGCTCTATGTCACTTCTCAAGGATATCAACTATCCTCCATCACAAATCGAGTACCCTTTCAACAAACCCTTTGGTGTTGTTAAGATTTATGTTATAGTCGGTCATCTTACAATGCTTGTGCCTTTCCTCATTGGAAACATGATTGTTGGCTGAAACATGCTCCTTGGTTTCAATTGGATTCGTTACTCTCAATCTATTATTTCTATGAACCATTTGTGACTCAAATTTATTCACAACAATTAGGCTATTTCTATTTATGGCGTCCCTCCATCTATTCCATAGTCGTTAACTTCTCGCACAATATGTAGCATGTCCCCTACTTCATCTAGCGCCTCACACTCTATGTTACTTAAAGCATAATCTACTCCTAGTTCACCTACTTGTGTATCATCTACATGACTGCAACATTCCACTAGCCATACACATAAACATAATCCCATTCATTATACAATTACTACATCTCGACATAGGTCACCACCTCGGTTTATTCCACATGGATCTTCTACACCTTTGCATTCTACATCACGTAGATCTCCATCACCAACACATTTTGTGATGCCACGACCTTCTTCATATATTCATCCCTCACATGCATGTCTACTTCATTTACCATAAAAAAAATTACCTACCATATCATCACTATTAGAGCTACTAGAGATTCATAAGCACCGAGAAGGGGGGTGAATCCATGTAGATAAATTTTCACTTTAATAATGTTGATTCAGAATTTCTTAATAAGTGAAGCAATATATCATAAACATTCAAACAAGCACATGTAAGATAGAAGAATACTGAACACAAAATTTATAGTGGGAAACACTTTTGGGAGAAAAACCCACTTGAAGCCATGACTTTATTAGAAACATCAATTCCAAAGCACACACAATTGAGCACCAACTCAAACTGTGAAGCACCCATTTCACAAATTCAAGCACCCACTCGAAGAATTTCTAAGCACCCACTCAACAAATTTAGCAAGAACCAAATTTCAAGGAGCACCAAACCCTAATTTAATCATCTACAACTAATATTTTATAGGAACCCACCCACAAGGAGGTTGAAAAACAATGAAAAATGCTAAGCTATAAGTTAGACTTATATTACATAAAAGTTTTGATAATCTAATTACAAAATTGCTTACACAATAGATTATGATCACTCTTATGTATATTTTTGTGTTCTCTCTATCACCTTCTTTTGTTTATTTGATTTGATCTATTTTTCTTAACACATCTACCGCAATGATGCTCTCCTCATCTGATTCTTCACTGCTTCATCTGTCTGCTCTCCTCTTCCTCTTCTTTCTTTCTATCACTCTTCCTTATCTCAATTGCATTGTCTTCTTACTTGAGCAACTCAACTTCTGTCATTCACTCTCAACATGATAGCCTCATTCCATTTCTAAGAAACAAAACAAAATAGCTTCGAGTTACCACTTTGTTTACAATTGATCCATTCCTTTCTTCGATTAGAGTGTCATGTACCTTTCCTACTTATTTTCCTAAAAATATGATCCATTAAATGAATAATAAAAACTCTATATTTTTCTCATCATATATTAAACTTGATTTCACATTTTTATATGCATTCACCAATAAATATTTATGAGGTGATACCTAAAACTAGATGTTTTATTTTCCTAGGATTTTGAACGTGATCTAGTCATTTTCTTCTCTGATATTTTATTTCACCTTGTGACCAAGAATTATATAGATAATGTAACTGAATTTCCTCCAAGTTAAAGAACATTAAATATTAACAGCTGGAATAATAGCTTTCTTCATTATTTGTGGAGCTCAATTCGTATACTCAGCCGTAATCACCAAATGATCAAATCACCATTGATTTAGGAGAACAAAATCTCAATTATCCATGTTTAACTCCATTTGATTGTCCTCAAGCCTTGTCTAGTTCATATTTTCTCAATCCACAACTTTTATAAGCTTCTTTGAAATTTTCCTTTGTATTTGGGAATTTTTCATTGATCTACGACTTTTCTCCTTTCTTGGAGGTTTTTAGTCATCCATAAATTTTCTTTGCTTCTTGCATGGATTTCCTCCTTATTTGTTGCCTTCCCACAGCTTTATTCCATGTCGTGACTCTATCTTCTTCTATGTGCGGCCTTTGTAGTTATCCACGGCTTTTCTCTTTTTTTTGTTCTTCACAAATTTTCCTCTTTACTCGCAGATTCCTCCAAACTTCCCTTACTTATATGGTTTTGACTTCAGATCATCCTTTCTTTTGTGGATATTCCTTCACATTCACATATTTCACCTTTCTCATCCCATGACTTGTCCTTAAGCTTCTTTTTTCTTTGTAACTTCATTCCTTTACCTGCGGCCTTCACTAATCTTTCGCATCTTCTTCTAGTGTTCCCATGACTTCATACAAAATTCAAAAAATAACTCCCTATGTCTGCCGGTTGTATAAAATATGATTAAGTCTCTTAGAACTTATCCTTAAAAATCTTCAAGCCTCTATGAGCTGACACTACCAATCAACCTTCATCTTTCTCGCTTGCTCACTTTACCAATTGATCCTTTTTCCATCAATGCCTCTTGAAATCAAATAATGTTTCCATCATGCAACTTGAAATTAATGACAACACATATGATAATGAAAAAGGTCCAACAATATCCCCCTTTTTCATTGATGGAAACACCTCAACACTTCAATACCGCAGAAACCTACAACCTTTTGATGGAAAAATAATACTTACATACCTAGTTTTTGAAAAGCCTCTGTAACTCTTCCTTGACAAAATTCTGTTTTTAGCTTCTCTCCTCTTTTTTATTACTTGGATGGATTCAAAATTTCTCCCCTTTTCTACTGCATCTCTCCCCCTTTCAATGTGACAAGCTGGTTTCTAACTTCTGCTTCTCCCCATTTGACAACAATGACAAAGGGCCATCTATGTTACATAATAATGAAAATGTAGGTAAGCTATATAATACATGTTATTACCTCATGAAGCTCCCCCAAGGCACATGTTACTACTCCATATTAGTTTGTATGCTCGTGGAAATGCTCCCCCTGAGCTGATGTATACTTTGATAATATTGAGATAATAAACTAGCTCCCCTTGTCACAAATATTGTTTGACACTGATTAGGAGTTGATATTACTTAAGAATTCTCCCTCACCTTGTCTTCACACTTTCTAGTTGTTGGTGGGATTAGGAATGACCCCAATTCATTCCTTAAGTGCTCAAAATTATCCTTTCGGTGGGCAGTCGTAATATCTGCAATTTATTCTTTTGTGCTCACATATTCTAGACTGATTTTCTTGTCATTCACTTGTTCCCTCAAGAAATGATATCTAATTGGAATATTCTTGGTATTTGAGTGGAACACGGGGTTCTTAGAGACACTTATTGCACTTATGCTATCACAAAATAAGGGAATTGGACTATCGATTTTACCTTGTAATCTTCCAATGTTTGCTTCATCCATAAAACTTGAGTGCAACACATTGTGGTAACTATATATTCTGATTCACATGTTGAGAGTGCCACTGATGATTTCTTCTTTCTCAACTCGAGACTAGATAGTTTTCAACAAAGAATTCTCATTTGCTTATATCTTCCTATCATCAACACTTCTTGCCCAATCAATATTTTTGTATGCTTTTATGCTGAAATCATTGCTCTTGGGATACCACAACCCGTATTCAATTGTTCCCATGAGGTACCTCATAATTATATTGACCGCCTTTAGGAGTGTTTCCTTGGATATTCTTGAAATATTCTATCTAGACCCACCACCTACATAATATCAGGTCTTGATGTCGTGGAATAGAGTAGACTACCAATCATAGATCTATATAATGTTTTGTCTACTTTTGGTGAGCTATCCTCTTTGATAAATTTGCATCCCACTTCCATTGGTGTTCCTATAGGTTTGCAATCTTCCATCCTAAACCTCTTCAACATTTCTTTGATATACTTGGTTTAGGATATGAAGATACCTTGATCTGATTGACTAATTTGTAAGCCCATAAATAATTAGAGGTATCCCAACATTGACATTTCAAATTCTTCTTTCATTATGTCAAGCAAATTCATATGTCATCTTATCATAATCTCCTCCAAAAATGATGTCATCCACATATATAATGATAATGAGTAGATGATCATCTTCCTCCTTGATGTAGACATTACTGTCAGCAACACATTTTTTCGAACCCTTTCTCAATGAGGTATGAATCCAATCTCTTGTACCAAGCTCTAGGGGATTTTTTTAGTCCATATAATGCCTTTTAACCTGCACACATAGTCTTTATCTTCAGTTAGTGAAAATCCATTGGGTTGTTCAATATATAACTCTTCATTCAGAACACCATTTAGGAAGGCTGATTTCACACCCATTTGGAACACTCTGATCTTCTTGTAAGTCACACAAGCTAGTAATAATCTTATTACTTCCATCCTTTCCATTGGTGAAAATGTTTCATCGAAGTTGATCCCTTACATTTGTGCATATCCTTTACACACAAGTCTTACCTTGTTTCTTGTTACTTGTCCCTTTTCATTTAGCTTATTTCTAAAAACCCATTTTGTTCCAATTACATTCTTGTCTTGTGGTCTGGGTACAAGCTCCCATGTTTCATTCTTTTCAATCTAATCAAGTTCTTCATTCATTACATCTACCCAATGCTAATCCTTACTTTCCTCGAAATACTTTTGGGTTCTAACATTGATAGGAGAGCTATATCTTCATGATTCTACTTGATCTCTTAGCCTTCTTCTAGTTAGAATGCCACCTTCTTTGTTTCTAATGATCTGATTTGTTGGATGGTATCTTTTTACTTGCCTTGAGGGTGCCTTAGTGTCTGGTCTTTCTTCCTCTTCATTTTATTCTTCACGCAGATTATCCATTTCATCATCATCTTCTTGTTCTTCATGATTGATATTATGCTAAGTGTTGGACTTGGGAGTTTCATCTACCTTTACATTTGTGCTTTCTACAATCTTCTGCAACCTTTTATTGTAACACTTGTAAGCTGCGCTGACTACTAAGTAGCCAAGAAATATGCCTTCATCACATCTTGAGTTAAATTTTCCCAAGTTATCTTCATCTCTTTTGATGTAGCACTTGCTTCCAAAAAATCTTATGTGTTTCACATTTGCAGGCCTATTCTTCCATAATTCATAAGGTGTCTTATCACTATTTACTCTCAATTGAGCTCTATTCAAAATGTAGACCAATGTGTATACCGTTACACTCCGGTACCTATTAGGAAATTTGGATTCTTTCATCATAGTTCTTGCCATTTCTTGCACAATCCTATTTTTCCTCTCGATAAATCCATTTTGTTGAGGTGTTCTAGTGGATGAGAATTGTCTTCTAATTTCCTATTCTTCATAAAAATCATCAAACTCATTAGACCATAATTCTTCACCTCTGTTTGATATAAGGCATTTGATATTTTTGTTTTTCTCATTCTCCACCAGTGCCTTGAATTTCTTGAATATGTCTAACACTTATGAATTTTCCTTTAAGCATGCTACCCATTTCATTTTGGTGTAGTCATCTATTAACAACATGAAATACACTTCACCTTGTATAATTTTAGTTTTGGTAAGACCACAAAGATATGTATGGATCAATTCCAAAGGTCTGGTTGTAGAGTATTCCTTCAAATTGAATTATCTTCTTCTTTGTTTACCATGCATGGATGCTTTGCAAAGTGTATCTGCTGGTTTTACAATTTTTGGCATATGTTTCACACATCCTTTAGCACTTAGTTTCACTAAATTCTCAAAGGTTACATGTTCCAACCTTCTGTGCCATATCCAGCTGTGATCAACCTTACTTGTGAATAATTTTTCATTGTTTATTTCATTTAGCACATACATGTTGTTCTTTGTTATTTTGGCTTTAAAAAATTTATTTCATGTTTTTCCATTTATGATATCACAACCTTTGTTATGAAAAATTAGATTATATCCCCTTTTGCACATTTGACTTATGCTGAGAGATTGTGCTTGAGACCTTCAACATATAATTTTTTTTAGTTATGGTCTTTCCATTATCTAGACTTAGAGTTCCTTTTCCAACTATATTGGTTGAATTTTTATCACCAAATCTCACAACACCTGATGCATTGTTTGACAATGAAATGAATTTAATTTTGTCACCTATCATATGGCTAGAGCATCCACTATCCAGATACAAGATTTTATCTTCATTTTTCACATGAAATGTAGTTTGCACTACTGAGAAAGACTCTTTTCTTTTGTTTGCATCTTTCTTTACAACATACACCCATTTATCTTATTTAGGAGGTTCTTGTTTACTTGCTGATGCTTCATTTATTTTCTTGTAATAATTGTAGTGGACATTATTATAGTTCTTTCTAGTGTAATATGGGCCAAAGTTTCTTCTATAGCCTCTAGATAATTTTCTACACTTAACAACCTTATGTCCAAACTGATTACATGAATAACAATAACCATAGAAAGAATGTGTGTACCTTATAGCATAGGTAATTTTGGGAGCATATGTTCTTCTCTTCACGGAATTGTTCAACACTTTATTTAAAACATAAGATGTGCTTGGTGTTGATACAATCTTGTTTCCTTCATTCTTTATAGGATCCTTTTTCTTACCTTCCTCTTTGAAACCAATTCCATACTTATCATTTGTATCACATTGGCCACTTAATATACTATTCAAAACATTTGAGCTCTTTTCTAACTTTTTCATACATAATCAGCTTGTTGCTCATTTGTTCCATTTCAATTTTTAGTCACTCCAAATTTGAGTTAAGTTTTTGTACATTCATCCTCCTTTGATTTGTAAGAGTTTGAGATATTTTCCAGCTGAGTTTCAAGCTCTTTGAGTTCATTATCCTCTTCTTCTTCTCTTAGAGTTTTTATTTCTCTAAAGATGTGGATTTTTTCTTCATAATATTTTAATGTGCACCTTAGCTTTTGATTCTTTCTTCTACACAATTTCAATTCTTCAAGAGCACATACTAATTCAACTTCAAGATTTACTTCAACTTCTTCTTTAGAGTCTTCAAATTCAACTGTATTCTTTCCTTTAGAGCTGCATTCTTCAGATGCATCCATGGCCATGAATAAACATTCAGAATGATCTTCATCATTTTCATTTTCGGGAGCTACAGAGTTTCTTGAAGAAGATTCAGTTGACTCTTCTTTGGAATAGAAGTTCCTTTCATCCTTGAAGAACTTCTTCTTGCTATTTCTCTTTTTATATCCAAGTTTTTTCTTTCTATTTTTATGATTTTCTTCCTCATGTTCAAACTGAGCTTCTTCTTCTTTTGTTTGGACATTTAACAACAAAGTGAATGACTTGTCCACATGTGAAACATTTGAAAGGAAGTTTTCCTTTATATTTACATGAACCTCTTTTCAGTCTTCTTAAAAACATTGCTTCAATATTTCCATCATCTAACTCGGCCTCCAAGTGGATTCTTCTTTTTCTTTCTTGGACTGGGTTTCTTTCTTAACCTTAAATTCTAATTCTTTCTTTGTGGTCTTAGATCAAATAGTCCTCATCTCATATGCTGAAAGAGTGCTTTGTAATTCATCCATTGTGAGAGTATTCATGTCTTTTTATTCTTCTATAGCTGAAACCTTTGCATCATACTTGCCAGTTAGAGATCTCAAAATATTTTGGACTATAACAGATTCTTCTAGTTTCTCACCTAGGCCTCTGATCATGTTGATGACTTCATCTATTCTCTACATGTAGGCCACTATGCTCTCATCATCCTTCATCTTCATATTCTCAAACTGAGCTCTATAGGTCTGCAATTTTGCTAACTTGACCTTTTCATCTCCTTCATAAATACTCTGAAGTTTGGTCCAAATTTCCTTAGCTATTGTGTAGTGTATAAATTTTACAAATTCTATTTCAGTTAGGCTACAAAGGATGAAATTCATGACTCTAGAGTTGTATTCATATTCTACTTTATCTGCTAAAGAAGTGATTGACGTGGCCTAAGGGTTGTATCATTTCTCAATGTATTCCCAGATATCAAAACCAAGTGACATCAAATAAGTCTTCATTCTTATTCTCTAAAATGCATAGTTTGTTCCAAAGTGAAGAGAGGTGATCTTGATAGTGATAAACTGCCTTGTGCTTGATTTTATGCCATGCTTGTGAAAAGAGGATCTCCTTGAAGATGTTAAGATTATGATAGAAGGATATCACTCGATACTAATTGTTATATATTCACAAGCACAGAGAGGGGGTGAATCAATGCAAATCACTTTTCAATTTAATAATGTTGATTATGAATTTATTAATAAGTGTAACTATAGATCATAAGCATTCAAATAAGGACATGCATGATAGAAGAATACTGAACATAAAATTTATAGTGGGAAACCATTTTGGGAGAAAAACCCACTTGAAACCATGACTTTATTAGGAACACCAATTCCAAAACACACTTTGGTTTGATTGAGCAGAGCACCCACTCAACCTATGAAGCACCCACTTCAAAACTTCAAGCACCCATTCAAAGAATTTCGAGCACCCACTCAACGAAATTTAGCAAGCACCAAATTGTAAGGAGCACCAACCCCTAATTTAATCAACTACAACTGATATTTTGTAGGCACTTACCCATAAGGAGGCTATAACCCCCTAAAAATGCTAAGCTACAACTTAGAATTATTTTACATACAAATTTTGATCATCTAGTTACAAAATTGCTTACATAATAGATTATGATCACTCTTTTGTATATGTTTGTGTTCTCTCTATCACATTCTTTTGTTTATCTGATTTGATCTTATTTTATTAACAAATCTTTCGACCGATGCTATCCTCATCCGATTGTTCACCGCTTCATCTATCTGCTCTCCTCTTCCACTTCTTTCTTTCTATCGCTATTCTTTAGCTCGATTGCATCATATTCTTACTTGAGAAGCTCAAATTTCATCACTCACTCTTAGAATGATAGCTTCATTCCATTTGTAAGAAAAAACAACAAAATAGATTTGATTTATCACTTTGTTCACAATCGACCCATAGGTTTTATTCGATTAGAGTCTTTGTGCACACTGTCCTACTTAGTCACCTAAAAATATGGTCCATTAAATGGATACTTGTAAACTCCAGATTTTGCTCTTCCTATATTCTCCGCTTGATTTAACCTTTTTCTATGCATTCACCAGTAAATATTTGTGAGCCAATACCTAAAAATAGATGTTTTATTTTCCTAGGATTTCCAACGTGATCTATTTGTTTTCTTCTCTCGATATTTTTTTCTTAAGATCAGAAATTATGTAGAGAATGTATACATGTGTTTCCTTAAAGTCAAAGAACATCAAATATTGATAGTTGGAATAGTAGATTTCTTCATTCTTTGTGGAGCTCAAGTCATATACTCAGCCGCAATCACCAGATGATCGAATCACCATCGATTTTGGAGAACAAAGTATCACTTTTCCATGCTTAACTCCATTTGATTGTCCTCAAGCCATGTTTAATTCATATTTTCTCAATCCATGGATTTTATAAGCTTCTTTGAAATTTTACTTTGTATTGTGGAATATTTATTTGATATGTAGATTTTATCCTTTCTTGGTAGCTTTTTAGTCATCCACGGATTTTCTTTTCTTCTTGCGAGAATTCCTCCTTGTCCACCGCCTTCCCACAACTTTGTTCCACGTTGCGACTCTATCTTCTTCTATGTGTGGAATTGGTAGTTTTCCACAAATTTTCTCTTTTTTGTTCTTTGTGGATTTTCCTCTTTACTCACATCTTGCTCCAAACTTTGCTTACTTACGTGGTTTTGACTTCATATCATCCTTACTTGTGTGGATCTTCCTTCACATTCGTATCTTTCACCTTTCTCATCCACAACTTGTCCTTTGGCTTCTTTTTGCTTTATGACTTCATTCCTTTACCCGTGGCCTGTACTAAGCTTCTATGACTTATTTTAGTGTTCCACAACCTCCTTCAGACTTTGGTGGCTAAATCCCTATGTTCGTAGCTTGAAAAAATGTGATTAAGTCCCTTAAAACTTATCCTTGATCATCATGAAGCCTCGTGAGTGACACTACCAATACATCTTCATCTTTCTCACTCACACACTTTACCAATTGATCCTTTTTCCATCAATGACTCTTGACATCAAATAATTTTTCCATCTTGCAACTTGACATCAATGAAAACATATATGATAATGAAAAAGGTCCAACAAGATCATGGTCATATGATTTCATCATCACATTCATCGAAAGAAAGACCTTTGTATTTCATGTTTATTGGTTAGCTCATTCGTATACAATTGGGGGCTTAACATATAATACATCTCCCCCACCCATCTCCATCATCTGGGCATCTATCATATTTACATTTCCATTCATTAATATTCTCATGTATGTATACTCATCCTATATGTTAGCACCGTCATTACCCGATGACACACTCTTGTGCTTTGGTTCACATTTGATTGTTGAGGGCATAATACATAGGAAACTGGCTCTTGCACTTATTCATACCTTATGCATCATACACCATACATTCTACACCCAGTATACAACATTTTGACATTTTTATTTTTATACATCATAGATCATAGTGGTTACCATTATATCTACATCATTGTCTACGTGTCTAGCATTACATCATATTACATACTACATTACTAGTCCATTTACGTACATGTAACTTTACACATTCTAAACATCTTACATTTACATTCTACACATAATTTATTTACACATTATACTCATCACATGGTCATTACCTATATCATCTTCTAAGCGCTGCACTCACTACCCTATGACACACTTTAGTTCCTTTGTCCATACTCATTCACGAGGGTTTACAAATTAAATAGAGCTTACATTTATAACATTTTTATCATTCACCCTCTCATCATGTGACATTTCTAGGATAGTGACACATGCTATAGGCTAATTTTCACTTACTCTATTCATCTTATAGTGGTATACACTTTAGGCTACATCACCACTCCTTACTATTCATCATGTAGTGATATACACTTAGGGATAAATCATCACTCATACATTTATTTTGTTGTGATATACGCTTTGTATATAGGGTTCACACACATATATTCTATATGTTGCATATCAACATCACTATGCCTACCTACTCATCATAATGTGTAGACACAACACACACTATTTGACCATTTCCTGATGACGCACTCTCATTTACAATTTATTCTTGACTACTAAGGGGAAAACAAAATGAACCTCACTACATACACTTCCATTCACTCTGGGGGCATGTGGCTCATATCACTCCATTTTGCATTCCATTCCATCCATCCACAACATACTACATATTATGGTTACTTTTACTCTTGCTTACTTGTTCTTGTTCATGGTCACTTTATTACACATGATAGTTAGCTTACTTATATGTCATTTATCTATATCATCCACACATGCACGTTCATATATTTTTTCTAGTTGTGATCATAGATACAAGTCTCTTACATTTAGCATGGATGCCACCATTATACCCTTCCTATATAGGTCGCTAGTGGAATCACCATTTGCTATCACAGTGCAATTGTTTCATTTTGTACTTAGCACTTTACATTACTTGGTTATTCACACTTTTGACATACTAGTTATCTTTCTAACATGATAATGAGTGCTTCATGTGCAACATTTTTTATGTAGGGATATTTGATTCCATACTTGTTTGCTCTATTATCTACTATTATTTGTTCTTATTTGCGGGCATTAACCTTTTCTTGGTGTGTACTTTTGTTTGTTGATTGTGGTGATGATGGCCTTACATGTCTTACAACATCATGAGTGATGTCCCATGTTTGCAACCTATTTTGTGTGGCTTATTTATCTTCTTGCATGTTTAAATTACCGATTTACTTGATAGCTTTTAAATTGTTTACGTAGCTTACAAACTATTTTCTATGTGCATGCTTGTTCGTACCGACACTTGTCTTTTGATAGATTCTTATTTGTGCGTGCCTTGGTTTCTACCAAACGCTTTCTAGGATACAGTTCGTGTGGTAGGTCATCTTTAGGGGACATATTCTCCTATCAACGACATCGTATGCACCCCCAAAGAGGTGGGGCATCATTTCAGGTTTACATACTAACACAACACATTCACATTGGTTCAGTTTAGTGTAATTTTCTGCCCTTGGTATTGTGAATTACATACATCGAGTGGGTTTAGACCAGTCTACGAACCTCGTACACAAAAATTTTACGGGACATAGTGTTCTTAACATTCTAGGAAGCGATTACAAGCTTGAAGGTTACGGTGGGTGTGCATCCCTACACTACTTTTGCCATTGTTATCATATCGACCAAAAACTAGGATGTACAAATATCTCTTCACACACATTTAGGGAAGAAGTTAGAACTTGGAGGATACGGTGAAATTCCTCCCTACACTTCTTCGGCCTATGGTGTCGTATCACCCAAAAAACCACGATAGTACAGGATATCCTTTTATACTCTCTTTCTTGATATGGATTAGGTGCACATATTCCATTTACAATTTTCATTTATCTACTTTTTTATACTTATTTTACATTGTGTTTTACACATACATATTCGACTCTTGATTGTTTTCTCCTTGCAGTCCGGATGTATGAGAAATAAGTAGTCAAATGGGGAAAAACAACAACAACAACAACAACAACACTTCATATCAGCACATGATTTACTAACCATGTAGGTACATCAAATACATCAACAACTACACATGCGTTTCTACCCTAGCTTAATTCTTATCACTTTTTGCAAAATTTTTAATCTTTAGTTTCCACGATCCTTCATCTTTTTGTCATTCCAAGATTTTTCTAGTCCATCGACATGTTTTCTACTACAATCTTCATAGACATCAGGTATGCATCTCTATCTAGTTTATGTTACTGAGCTTTTGTTCACCAAAATAAAGTGGGGAAAAATGTAGTCACAAAATCATGCACTTTAGATATTATTTATTCCACTTTCATACTACTATTTAGAATGTTCTTGAGTGAAGAAAGTACTAATTAAATCCAGTCTTTTAGCCATCTTTTTTTATTTTATTCCGTCATTCTTGACCATTTACATTTATATACCCATCTGTTTTGGTCATTTTCCATTATTTTAGCCTCGATTGGGGCACCGAGGCGATCTTGGGGTGCCCATTGGTGCCCCAATCCTTCTAGAACTTTCCCGCTACTTTTTTGGATCTTTCTAGCTACTTCACCTTCTTATCTTTTTGTTCGTTGGTCATTTCAAGGTTAATTATGAAATTAGATCAAGAGAACCCTATAAATATAAATTTATGAGACCATAATGAGGGACCTAAAACTAGTCACTACTATCATCCATCTAGAGTTGCATCCATCTATTGCATTGGAGATCACTTGCATCCACATAGCTCCATCACAAGGCACAAGGCTAGGAAATCTGCATCACACACTTCATAGGGGAGTGATTCTATTATATTCCATGCACACATTCTATTACATTTTCTACATCTAGTTATTTCTTGCTACTTTACAAAGTGCAATCGACACTAAATCACCTAGGGAACTATTGTTGCAAATCAGTAGCACCCCTGGATGTTGATTAGATTTCTAGTTTGATATTTTAGACATCCAGTGTGATTGCACAACATTGAATCCTCTCCCCAAGTGTGGGACTTATAAAATGGGAAAGGAATATCCAGATTAGAGGCTGGTTCCTCAACTCCTCTGATCAGATTTATCACTTACAAGTTACGAGAGGTCTATATTCCTAACCCTACCCTAAATTCCAAAGGAGGCAGAGATAGAGAATGCAAAAAGCTAAAACTAATGCTAATAGGTGATGCACCAAAGGAGTGGTGAGCATTTTTTACTTCTACAGATTGACACAGTCCATAAAAATGCAACAAAGAACCTCATGCACAAATTGATAATTGTAATGAAGGATCATAAATTAACCAAACAACACGCAGACGAGAGGATGAAAACTAATCACGGAGATTTTGTATTGTTATTTTAATCATCAAAATTACTTGCATTACAACACTTGAGAGGAAAAATAAAGTTGCAGCTATTAGAAAAGGTCTGATATTCCACCAAAATTACTTCTAAGGTGAGAAAGGGGACCTGCAATACACAAAAAATGTTCAACCCTTTGAAAATGAGCCAAATCTAGCTTTTACAGTGCAAGGGATGAGCCCAGGAGAGAGAAACATGGGAAAACATGGAAGGGATTCAACCATTGACCAAAATGCATTCAAAACAGCATGGGTATCCTTATAGACCCATCCCCTGACATTTTTAGCCATGCTAGGAGAGAATGCGAGCCATTCTTCATTAAAAACGATGGTTGAAACGTCATTTCTGTCCATGACCACGTGCTAGAGGTGTTTTTCAATTTTCCCTCTAAAAAATCCATTAAAATGTAAAATTGACCCTGGAATCTTGTAGAGAATTTCTGACTTTCAATTGATATAAAGAACATGAAAATCGAGCTCTGGATCGAAAGATATGGCCATTTGAAGTTTTAGGGCAAAACATGACCAAATTGGGTTGGCGGGCAAAAATAAATTTTTTTGCACCTTTTTGGTCATTTGGAAAATTTCCAAAATTTCCCCACGCTCCGCCAATCTATGTGCCACATGGTGGCATCTCATTGGCCACGGGCCTTTCAGGGGAAACTTTTCCCAAAAAACTCCACCGAGCCATAACTTCAAAAATACATGGAGTTAGGAGGAAAACTTTACCTTTCTGGAAAGCTGAGAAAGAGCTCTATCCAATGGTGTCATTTCCAGAAGGTTTTGAGTGCCTGAAAAGAAAAATATTATGTCTGAGGCACAAGAGAAGGAAATATGAAAGGGAGTTAGCCACAAAATGAGTAGGGGGCACATTTTGGATAACAATTTTGGTGACTCAGAGGGGTCATCTGCCTGCTGGATGAAGTTACCAGTTGCCTGAAGCAATCCATTGGGCATGGAGTCACCTGATTTTCTATCTGATACCCCAACTGACTAGAATGTTGCAAGGAGGAACATGGAATATCACCTGATGGAGCAAGGCCTACAAACACATTCCCAGGAACAACAAGCTGTGCCAAAGCACTTAGGGAAAGCAAAACTAACCTACAAAAAACAATGTGCACAAGCACTTGGAGGAATGAAAACCTAAGCTAATATTTACAAGGTGGAGAATTTCCCTTTAGTAGCAATGCTTTAGATGGATCCCATTGACTGGAATCTGCAGTTCTTTGCCATCCAATGAAGACAATTGGAAGGCATTGCTGTCCTTACACTTTGTGACCATGTATGGGCCACTCCAAATGGCATCAAATTTTGAATGCCTTCCTGGTTTTGCTCTATCTGCATGCCATTTTAACACTAGATCTCCAACTTGGAAGGATCTGTTCTTGGCCTTTCTATCAAAGGTCTTCTTTATCAAAGCTTGATCCTTCTCCATTGCTTGGGATGCCTGATTTCTGATTTCTTGGAGCTCCATCAATTCTACATATCTGACTTCCATGGGCTCAAACTCCAACAACTCCAATTGTTTCATGAGTTCCAATGTTGGCAACTCAAGTGATATGGGAAAAATTTCCTCTCTTCCATAAACAAGCTTGAATGGAGAGTTACCTGTAGATCTTTTAGGAGTTATCCTATCAGCCCATAAGGCTGATTTCAATTTGGTATGCCAAGACCTCTGATTCTCATCAAGAGTCCTCCTAATGATCCTCAACAAGTTCTTGTTTGTAGATTCAGCCTGGCCATTACCCTGGGGGTAATAGTTTGATGAAGTACTTAGGTAGATCCCGTTCTTGACAGCCCATTCAATCACCTTAGATCTAATGAATGCCACTGCATTATCTGATATTATTGTAGCTAGTATGCCAAATCTGGTTACTATTACCTCATAGAAGTCTAGAATGCTAGATTCATTTGCTTCCTTGAGTGCTACTGCTTCAGTCCATTTGGTGAAGTAATCTGTGGCTATTAAAATCCACTTGTGCCCTTGGCTCGAATTGGGATTAATAACTCTAATGAAGTCTAAACCCCATTGCATGAATGGTGGTCAACGGAAATTGGATGCAATGGGAGGGGCTAGCCTCTCTTTACCCGTGAAAATGCACAATTCTTGCACCTCTTGATCCATGCATAACACTCATTGAAAATATTGGGCCAATAATAACCAGCCCTCATGATCTTTAGATTTTGTCACTCTTGGTGTAAAATGGCCACCGGTGGTTCACCATGGAACTCTTCCAAAGACGTTATGAATCGATTTGTACCAATGCATCTCAAAGCGGTACTCCATTCATATCTCTTTTGAATAAAACACCATCAACAAGGGCATATGGGATACCTTGCAACCTAAAGTGTCTTCTTTGGGTCTTGTTCATCTCTGGAGGACATAGACCTATGCTTAGGAATTGCATTATACCTTAGGTCCAGCAAGGAGTGGGGACACCATCATTCTCCTCTTGAGTGCTTCCTTGCTCATGGCTATCTTATAACGCCAAAACAGTCTCTTTCTCATTGCATGCTTCCTCTTGTCTGCTCGAGATCAGCTGCTCACACAATCCTTTTCCTCTTACCAACTTGGTGACTTTGACCTCAATGTCATACTCCATGACACGAGTAATCCAACCTGCCCTTTTTTCATTCAAGTCTTTGTTGAGGAGGAAGTCTTTAACCCCCGCATGAGAAACCAACAATTGGACCTTATTGTTTGAAACTAGATGCTTGAATTTCTTCAAGCTCGATTCGCAAGAACATCGCTCAATGAAAGAATATCTCACCTCATAGTCCTCTAGGATTTGGCTGAAGAAAGCAATTGGATGCTCATCATTGTCTTTATTCTGCTATACCGAAATTGTAGAAATAGTATCATCACCTCCAAATGCATAGAGGATGAAATCCTTGGAGAAATCCGGGTTGATGAGAGCTGGGGCTTGAGAGATGGCTTCTTTGGTTGCTTCAAAATCTCCTTGCCTTTTGTTTGTCCATTTGAAAGCCATGCTTTTCTTTAACATCTTGGTGATGGGATTGACAAGGGTTTCAAAATATGGGACAAACCTCCGAACAAAATTTATTCTTCCCAAGAAACTTTGAAGGGCCTTCTTGTGGCTTGGCAATGGCAGTGCTCTTATGGCTTTGACTCTTTCCGGATCAATTACTAATCCTTCTTTGGAGACAATGTGGCCAAGGAGCTTTCCTTCATGGGCTAGAAAAACACACTTTTTAGGATTCAAGGAGACTCCAAATCTTCTACACCTTTGGAACACTTGTCTCAAATGAAAGAGGTGGTCTCTGTTGCATTTTTGAAAAAAGTGATATCATCAAGATATATCAATACAATGTTGTTAATCAAACCTTTGAACGCCATGTCCATTGCTCTTTTAAAGGTAGCTCCAGCGTTGGACAACCCAAATGGCATTTTCCTGTATGCATAAGTTCCCCATTTAGTTGTAAAGGCTGTCTTGAACTAATCTTCTTCCTTCAACATAATTTGATTATACCCTGAATAGCCATCAAGTAGTGAAAACCTCTCAGAGCCAACAACAACTTGTAAAATCTACTCCATGGAAGGAAGTGGATAATGATCCTTGAGAGATGCTCTATTCAAATCTCTCAAGTCAACACACAATTTGATTTCCCCACTCTTCTTTCTCGACTGGAACCAAGTTGGCAACCCAACTTGAATGCTTGATAGGGAATATGATTCTTGATTCTATCAACTTATTCAATTCTTTTCTCATGAGAGGCTCTATGTGGGGTTGGTCGCCTTTGTTTCGCACGATGGGCTTAGTATTTGGATCCAATTCAATGGTGTGTTGAGCTAACTCGGGATTGAAACCTTTCAAATATTCATAGCTCCAAGCAAACACATCAAGGAATTCTTGACAAAGTTGTATGAACTCATACCTTTCTTGCTCAGTTGTCATCTTACCAATTTGGAGTGATTTACCTCTTTCTACTGAGATGGACACTGAATCTTCTCCCTTCACTTGGATGTTTGCTTTCTCCTTCCTAAACTGATCATTAGGATTGAAAATGGACTCCAAAGTAATAAGTCCCTTTGGTAGTTTGTTGGTTCTCAGCTGCACCACTTGGTCACCATACTGCTGCTCTAACTTTTCCTGATTTTTGGCTGAGAATTCAGCCTCTTCTTGTAAGAAATGGATGATTTGTTGATCATTTTCAAACACTTGCCAACTTACATTGTTATTTGGCACTGAAGGCCTCATAATCACATGGATGTTTGGCTGTACCTTGTCTTTTTGAATGCTCTCCACAACGTCAAAGGCTGCCCAACTGCTGCAAGCCTGTCAGCAGCTTGGTTCTCTTTCCTAGGAATGGATTTGATGCCAAAACCCTCAAAATATTCAATGAGGTCCCACACCCTGTTCTTATAGCACTTCAAGTAGATCATTCTTGATGACATGCTGCCCTTGACTTGGTTGACAATCAACTCACTGTCACCAAAGACTTGCAAGTTCTTTATTCCTCTCTTGATTGCCCAATGCAGTCCTTGCACCAAGGCTTCATATTCAACAGTGTTATTAGAGCATGCAAACTAAAATCTAAAAGCTGAATAATACTTAACTCCTTGAGGTGAAACCAGCATGGATCCCCCTCCTACACCTTGTCTACTCCTTGATCCATCAAAAAACAACTACCATACCTCATTGTCATCTTTGTGGTTTGGCTTGGTGATGCTAGGAATAGGCTGATTTTCTTCATGTATGCAATAGACTCCCAGCTCAGATTCTTCTATTTCTTGATAAGGATCAAAAGCATGCACCTTGCTTGCCCATTCATCAAGAGTTAGATCTGGGATGCTTCCTACCTTGGTGTCAGCTTCATCAGTGCTTGGATAATCCTCTTGATCAAACGTTGAACAATTGGCATTAATCTGACTTGGAGTGTAAGGCTCAATGTGAAAGTTTGCAATAGGTTCAAACCTGATTGTGGCTTTGGTTCCATATCTTGTTCTGAATAGCATGTGTGACCAATCAGCAGACAAGTAACCTCCAATCTTAGCTGTGAAATCCCTTGACAAACATAGGGCAAAGAGTGGTGGAAGGTCTATTACTGAGACATCTTTCAAAATAACCACGTTGGGACAGGCATGCAAAGTAAGACTCAAGTTTTTAATCACTCCAACTGTTGTTACTGTTGTCCCATCCAATTGTACCACCCCTTTGGATATGGTTTCATACTAAATTCCCAACTGATCAGCTATTTGCTTGGGCATTATTGAACTACTTGCCCCGGAATCAATCATGCAATTGTGTACTAATTGGTTCCCAATGATCAATGAAACATAGAATGGAGGGGGCTTCAACATCTTACCTTGCTGTCCTCCATGATTCCCCTCAGGCTAGGCAACATTTGTGAGCACCTTCTCTTGCATTTGGACTTGCTGATTTGAAGTTGACCAGTCCTTCATGGCAGCTTGTAGCAAATCTCTTTGGCCTAGGATAGATAGTGATTCCCACATTGATATGTTTACATTTGTCTTCTTCATCTGATCAATGATATTGAATGGGGATGAAGTATCCTTTTGCTGTCCCTTGGCCTGCACATTCATCCCTTGTATATGGGCAGCAACAACTGGCATTTGAGTTGGCCTAGGAACTGTTTTAGGCAGTCCTTGTGTGCTTGGGATTGCATTTTGCTTGCCAATAGTTTGTGGAGTGATAGAAGGTCATGAATTACTTGGGGCCAATGGCTGTTCTTCACCCAAATTTCTCCTCTTTGACCTTGTGTTGGCTACAACACTTTGGGAAACTATCTGGTTCATGCCATAAAAATAAACTTTACAAGTGTGGTATCATTTGGAGCTGATTGCTGCTGGAATGTTTCTTATTGCTGGTTATTTCCTTGACTACCTTCACCCTCCACACCAGTTGCTGTCACCATTAATGCTTGATTCAAGGCACCGTTGAAGCACATGGACTAGTTATGAGGTTCATTGCATGGGAAACACCAATCATACTCTTGAGATATATTGTTTTGTACTGGCACTAATGCTTTAGATGCAAATGTAGCATTGGGATTATAGGGCTGAAATGGTCTGTTGGCAGGAGGCCTTGCTTGATTTAGATTTGCAGCTGGATTGGGTGGTCTATGAGGTTGATATGGCTTCCTGTTAGGCTGAGCTTGAGGCTAGAAGGAAGGTCTAAAACCTTGAGTTTGCTGCCTTTTGAGTGTAACCAGCTCATTACCTAGATTTTGCAATTGCTTCATGACTTCTTGAAGTTCATTTGAGGCACTAGAAGATGAAGTGGAAGCTTCACTTGAATTCTGATTTCTAGGAGTGGGAATAGAAGCTAAATTAGGCACTTGGCTAGTACTTGGGCTCTCTAAACTTGGAAATAATGGCATTGGAGGCCTAAGAGCCAGCTTTTGACTTGAATCAAACACTTTTCAGCTCTAATGGCAATGCTATAAGCAATGGGGATAGTTGTGCCTCCCATGGACTGAATTAACATAGAAATATCAGAATTTAAAGGTTTAAGGTAATAAAGAAAAGCACCTTCTACTATTGGCCTAACTGCCACTGGAATTCTCTCCCAAGTCCTTTGAAATATGAAATTAAAATTAGTCAGCTACTCATTGGGAGCTCTCTTGATGGTTGTCAACTGCTCCAAAAAGGACAAGTTGTCTCCCTTTTCCCCAAAATGCTCATGGAGGGATATACATAGCTGATTCCAATTTTGAATAGAACCTGAGGCGAGACTCCTGAACCATTGCAAAGATTTCCCTTTGAATGAAGATGCCAGCAGTTTGACAATAACTTGTATCTCATTGATCTCATGGATTGCACAAATGTTAGCAATATCCTTAACATGATCACCAGGTGAGGTTTGATTTTCTCTAGTGAAGTATGGAATGTTCTTCAATGCTGCAACTGGGATTGGATTTTGTGCATTGAGAGCAAGTGGGCTGCTGCCAATGAAATTGACATAGGGGTTGTTTTGTGCCATTCTGATTGGCCTTAGAACCCTTGTTGATTGAATGAAAGGCCTACCAGGTGGAGGAGTTGAGAGAGTTATGTTTGGTGGAGATGGGGACCTTTGGATTCTCCTCCCACTTTTCCTTATTCTTGGAGATAACTGCAGATATTCAAACAACACCTCTTCCTCTCTAGCTCTTGACCTTGTGTTGATTCTTCTCATGAGTTTTCAGGTCTGCACTGCTAAAACCAGCTGATTCTTCTTCCTTGGAGTCGCAGATGTGTAATTTATAACTCTTTTAAAGCAAGAAACTTGCAACAAATGCACATCAATTTTTTTGCAATGAAGATGAAGACCTCTAAGGTCCCACCAGGTGTGCCAAAACTGTTGTTGCAAATCAGCAGCACCCCTGGATGTTGATCAGATTTCTAGTTTGATATTTTAGACATCCAGTGTGATTGCACAACATTGAATCCTCTCCCCAAGTGTGGGACTTATAAAATGGGAAAGGAATCTTCAGATTAGAGGCTGGTTCCTCAACTCCTCTGATCAAATTTATCACTTACAAGTTGTAGAGGTCTATATTCCTAACCCTACCCTAAATTCCAAAGGAGACAGAGATAGAGAATGCAAAAAAGCTAAAACTAATGCTAATAGGTGATGCACCAAAGGAGTGGTGAGCATTTTTTACATCTGCAGATTGACACAGTCCATAAAAATACAACAAAGAACCTCATGCACAAATTGATAATTGTAATGAAGGATCATAAATTAACCAAACAACATAGGCAGAGGATGAAAACTAATCACAGAGGTTGTATTGTTATTTTAATAATCAAAATCACTTGCATTACAACACCTGAGAGGAAAAATAAAGTTGCAGCTCTTAGAAAAGGTCTAATATTCCACCAAAATCACTTCCAAGGTGAGAAAGGGGACCTGTAATACACAAAAATGTTCAACCCTTTGAAAATGAGCCAAATCTAGCTTTTACAGTGCAAGGGACGAGCCCAGGAGAGAGAAACACAGAAAACATGGAAGGGATTCAACCATTGACCAAAACACATTCAAAACAACATGGGCATCCTTACTAGACCCATCCCCTGACATTTTTAGCCATGTTGGGAGAGAATGCGAGCCATTCTTCATTAAAAACGGTGGTTGAAACGTCATTTATGTCCATGACCACATGCCAGAGGTATTTTTTGATTTTCTCTCTCAAAAATCCAACAAAATGTAAAATTGACCCCAAAATATTGTAGAGAATTTCACCATCTTTCCATTGATATAAAGAATGTGAAAAATTGAGCTCTGGATCGAAAGATATGGCCATTTGAAGTTTTAGGGCAAAACAGGGCCAAATCGGGTTAGTGGGCAAAAATTCGAATTTTTGCACCTTTTTGGTCATTTGGAAAATTTTCCAAAATTTCCCCACGCTCTGCCACTCTATGTGCCATGTGGCGACATCTCATTGGCCGCGGGCCTTTTAAGGGAAACTTTTCCCAAAAAACTCTGCCGAGCCATAACTTCAAAAATACATGGAGTTAGGAGGAAAAATTTACCTTTCTGGAAAGTTGAGAAAGAGCTCTATCCAATGGTGTCATTTCCAGAAGGTTTTGAGTGCCTGAAAATAAAAATATTATGTCTGAGGCAGAAGAGAAGGAAAGAAGAAAGGGTGTTAGCCACAAAATGAGCAGGGGGCACATTTTGGATAATGTAAACACTATGTACACACTCACTAGAACTACATTTGGGTCCTAAATGTAGTGTAACGCTTAGTTAGAAAGCCCATTGTTGTGGCGAGATGAGATCAATCGGACCCATTCATTTAAATTTGTATTTTTTTAGGGTTTTAATACTCTTCTTTGGTCTTTTGTAGGTCTTCTTTTCATATTTTACTATTAACGATATACGACACAAGGTAGTGAATTTGATGTGACCAACAACGAGGGTTTGAGACTATATCTTCGAACCTATAAAGATCAGTTCCAAATATTTTGTATAGACCAGACACTCATTCTATAGACCGGAGAGACCATAGGTGCTCCAGGTCCCTCTTCAAGCATTCCTACTTCAAGATTTTCCGGGCACCTCTACGATATCTGTCCCATGAGCATCTTCTATTAAGATGAGTTCTTTTCTCTTCCCTTTTACACATTAAGGTTAGCATTTCCTTTTGCATAGTTTCTTAGGTCATTTTACATACTTGTTATTGAATTTATTTAATTTATTTACAATTGTTCATAAAATAGATTAACTATAACTATATCCCCCATATCAATATTTTAGTTAATCAAGCGGTATCTTTCTCCCATTCCATATAAACATGCTTCCACGCTTGTTCTTTTTCACATGCACCCACTTCTAAGGTTGTCATTTATCCACCTTCAAGATCATTATCCATCCATGTCCCCCACCTAACTCATCAATTGCTATATCATCTCATTCACCCTCATAGTGCTACTAAAAGCCATTGGCTTTCTAAGCCATCGACATATATGCTTCCCACTACTACAAATTCCATTGTTGACACCATTTCATATGACATCTAGTTCCAATCTTATACTCATGCTACTACCGCTTCACATGATTCCACCATCCCTTATAGATCTCTCCATCTTTGGTAGGTGATTTCTATATGATCACCTCATTACCCGATGACGCACTTGTGTTCTTAAGGTTCTTACATGACTATTGAGGGATTTGTTACAAAATGAACCTCATTCTCACACTAGGGCATCACTCTTTTCTCCCCCTCTTTTTCATCATCCATCGTATGCTATTATCAACATGGTCTTACATATTCTCATCCTACACATATCAACGTCTCAATATTATACTCTTATACACATCACATTACTATTCTATCACATTACATTATATATATACTTTCTTTTAGTCATATCATTATACTACTCACTCACATATACAATATGTTCGGATCACTACTTAACTATTATATCCACATCAAGATATATTTCCAACATTCAAAAATCACAACACTCATTTCATATGCATAAAAAATCTAGAATCAAAGTGGAAATGAAAACCATTACATCATATACCAATGAAAATTCTAAACACATGCAATCCAATGTATGTCTATATCTCATCAAAAATCATAGTTATAAAAATACAATCGCTGGGGGCAAGCCCCTATGCTTCAATACAAAATATAAATCATATATCATCCTCACTATCACTATATATAATCATGGGATATCTATAAATATATGCTTTGCCACTCAATCTATGTCGTTTACAACCACTATATCTCTCTACCTTTATCTATAGTATCACCACCTCAGTTGATTACTCTACGAATCAGCCATGTAGCTCTACATATATCATAAAGAAATCCTTAGCTAGGGCTCCTCTTTCTACAACCCGTGTAGTTCATTCCATCTTCACACAAGCCTCATCACACTCACTCAATAACATGGTACATGTGGTTGCTACTATAGCCACCGGCTTGAACAAATGGGCATACTCGCCTATGATCACATCCAATCACTCTAGCATGTAGCCTCCGATGAGTACATTTGGTGGTACATTCCACGTAAACATGCATATTAATGAATTAATAATTAATGACCAATACACATCACCTACAACCATATAAGATCACATTAGTTACTAATCACATTTTACAGAATATATAAATCAAACTACAATCAACAACATAACAACAAACAATATCCACGCTCTGCTAGTGCAAGTGTTATGTCATCTCCATCAGGGGTAGGTGCCTATCCCTCTACTCCTCTAACCAAAGGTCCACCTGCCACATATACGACAACTAGAAATAGTAACACCCATAGATGTGATTCCCACCACTTGCTATAAGCCTAGGTACATCCCACATCATCCACTTGTATTGGCCATATAACCGCATTAGCCTCATATGGACCAGAGGCACTATTTGTGCTCATGTAGGACATGGTATTGCTCCCCGATGCCTTGGCACTCTAGTAGCTATCACCCATACATATGGATCTGGAGGCACATCACGAGCCATACAAAACTACCTTGATACATGCTCGCCTATAATAATTTTATAACTCCTAGAAACTAGTCCTCTAACCATATGGTGCGTCAAATGTACCATAACTCTAATCCATCCTCTAAGATGGCCCCTTGCCCCATCCGATCAAACCTCAACCTATAGGTGGTTGTGTGCAATATTTTTCTATAAGTACCTACCGAAATCACTGCAAAAATCTTGGGCCTCACCTAATCAGCCCGTGGCCCACTGAGTGGCCTCAATATCACAATATACTCATATGCCCATACATGTAACAAAGTGGTGGCTCCTAGTCCACCCCATGGTCCTCCTATGTGAATCTATATAAATCCTGTATAGATAGGATAATATACATCATTCCCAGGCATGTATCATCCCATTCTCCTCTATGCGAGAGACAAATATCATGCATATTATACAATATACCCACTCCACCACCCTCTACTACCACCGATGATGCTAGAATCACTGGATGAACTTTCAAAACCATGAAACACCATATCTCAATATAACATCTAGACTAATATGGGTCTCTTTCCATACCTATGCCCTAATAAAATATCATCTCGCTACTCTCATCTGTCTCTATGCATCCACTATACTCATAACCTACACTCTCTCTCCCATGACCAATAATCATAGTATTTGATATACACCCTCCAGGGTCACCATCATCTCACTAGTAAAAAACCAAAAGATACATGTATAAGCACACCTTTTGTCACACAATGCGAGACACCATAGACATATTATGGGAACCTCCCCAATCTTACTATATTTTGAAGGATGGAACGGTCCAAAATGTCCCACTTAGCATAAAATAACCCAAAATTCATTAGTGTGCTCAAATGCCGACCCCCGTGGAACTCTCTAGAGTGTATATCTCTCTGCACAACATAAACACCAACATAATTTTGACATTTGTACTTTATACATATTCACCACTAGCTAATCCTAGTGTAAAAATTAATCAAAATACCAATATTTCACATTGCATTATCAAAGTCCTCTCCTAGGTTGCTAATGCCTAGGATCAGGTCACAAACACCTAGACATACGTCACCAATTCACGATACTAAGTGATGGTGTCCCAAAAGACATCAACACCTTGGATGCTCCCACTCGGGTTAGAAACACACAAAAATAAAAAGTTCAAATTTTGTAAAAATCGACAAACCGGTAGAAATAGCACCACAATTTTAAAAACTAACCTTACTCACCAACTCATTTGTCATCTACACCACTATAGCCACCGGTACTCTCTTGAATCCCATCAAAATTTCTTCCCTAACATGTGGCATCCTAATAGCTCAAAGCTCCAAATTTCAATATATCTCAAAGGCAAATGAAAAAGTATTCACTTTTCACTATTAATATATATATTAATTTCACTTTTTCCTATACTATAGTTATTATTTGCAACTAATAAAAATTACATGTGATTTCATTCACATTTGAAGCCTGTTACTCCATTTTCTTCCTCGTTTGTTCCATTCATATCAAATTTTTTATAGCACTATACTACAAACATTACACAATGCTATATTTAAAGTTGGAGCAAGAACTCATCACTCTACACATATATTATATTGTCTTTTATACTATCTCTTGTTCACTATTATCTTTACTTTCGGATCAATACTCGTCTCTTCACCCCTCACCCTTTCGCTAAAAGGGGGCATAAAATTGAGATCACCTTATGATCCCTCTCATGTTACAATATAATCAATTGACACTTTTTATAATATTTTTTCTCTTATTCTATTCAAAGAAAAGGAATAAAATCACTCTCTATACAACATTCAATATTTCCCATCGATTCAAATTTATTCCCCTAATGACCAAATCTAGGGGAAAAGCACAAAAACTCTCTATGAGTAATATACTAAGTAATATTCTATCATTTAGACCAAATCAATCAATCGGTACAACAAACATACTTTACTATCTCTCCCAGATGACCTAACTTGGGAGCTACATCACAGTTACTATCACTCCCAGATAACCTAACATGGAAGCCATCTAACACTATACAAATCGGGACACCCATGGGAGTGGTGGAAATGAGATGGTATTTCCTTTCCTATAGTACTCCTATATGGGTTATGTAATACAAAATAATAAGATACAACACAAAACTAAAAACATAACAAAATTTGGTCTCTATCCGTTTGCAGTGGTTGGACCTTTTGGGGATGTAGTCATAGATGGAGAGTAAAACTAGACCTCTCTCCCCAACACTCTTCCTCTAGTGGAAGGATGCCCAAATCCTTCTATTTACAAACAAAATCAGGTTAGGAATTGATCACTCCCTACCTCTTCAATCTCCATTGGCAACAATCACAATCTCAAAAATATACAAATCATCTCAATGTTTCTCCAAGTGCTCCTTACAACCGTTTTGATATCTCTACTTACACCACATGGGTCTACACATGGATCCATGGTTTTTGCTATGTTATATGATTCATATATTCTACATGCACTTCTATGCAAGTCTTCTTAAGACTTCTCATAGGTATGTTCCTTACTTCCTTTACACTACTTGAATTTAATTCAAATAACATAAAGGGGGAAAATGTAGACACAAAATCATACACATATTACTATTTTACTTAAACCACCAAGTATGTTATTATATGCATGGATCTTAAGTAAGAAAATTATTCACTGGTGACACACTCCCTAGTCCATCCACTTGTTTGACTTGATTTTTATTGTCTTTCTCTCACACATCTATCACTTTTGTACCCAGTTCTGGTTAGGTCACATGAATTTTTGTCTCTCAAGTATTTTCAATTTTTTTGTTATTTTTCGGTGGACACTAGCACCCATTCTAGACATTAGCGGCCGGATGCTCCTATCCATTATGGGTGCTTATGTCTCCTTTGTTCTTTTCACTTATTTTGGAATTTGTGGTCAACCTTTTTGGTTTTCTCATCCTTATCTCAAGGTCATAGTCAGCATGTCATGTCACTACTGTCAAAATTCAAATTAGAGATCCCTATATATACACAACATACATACTATTATATGGGTAGGTAATTCTAAAGGGAAATCATATCTACATACTATCAAAGGGACTATTATTTTGGGCTACTTACTATGTATACACTCGTGATATAGGAAGGGGAAGTGCTGAATTCCATCCCACACATTTGAGTTTTATCTAGCTATATCCTGTTATCTTGGCATCATTGGCATGAGGGAAACATAAGGACAATATTTCATACACATACACAAAGAAATACATGGATTATGGAATGTAGTGCATCTCTCAGTCATAAGTTCATCCTTCGGATGACTGTCGGGGTTAGTATGACTTCACATATTGCATTTTCATTCCAATTTGATGTATTTGTGAGCTTGTGTAGGTAGCTAGGGTTTGTGTTGTAGGTTACAGGTACCTCGGAGATCCAAATGAGAATCTCAAGAGATCAATAGAAAATGATAGTGAAACCCTAGTGACACAGAAAATTAGATTTCGACCCTTTACCTAGTCACCAATTCCCGGTAAGAGGTATCTCGGAACCTATGCGTCCTTACTCCTAGCCTAGGTGCCCATGTCCATATTTTTCTATAGATTCCATAATTAATACCGAGCATTTCTGACACTCAAACCAACCTATTCATCAGTTTTCCCAGTTCAGATCTGTTTTGGGATAAGCGTAAATTAGATAAGTGCCCTATCTCTCCTATTTTATTACATGGTTGCATCTTTAGAGTGCTTAGCATTTGTATTTTATTGTATATTATCATAGTAGTGACTATGAAATTAGATTTAATAATTCTATTTTTATTAAATCACCCATGGGTTTCCCAATTTTAGTATTCTATGGGTTCTTAGAAGCCGTGGAATGAGGGAATATAAATACGGGTCAAGAAAGTCACACAATGAATAAATATACTTTCATGGCATTTGGAAGGGAGGTTTAGTCTACGAAAGTCTTGAAGAGCCATGAAATGTTGGAAAATCCGCGAAACAAAGAAAATTCGAAGGAACAAAGAGAACATTGGAAGAGTTGTAAAATAAGATAGAAATGGTTTTTGGCCATAAATTTCATTACAGAGCTTCAAATTTTATGAAACTAGTGGAATTCAAATAATCTCTTCAAGGGATTCAATTTGGTACAAAGAAATGAATAAATTGGCTTAGGTTTGAAGGTAGAAAATGGAAACATGGGAATGACGGGAGAAAAGTGTATTTCTAATCTAATTAGGCATCCAACCACCTCACCACCTATAATTTAATGTTTAATTGAGCCTATGCTATCCTCCAATAAGTATGATGGCATGTATATTTAAGAAATAAGGATTCTTGTTGTCATGTAAATTGACTAGCCAAAAATGCAAAATTTAATCAATAAAAAACTAAGCCATAATGTAAAAACTTACTTCAAAATCTTCCTGAATCCCTCTTATGGTTAGTATGTCTTTCATGCTATGATAATATTGACCTTATAAGTACTCCTAAATAATTAAATAAATGTATATCAGTTTTCAAAAAGGTGTGGTAACACCATTTGTTTCAATCAATCAAGTTCAACAAAAGACAAGTTCTCTAATAGGATTAGAAAGGCCAATTTGGCCATTTCAAAGCATGTGTGCATCTTTTGGAAAGATTACAAAATATCATAAAAATACAGAGGTGGTATTGGAGATCCTTAAATATTTTTAAGTGATTTAGGAAATTTAATGAATATTTGGTGATTTAGGGACATTATGTACAAAAGTGGGTTCTTTAGGTATAAGGAATGAGTAGTCAAAATATGAATATGGAATTATCTGGATGATTCTAGGAACTCCATAAGGAGTTAGAAGGCAATAAAATGGGCATTATAAATCTAGAGGAATCTTCTACATTATGGAATAGTTATATTTTATCCAATACTTCATGGTTTCTTAAAACATTCCAATATGTGGAGGTGCACCTCATTATTTCAAAGAAAAATGATCTTTTTTAGTTTTATAGATAGTTAATTTTTGAAACCTATTCCATTGATATTATCAGATCTGTTGGAGTCATATTCATATAAAATTTCATCTCAAAATACCATTCTAAGCTCTGGGAGAGAATTTTTCAAGTTCTCACTAGTGAAGAGTGTGTAGGTCCCATACTTAGCCAAATTTTTGACTGCCACATGTCGAACCTTGATCCATAACACAATTTTGTGTCCCAATTATCCATTTTAACCAAGGGAAAAAAGGGGACAAGAATGGGTTCCCATGAGAAAGCTCTTTCTTTGGTTCCCCATGTGATCTTTTCTAGCTCTGCAAGGTGCTTATCTAGCTAAACCCATTTCCCCAAGCATGACCAAATTCTCGCCACTTGTCACCATACTTCTCCATTGCTCCATTTTTTCCCATTATCCCTTTTCACTAAGCGAACAATATGGATAAGAAATGGTACCCATGATTAATCCCCTTTGTTTGTTTTCCATGTGACCCTCACACTGCCTTCCCAAGTGTATTTTCAACCGTGTGCTTTTTCCAAGCCCCCTCCTCATAATGCCACCTATAAGCACCTTGCTCCATTACTCCATTTGTTGTCACATTTTCAATTTTCAACAATGGGATAAAAGAGAAAATAAATGGATCCCATGAGCCACTCTTCCGGTCCCCCATGTGATCTCTCTTAACTCGTTGGGTGCTTTCTTGGATTTTTCAATCTTGCTCACACTTGCTCCCATGCTGACACTTGGCATCATCTTGCTCTAAGGAACAATTTTCTATCAATTATGTATTAATTTAATCCATTTCACAATTAAATCCATAACTTAGCCTCAATCAAGCTCACATTTAACCCGAGTTTGATATATGATCAACAGAACATCATAAAGTGAGATAAAACACAATATAACACCATTTTTGCTCATTTCTTCCACACACTTAGAAATTTGGTGAATTTTTTTCTATCAAAACTTCCAACTTCCATTAATGGATTCCATGACAAAAAAATTAAAGGAAAACAAGACCCCTCTTCATTTCCTAAGGATCCAACTAGTGAAATCACTTGAAAATTGGAGCAAACGATCATAAAAACCTACTTTCACTCAAGCCAATTCTTACACCATGAAATGGATGATTTTAAGGGATATTAAGGACTGAGTTTCCTCTCATAATTATTCCCTCCTCAAAACATTTTTACTTTCTAAAATATCCAGGTTGGCAAAATTGTTTGAAACTTAGAGCAGAGGATCCTCAACAAAATCTAGTTTGATTGGATCAATTTATTTCTTGATGGAGTTACTTGATATTTCAAGATATAGTTGATTGTATTTTTATTATTATCCCCCGTTGATGAAAAAATCACTTTACCACTCATCCAGATGAGGTAATCATCAAAGATGTAGAGTAGGAAGCTTGGAATAAAATCCATAATTTCAAGAATTTTTTGTTGCAATCCAACACCTGCAACGCACTTACTAAAAATAAAATGTTTTCATGGTGGGAATGCATAAAAATATTAAGCTTTAAAATGAGATGAATTATTAGAATCTTTGTCTCCCTAACAAGAAAGAAACATCGGGAGTGAAAACAATGCAAAATTGTTAAAAATAGCATTCTGGCTAAGACATGCTAAAAATAAAAAAGTTTCCAATTTTGGCCTAGAAAGTTGTGGAAAATTTCTTTTTTCTTATATTGTTGCTTTTTTCCATCGTCATGAGGTCATGAAGATGTTACATATCTCAAATAAGAAACTTAACCTCCACAAGTTTTCAAAGGATCCTTAAGCACCATTCTAGTCAATTTGTGTGAAGAAGCATATCAAAACACATCAAGGCGTAGAAGGTGAAACTAGAGACATTATAAGGTTGGAAATTTTTGATTAAATATATGTTTTTGAGATTACCACTTCTACATCAAGAAATAAAATATGTAATTCTTCTATTTCTTGTCTTATGTTCCTCTACTCTCTCTTCCCAACTTTACATACATGATAATATTATAAAACCAAGAAAGATGTTTGCACATTTGATAAATGAATCAATGGAATTCTGTGTCTATGATTTATTATGTCTTATAATTTTTTTCATTTTTTTGTTCTTATATTTAAATGTGGACCTACTTTGGTTATTGTTGGTGAGAATCTGATAGTTCCTACTCACAACATTAACCCTCTCTCCTTGTTTCTCCAACTCCCCTTTACCTCCCTTTGTTGTAATTTCCTCCATTGTACTTCATATGAGCACTTTGCCACAAGTTTAGTGGAGTGTTCCTATGTGATACTAGTCCTATTTTATACCCCTCAAAATTTAGGTAATTTAAGTAGTTTACATTCAATAATGGGAGCCTCCTCATACACAAAAGGAGGGGCTTAGCCTGTAAGCTGTTGGTGAAACCAACAATTTTCCCACAGGAAAAATTATTTCACTAATGGTTATTGACGACTCCGTTGGGGAAGATATGCCCTTTTTCACCCATAAAAGATCTCTAAAAAAAATAAATCAAATTTTCAAAGCGCCATAAAAATCAAAAAATTGAAAAATACCAAAAATACTATTTGAATGTTCAAGAATCCTTGTTGCAATCCTTTTGAAAAATATGTACCTTCCTAGTTTCATTCCTTTCTAGTACTTTAAGACAAACTGGGAAAGAAGATAAACATGAGATGATCATGTAAGTGGTGTTGTTGATCCCACATTTAAGGAACAAAAAAGAGATGAGTTTAGACTTCCCTTTGTTTGAATAACAAGGAAAACAAGTCAAGATTGCTTTCATGAATTTCATCCTAGTTTCCCTCTCAAAGGTCATATCGAGCAACAACTATAGAATCACTAGTATTAATTCCTCCTAAAGATGAAAGATAAGAATAACCATATGAAGAATAGGAAATAATGGTTTTACCTCTTCCATGTGGACATAATATTGGTCCGTTGCTTTTATTCCACCACTTCATAAAATTCCTAAAGGATCAAGAAAACACTTTCCCAATTTTGATGGACATGGAAAGTAATGTACTGATGATCATATGATAGCCTTCATCACAGCCTATGACATCCTTGGAGTGAAACAAAAATATTTTTTAGTGTGGTTATTCATGGAAACATTACAAGATGTCATTATGGAGTGGTTTTACTAATTTCCATAACACTCAATTACTAATTGGAAGGGTATGAAAAGTAAGTTTGAAGCAATATTCAATACTATAGAAGAAACACATACAATCCTTTCTCAAGTAACTTAGATGAAGAAAGAACCTTAAGAGTCCATGCAATATTTTTTAAAAAAGTTCAGTAAGTTTTATTAATAATATTCCTGATGATGCTTTTCCTACTACAAATAATCATAAAAGGTTCTTCGTGAATGCCCATATGCTTGAACTTGGTTTCATACTATGGAGAGTTCAACCAAAAATTTGAAGAAAGATCAAAAAATTTCCATTGGAGTGAAAGCTGACATGATCACATCAAGAAAGATCAAGAACCATTCAATGAAGGATAAGGCCCATAGTTCAAAAGATGAAAGAGATGATCCATTGTTGAAAAATTTATCCAACGACTTAAAAATGTTGAAGAAGTTGCTAAAAATTATCACAAAAAATCCAAAAAAAAAAAAGATTGTAGGAGCACCCGAAGGCTCGCCTTGGAAGAACCACTAATGAATACAATATGTGTGACTAGTGAAGATGAAGGAGAAGAAATTACTATATCAAAATTGAAGAGGAGGAAGAAGAATGTTTTAGGATTGGGTATTTTGAATTCTCACCTAATGAATATTTTTAAGAATCTATGGACAATTACTCCTATGCAATGTTCACTCGATCACATATAAAGAAAGGAGTATCTTCTTAAGCTTCCCAAGCTAATAATTTAGATACTCAAGTGGAGAATATAAAAAAACAACAATGAAAGGAGGATCATTGATGTCCACTTCCATAGGATCAGCCAAGAGGAAGTCCGAGACCATCTCAGTCAAGAACGCTTATGCCTATTAGAGTATGTCTCATTCAAATTCTCTTGACAAATCAATGCCTATTTATGAGGATCTTAAAATTGTAAATCCTACCCTTGTGAAGTATTCTATAGTCCCTGATGTGCTTACCATTCCTACACCCTTTGACATCATTGATCATTGCATGAAATTTGATTATAAAATTTATGAGTCTAAGTACTTGAAAACTCATCCCTATCAATTTAATAGGCTAGTCTAATTTATTAAAGGAAGTAGTTCAGTTTCATGTTCCAAAAATGATTCTGCTAAGGAACTACCTCCTTCTCCTCATACAATTCCTCCTCAAAACTATTTTCTTCCAAAATCTCCACTGCTGGGAAGATATAACCTTTCTCTCTAGCCTTGTTGGTTAATGGGTACAAATTGAATAATTGTATTATTGACTCTGGTGCCTCTGAAAATGTTATGCCCCCAAAAGTTGATAAATCTCTCAGTCTCTCTCTCTCTACTACCAATGGCCATTGTTACTCCATGGAAATGAAATAAGTGCCTCTAGTTGGCTAAGTCAGGGATACTCAAGTAGCATTTATAGATTTTTCCTAACAAGAAGATCACAATGAGAATTATTGTAGTGGGAATGCCTTCCTCATATGGTATGTTTTTGAGATGAATATTTTGTTGAGATGTTGGTGGAGATATACAGATGGATTGGTCACATGCCACCATCCCATTCAATGGTAAGATGAAGAAACTTCTTCCCATCAGGAAAATGAAAGACACCATCAACATTCAAAGGCTAGTTGACCCAAGAGTGGATATCCTGTACCAAGGTTCAAGGTCTTACAACAATTTCATAGCTTAGAAAGAAGATGTTGAGCTTCCCATGTTGATGGATGAGTATCCAAGTATCAAAAATCTAGTTAGAGAGCATCATGGTGACTTGGAAATTGAAAATATGTACTTCCTAATGGATTTAAGCATGAATATAGTTTCTCTTCTGAGTTGTGATGATGGTTATGAATGTCCGCCTTGCAAAAAATTAGGTGGGGATGAGAAATGCGGGTCATGAATGAAAAATGATGGAAAGACACTTCTTGGGAGGTGATTTAAAATTTTCCAATCATGAAAATATGTTCAATGAATATAATGGTTAATATGAAGTTTTCTCTTTCCCATTAGGATTGGGTGACTCTTAAAAGAATTAATGAATGAATGACAAGGTGATTAGACTTCTTGAAGTTGAATCACCTAAAGAAGAGGATGAATTCATCACATAAATGGAATCCTTAGTTCTTGGTGGTTGAGATTGGGAAAATGACGGTATAAATATTTCAGCCCCAATTTTGTACTTATTCCCCTTTCACGAGGATTGAGACATTCTCAATGAAAAATGAAGAGATGGAATGGTGCTTGATCTCAAGGATGATTTTAAATTTTTTAAAACCTTCTCAACAAGGAATGTATGGATAAGAACATGCTTGCATCTTTCAAGGTCAACTCCACTCAAGGAAAATGTACTTTCACCATGAAGATGGATTTTAAAGCTCAAAATGGACAAGATGGAGAAGATGATGAATTCTATGTTGCATGCCAAAAATTGTGCTCATTCTCTTTCCAATATAGTTAAGAAATATACATGCCACACTATAAAGAGAAATACTTCAAGGAAGATCTAGTTCACCCAAAAGAAGACAGGTTTGGAGAAACTTGCAAACATAGAACATCAAGACGCTAGTGATAATTTTGAAGCTTCTAAAACATCTTCCAAGAATAAAAATCTAAAAATAGTGCTCATGAAGTAGCTAAAAAATGAATAAAAAATTCTTAACAAAAGTCATGGGTCTCAATATGAAAACAAAAAGCCTAAAATGATCAAGACTCATCTTCGCAACAGTAAAGGAGAATAAAAAATTGGAATGAATTTGGGAATCAATGAAAAGATGGAAAATATATTCCAAAATAATAAAATAAATGAAATGAATAAGTGGGTCATCAGTTGCAATAATATTCATGTGATATTTCTCAATAAATTGATAAAAGGATCATATTTTAGTGAGCCCGTCAATGGATTTATGGAAGAAAGGGCTTTGGTGAGACCGTATATGGGTAAGCACTTAGTTTGGATTGGTGATTCAATGAAATTTTGTTGTACGCTGTATGTACATAGGTGATTTAAGTTGTTTCATAATTTCCCATTTTGTTTCATGTTTCCTTTCACATCTTGTATTTCCTTTCCTTATCATGTGTTGGTCTTGTTTGTCATGTTTGTAGCTTTTCTTATTTTTTGGTGTAGTGAATCTATTTCCTAATATAATAAAGAACTGATTTTCTCACCCATGAGAAATATGAGGTTCTCTATTTCCCCTTATGGACTAATGTCCCCAAGCTAGAGTTAGCTTTTTAAATGTAAATTGACTAGCCAAAAATGCAAAATTTAAACCATGATAACTAGACCATAATGCAAAAACTTGCTTCAAAATATTCTCAAATCCCTCTCCTGGTATGTACTGTCTTTTGTGTTATGATCATATTTACCTTTAAGTTACTCCTAATGCATTGAATAAATGTATATACATTTTAAAAAAGGTATGATAAGGTCAATTGTTTCATTTAATCAAGTATAATAGAAGACTACTTCTCCGACATGCTTAGAAAGGCCTTTTTTTTTTCCATTTAAAGGCATGTGTGCATCTTTCAAGAAAGTTAAAAATATCATAAACATCCAGAGGTGGTATTGGAGAGCCTTAATTTTGTTGGGAGTGATTAAGTAAAGTTTAGAGAAGTTTTTCTAGTTTAGGGACATTCAGCCGAAATATGCATGAGCGGTCAAAATATGAACCTCGACTTCTCTAACTAATTTTAGTAACTCCATGCAAGGATTTATAAGGAAATAAAATAGGAAATGGAAATATATAGGAATTATATACATGGTGTAATAATCACATTTGTCCCAATAATTTATGGTTTCTTTAAATATTTCAATCTCTGCAAGTATACCCTATTGTCCCAAAGAACAAAGAGCCATTTTTTGAAGTTTCAGGAAGAGCTTATAAAACATATTCCATTGATTTGAGAAGGTATCTTGAAGTTAGATTCATATTAAATTTCATCTCAAAAGACCTTTCAAAACTCGAGAGCTAAGTTTTCAAGTTCTCATTGGTGAAGAGTATATAGGTCCCATACTTAATGAAAAATTTGATTGCCATATGTCAACACCCTACTCCATGGTGCAATTTTGTGTCCCTCTTTTCCCTTTTAATGAATGGGATAAAGGAGAAAAGAAAGCACACCCATGAGAAAGCAATTTCTCTAGTTCACCATGTGAACTTTTCCAACTCGTAGAGGTGTCTGATCTCAAGCTAACCTTATTTCCCTGTGCCTACCAGATTCTATTCTACCGCTTGTCATCATATTTCCCCATTGCTCCATTTTTTGTCCCTTTGTCCCTTTGTACCAAGGTGAAAATAGGGAAAAAGAGGGCACCCATGAGAAAGACCCTTTCTTGGTTTTCCATGTGACCATCACACAACTTCCCAGGTGCATTTTCTAGCCCCCAATTACTTTTTCCAAGACCACTCCTAATCGCCATGTGTCAAAAAAATTGATTAATTGATCCATTTATTTTTCATTTTTCCATTTTCACTAAGGAGAAAAGAGGGACAATAAAGGGAACCCATGAGAAATCCCCCTCTTCTGTTCCCCCATGTGATCTCTCTCAACTCCCTGGGTACTTCCCTAACATTTTCAATCTTGCTCGAGACTTGCCCCACGCCGACACTTGGCATCATATTGCTCCAAGGCACCCTTTTCTATCCTTTATATCCATATTTTCCCCATTACACCATGAAAATCATATCTGAACCTCACTCAAGCTCACATTTAATCTAATTTTGATCTATGGTTAGTAGGACATCATAAAAGTGAGATAAAACACAATATAAAACCATATTTTCTTATTTATTCCACAAAATTAGCCTTTTTGGTGAATTTTTTTCTATCACACCTTCCAACCTCTATTAATATTCTCTCTTCTATATTAGTGAAAGAAAAATGAGACCCCTCTTCATTTCCCGATGATACAACAGGTGAAATTAATTGAAAATTGGAGCAAACGATTACCAAAAAGTCTACTTTCACACAAGCCAATTTTTGCACCATGAAGTAGCTAATTTTTAGGGATATTGAGGATTGATTTTCCTATCAAAATTATTCCCTCATAGAATAATTTTCACATTCTGAATATCTGAAATGAGAAATCATTTGAAACTTGAAGCGAAGGATCCGAACAAATATAGTTTGATTGGAGCCATTTCTTTCTCCATGGAGTTTTTGATTTTTCAAGATATGTTTGATTGGGTGTTTTTATTATTATTCCCGATTTTATGAAAAACTCATTTTCCCACTCATCCAGATGAAGGAATCATCCAAAACTTAGAGCATGGAATCTTGGAATAAAACCAAGAATTTAAAAAAAAAAAATCGTGGAAATCCAACACCTATAATGTACTTACTAAAAATAGTATGTGTTCATGACAAGGTATGTATAGAAATATTAGTTGGTCAAATGAGATGAATTTGTGGCATCTATGGCCCCCAAAATAGGTAAGAAACATTAGGGAGTGAAAACAATACAAAATTACTAAAAATAGTAGTTACCATTTTAGGACTCCGCTAAAAAAGAAAGTTTCCAATTTTGACCCAAAAGTTGTGGCAACTTCCTTTTTTCTTATATTGTTGTTTTTCCCATCATTGTTAGGTCAAGAAAATCTTTCATGGCTCAAACAAGAAAATTACCCTTTGTAAGCTTTCAAAGGATCCTAAAACATCATTTTGGTCACATTTATGGTAAGAAACATATAAGAGCACATCAAGGTGTAATAGGTGAAACTAGGAAAATTATAAGGTTGGAAATTGTTGACTGTATTTATTTTGTTGATATTACCACTTATACATCAAGAAATAAAATATGCAATTCTTCTATTTATTGTCTTATGTTCCTATAATCTCTCTTCCCTACTTTACATACATGATAATCTTGTAAAACCAAGAAAGGTGTCTGGGCATTTGATAAATGAATCAATGGATTATATGTCTATGATTTATTATGTAATATCATTGTTTGCATTGTTTGGATTATATTCTCTAGTTATTTTTGGTGAGAATCGATAGTGCCTACTCATAACATTAACTATCTTTCCTTGTTTCTTCAACTCCCCTTTACCTCCCTTCACTTGAAATTTCCTCCCTTGTACTTAAAATGAGAAATTTTCCATAGGTTTAGTGGAGTGTTCCTATGTGATCCTTGGCCTATTGGACACCCCTCAAAATTTAAGTAATTTAGGTATTTTACATTCAATAATGGGATCCTTCCCATACACAAGAAGGGTGTGCTTAACTTGTCTCTGTTGGTGAAAACCAATAATTTTTTCACATGAAAACTTATTTCAAAAATAGTTTTTAGTGAATCCATTGGGGAATAAATTTCCTTTGTGCACCCAAAAAATATCTCTAAAAATATAAAAAATCATATTTTCAAAAATCCATAAAAATTGAAAAAATTGAAAAAATTAAAAAAATACTATTTGAATGTTCAAGAAGCCTTGTTGCAATCCTATTGGAAAATATGCACTTTTCCAATTTCATTCCTTTCTAGTGCTCTAAGACAAATTGGAAGAAAGAAGATACACATGAGCTAATTGTGCAAGTGGAATTTTGATCCCGCACTTGAGGAATAATGCGAGTTGATTTCAGAATTTTCATTGTTCAAATAGCAAGGAAAATAAGTCAAGAGTACTTTCTTGAATTTGATCCTAGTTTCCCTCTTGAAGGTCATATTGGAGAAGTAACTATAGAACCACTAGTCCTCATTCCTCCTAAATAAGAAAGAGAAGAAGAACTAGAGGAAGAAGAAGAAATAATGGCTACACCCCCGCCATGGGGATAGAATAATGATCTGTTGGCTTTGACTCCACCGCTTCACAAAATTCCAAAAGGATCAAGAAAGAACTTTCCTAAGTTCTATCAATATAGAAAGCAACATCCTGATGATCATATCATAACCTTCATGACATCTAGTAGAATTATTTGAGTGTAACACGAATATGTTTCCATGCGGTTATTCGTGGAAACATTACAATTTGTAGCTACGAACTAGTTTTACTACTTGCCATCATGCCCAATTACTAATTGGAAGGGTATAAAAATAAAGTTTAAATAAATACTCGAGACCGTAGAAGACACAAACACACTCCTTCCTCAAATAAATCAAATGAAGAAAGAACCACAAGTTTCCATGAGATATTTTTTCAAAAAATTCAATAAGTTGATCAATAAGATTCCCGATGATGCTCATCCTACTGTGGATAATCAAAAAAGGTTCTTTGTGAATGCCCAGTTTCCTAAATTTAGTTTCATACTACGGAGAGTTCAACCAAACAATCTAGACAATGCTCAAGAAAATTACATTAGAGTGGAAGATGGTCTGATCATGTCAGGAAATATCAAGAACCGTTCAATGAAGGATAAGGCCTGAATTTCCAAAGATGAAATATCGATCAATTATTACAGAAGTTGGCCAATGTATTAACAATATTGAAGAAGGAATTTTCTCAACATGTATCACACAAATACTAGAAAAAAATACATATTGTAGAAGCACCTCTAAGGATTTCCTTGGAAGCCCCACCAGTGAATGCAATATGTGGGACTAGTGAAGATGAAGGAGAATAAATTTATAAATCAAAAATTGAAGAGGAAGAAAAACAAGAATGTGATATGATTGGGTATTTTGAATTCCACTTGATGAATATTTTTAAGAATCCAAAGACAACTACTTCTATGTAGTGTTCACTCGATCACAGATGGAGAAAAGAGACTCTTCTTCTCCAGCCTAAGATAAACATTTAGATCCTCATGTGGTGACTCTATGAAAAAAAACAATGAAATGTGGATCATCGATGTCTACTTCCATGGGATCAGCCAAGTGGAATCCCAAGACCATCTCAATCAAGAACCCTTCTACCTCTTTGGGCAAGTCTCATTCAAAACCTCTTGAAAAATTAATGTCTATTTCTGTGGATCCTAAAAATGAAAATCCTACCCCTATTAAGGATTCCATATTCCTTGATGTTCTTACCACTCCTATACCCTTTGACATCATTGACCATTGCAAGAAAGAAAAAATTCAAATTTATAAGTCTGAGTACTTAAAAATTCATCCAAAGCAATTTAATAGGCTAGTCAAGTTTATCAAAGGAAGTAGTTAAGTTTCATGCTCCATAAATACTTCTTCCAAGAAATTACCTCTCACTTCGCATAAAAATCCTTATAACTCTCTTGATTCTACACCCTCCACCTATGGGAAGATAGAAATTTCTATCTATCATTTTTGGTCAATGATTACAAACTGGATAATTATATTTTTGACTTGGTGCCTCTAACAATTATATGCCCTGTAAAGTGCTTAAACACTTAGTCTCTCTCTCTCTCTCATTCGACATGCCATTGTTACTCCATGGAAATGAAATACTTACCTATAGTTGGAAAATTTAGGGATTATAGAGTATAATTTTAAGATTTACCTAAAAAGAATATCAAAATGATAATTCTTGTTGCGGACATGCCAACCTCATATGTTATGTTGTTAAGTTGAAGCTTCTATCGAGATGTTGGTGTAGATTTTTAGTATGTGGTCCTATAGGTGTTGTCATTGATGAAAAAACTAATTAATGACAAAGTGGATGATGGAGTAGGGTCAGATGATGTTGTGGATGGTGTTGACATGATGGTTCAAATGTGTTCATGATGATACAGTAGATTGAGTGATGTTTACTTGCTCTCGCAAGCTCATTCAGTGCTTAGGTAATGTTGCGTGGTGGTAGGAGATTATTGGTGACTTGAGAAGCATGTTGGAATGATGGATATCAGGTTTGGAGAGTTCTTGGGAACTCACATCAGTTACAGGTGTAGATATAGGTGATTGACCATGTTTTAGGTGCTCATTTGGAGCAGGTATGGATGCTAGGGAGTATGAAATTGAGGTATGGAGCTATATGATCCATTTATATATGTAGACATGTATACCATGATGTATTAGGTATGTTTGGATAATTTTTATCTTTCATGATGAGTTATAATGTTATTTTAGTAGACCCTAACTTCTATAGTGTAAAACCCTAAGGTGAAGCTATGCAAATGAGATAGGATGGAAAGATTGAGAGATGTTGATGAATTTATGATGATTGTATATGTTATTATGATTTTTATGGTGCTTTGAGAAAAAAATTAGGATGTTAGGATGTGAATTTTGTAAGTTATTTCAATTTTGGTGAGACATGGTTAAGAATAAGGCCATTTCCAGCTCTAATTGAAACTTCTGATGCTCACCCCGTATTGTGCGCTTTACATGGTATATTTTGGATTTCAGAGATGTTTATAAAGTATAAGGTTTAAAAAAATAATGAAGTCATTTCATTGTCACATTTTTATGAACAAATGTTAAGAAGGTAAACAACTTTTATGATTGTGAAACCCTAGCTTGTAAGTGATATGAATGAATTGCTTCCTAAGTGGCTAGAATTTCTTCCTAGTTCATGAATGATGATTTGAACATGTATAAAACTCCTTAATATTTCTATAAATGTATGGTAGAGGTCATGGTGATGAGTGGGCCCCACTCAAATAGGTCAGTTTATAAAGAAGAGTGTTTTGGGACAAGGTTGTCCAAAGGAGTTATAAGCTAAATTGGAATTGTGTGATGTATGTGAGTTTTTATTGATTTAAAAATAGGTTTTAGGACATTTTTATGAAATTTCATGGTCAAATGATCTCCATTTAGGTTGACTGGTCAAAGGGTAGTTTTGAGGTAATGAAAAGAAGTCTTCAATGAAGTGGACATTGCATGAGCTACAAGAGGAGTTAGGATGTGATTAAAGTTGTGTTGGAAATAGGATTAAGAGATATTTATATTGATATGAGGTTTTTCTCATGATGATGATATTTTCTATGGTTTTTAGGTAAGTTTTGGATATGAATATTTTTCCAAAGTGTAAGATAGGAAATGATTTGCTGAATATTTTGAGTTTATTGAAGCATGCGATGGATTAAGTGATGATTTATATAAAATTTAATGTGAAGAGGGATTAATTTTGCATCCAATGAATCTATTTAAATGTCTTGATTTTTCCTGGAAAGGTGTTAACTAGCTGATCTTTGAAAACATCTTTTTGGGCAGGTTGATTTGGTGAAGACAAAAGTGGCTAAGGTTTGAGAAGGTGATTGTTTCATGACTTATAAATTTCTTAGAAGTGTTCTAAAGGTTATTAAATTTCCATTGAGTGTTCACATGACATATTTTGGATGTTTTGGAGTGATCTAGTGGCATAAATATGTTTTTAGGGTCCTGAAGGGTGTAGGAAACAGCTGTTTTGAGAAGAACAAAGAATAATGGTCCCATTAAATGAAATATTATGATTGGTTGAGATAAATTGAGACCATGTATGATGTTTAAATGTTAATTTAAACATGTGTGGTGATTTATGGGTCATGACTAAGTATGGTTTTGATGTTAGGTATTTTTCTCTTTGTGCCCATGGGGATTTGAGTCATTTTTGGAGCATGTAATGATGATTTTGGCTAGGTTGACCAAGATGGGTCACTTATGACTGCAATGTTTTGAATTTGGGATTTTATTATGATGTATGATTTGATCAAAAGGAGGAATTTTTTTGGTTTGAATTTGAAATGGAAAGAAGCTTATAAAAGCATTGTTTTGGGTGCTTTTTGGAGCTAGTTGAGTGCTAGTTGTGTGTGTGTAAGAAGTGAGACCTAGGTGAGAGATATTTGAAGGTGTTTAAACATGAATTGAGGTCAAATAAAGTGTGTTACAGGTTGAATAAGATCAGAAATCATGTGTGAACATGTTTTAAGGCTTGAGAAGTCAAGAAAGAGCTAGTTTGTGAAGGATTAGACACCTAGGGTTTGAAGAAGTGTGAGATGAAATAGTGGTATGTATCAGTTGTGGCAGAAATAAATAAAATATCAGACTATCATAAGGTGGTTGAGTTAGTTCTTGATCATATTTTAGGGTTATATCATCCTTGTGGAGTTGGTGCTTCACAAAATTAGGGGTTGGTGCTCCTTGTAGGGTTATAGCTCTACTAAACTAGGGGTTGGTGCTCCTTATGGGGTTGGTGCCTCAATAAATTTGAAACATATAAATATAAATATTATGTTTCAATGGGTTTTCTTCCCCTTGAGGGTTTCCCACTTATATCCTACATTCTTGTGTTGATTTTATGTTTCATGGTAGCTTGCATTTATGATATTTGGTTATGTGCACACATTAATCATTGGATAAGTAAATTTGTGGTTTGGTTGAATAATCTGAAATCTGAGTAATTTTTTTGTAAGGAATGATTCACCCCCTCAATCCATTGTGATTATAACAACTGCTATAAAAAAGGTCCTTTTGGAGAAGTTTGACAACTTGAAAGGAGATCCATGAACTACGAAATCGCGAGTGGTAAATTTATTGAAAAGGCACTAATTCTTGGAGCATACTATGATTTTTTAAATTTGAGAATGAATAAACTTATTGTAATACCCCTGCTATTCTAATAGTTTTACTTTGATTCTGTGATTGGTTTATATACATTTACTATGGGATTGTACTCTACTTGATGATCACTACTGGACTATATGTGAATGTTTTCTGAGAAAGCATTATTTACTTGATGACCTAGCAGACTTGCATATATTTATGGATATAATCTGTACTTAATGATTTTATAGAAATTCTATTATTCTTACCTTTCTATTGTTGAGAACTTAAATGATCTTAGTAACCCCAACCGCTTTTGAATAATATGATATGAGTTCAGGAGTAGAGAAGTGATAACATTGATGGGGTAAGTTGTACTATCATTTCTATTTATCTTCTTCTATTAGACTATATGGTGATTAGAATAACACCTGGATCAATTTTAGTGAACCCTGGATCAATTTAAGTGATCCAGGCTATTATCCCTGAATCATCATAATAGTTAGGATTGTAAGTCAAGAGCATACTCAACTTCTCTTAGGCTCTTGATTATTATTGTTAGGCCTAAAGTTTATAATTGAACCTAATATTAACTTGATATAAGGTTATAATGTTCCTTATGAAAGCTTTACCTTATTCAAATCTAGGCCTTGCTACATATAAACATGGGCCTATAGAGAATGGCTATGTTGAAATAGTTGTATTAAATCTAAACCTATGTTAAAATGTTTGTGCTCTACTTCTAATTCTAAAGTCCTAACCTAAGTAAGGGAAAGGGGCTTCTATGAAAATGGTTTGAATGCCTTAAAATTTATTAAGGGACCTATGGGGAAATACCTATATACATTTTGAATTATTTAACATCCATATCCTAAAGTTTGTGATGTTGGGAGGTTATTTGGAATTGAATGATGCATAGGATTTGAGATGAAAACCATATCAAATTGTACCTTGGCATATTTAATAACTAGGCATTAAATAAACCACCAATTAGTTATTTGAAGCTTCGCTAAGTTTGGAAAGACCAGTTGTGGTCTTGGATAAATGAAATAGTGATCATTTAGTTAACTATACGATCATCTCTAAAATTTAAGAATGGAAATGTTAGTTGGCAAGAAAATAGGGTAAGGACTGACATTCCTTCCTAGTATTTAATGGTCTTGAACCACCCATACCATCCTGGAGAATGAAACAATAGTTTTTGGAGGAAAAGGAAATGGGTTGGTTCTATTGTGTTGTTTTCATATCATGCCCTTAGAGCTTGTATGTAGTTTTTCCTATTTTCATTCATCGCCTATTTTTGAATTTTGCATTTAGTTTTCTATTTCTTGGAGGATAAATATCTGGAAACTAATATTGGATTTGGATGATAAATAAAGAGAATGGAAGAATGAAAGAGTTTGGGTTTTTGTGGAATCGATTTCAGAATTTTTGTGAGGTTATTGGTATTCGAGCTTGCAAAAAGGGAACTTGATGAGCTTAAAGGAAAAAGAAGAGCTCTACGGACATGATAAGCTCTAACTCTCTTTAATAATTAGCTCTAAATAATATTTTCATGAAAATAACTCAGCTTTTGCTGGAAATACATTTTAAGGTTTTGGGTTTTGTGTTTGAATGATTCGAACCCTTGATGTATTGTGTTTTCTACAAAGTTTATGAAGCTGAAATTTTGTTAGATGACAGTGGAATCATATGACATGAGTTTTTTGGTTCTTGTATTTACAAAAAATGTTATTATAACTAAAGGCTTGTTTTTATTAAAATCACACGAGCTGGGTTATCTGTTTAAATGAAATTTTTCATACAAATTTGTAATCTATAGTTAGGAACTAGGTATAACCCTATTATAGATTTAATTAACATGAATATTATGTAAATACAAAGGAAGTTATGAGTGATTTTATATTTAAGGTATCGATTATTTGCTTCTATTTTTTGTTGCATAGTTATTATAGATTTTCTTGGGGTTGGTTCGATACCCATAAGGGACATTCAGTTAAAGTTAGTTAAACCCTAGGCCTTTGAATTGTGAAAAAAATATGGATGGGATATTTTTATTGTTTCAAGATTATTTTTAACAGCTAGCCTTCTCTTCTATATGAATTTGCTTCACTTTTGATAGTCTACACGAAGCCTTACAAAATTTGTCTTCTAGATCTTACCTTCGTAATTAATGAAATAGCCTTGGTTATCGACTTGTGCTTACATTCTAGTTATGTTAAATTAGAAACTTAGAATCTTGTTGCATTTAAGGTTTAAATAAATACACTGTAGTGTATATGTTATAGAGTAACCTAGTATTAATAGTGCAGCCGATTTATGAAGGATGAACGATAGGCCTAAACTTATTATCGATTCTCTATGATGAACTTGTTATATTGACCCTATGTGGTCACTTTTGAAGTGAATAAACTAATAAGATGTATCAAGATGTATAACTCAAGGAAAATGTTGGGAGTGATTCAATATCTTTTTAATGATTTAATGAATTGAAAAGTCAATTCACCTTCAACACCGAATTTACCTTGAAGCTATTGATAATGGTTGTAAGTTTATGGGTAGTATGTTTTGATTTAAAGATGGTTTGAAACTAATATGTATTTGTTAGACTCTTATTTTTATTCTCTGTTCACTTTTACAATGATATTCCTTAAACAAGAAAGTATACTTACTACATAGAATTTGTAAATGAAAGGTTTGAGAAGGTCTCTATATAAGTTTAATACTTGGGTATTAATCTATACTTTTAGCACTCTTAGATCTAGAATCGTATACTTATGTTTGATCATTCATTGAAAAGTTATATGTTGCTATAACTTGATGGAAGTGATAAATATTTTGGGATCATATTCGAAATATGATGAAGTTACTATCACATAGTAACTTATTGAAGTAATATTACTTAAGTTATGCTAAGTCCTGTAGGTATTAACATGGGAATGACCTTATTACTTATATAGATCCTAATTGAATTTTGTGCTTAAGTTATTGTTTATATAGATCCCAATTGAAGGATGCACTTAAGTTGCTATATTTATTAAGGTATTTACTTTATGTGTGTTCCTTTTTAGTCCTTAATGTGATTTCAACTTGTAGTAGTTTTTCTTGTATGAAATTATTAAATAATGCAAGTTGTTAAGGATATTTAGATATTATCATGCCCATTCATATGAACTGATAGTTGCTTAATAATGTTTTAGATGGAATTTGTGAAAGGTGAAAGAAGGATGGTGTTTAAAAGTTTACATTTATTCTATTGATTTATGAAAGTTGATTTTTATCACTTGATTGTAATATCATCATAATGAAGTACTTTTGTAATGTGCTTAATGAAAGGCCAAAGTGTCCTAATTATTGTATTATATTTCATGAGGATAATTTTTGGACTCATGTTGTCTTAAGAAGTTCTTTTTTCAGCTTTAGTGAAATGAACAAGGAGGGTTCCTTTTATACTCATTGTATTATATATTTCTCAAATAAAATGAAAAGATGTTCTTATATGTATTGAATACGAGTTCGCATATTAAACAAAGTGTGATATATTTCCTAAGTATATAATGAATTGTAATTAAGTGTGAATGTAAGATATACTTAGCATAATACATATAGGTTACCATTTGGATATTGAATTTATGTGAAACATGCGACTCTTTAACTTAAAACAAGAACTAATACCTATGAAGGCATACCTATAGTTAGTTAGTTAGTTAATATATATATATGTGTGTGTGTGTGTGTGTGTGTGTGTGTGTGTGTGTGTGTGTGTGTGTGTGTGTGGATATAACTATATTTCCTATTGTGAGGACATTTAATTAATTTTTAAAAATAAATTGCTATCATGTCTTAGATCATAAGCTAGGGTGTTGAATGCTTTAGTTATTTATGTTTACTTACTAAATAATGAAAACATACGCAAGAATGATAGTTATGTTTAAATACGAATGCTCCTATGGGGCACAAGTGAATATAGATGATAATATATGACTACTATTTCTACATTAATATAACTAAAAAAAGAGGGCATTATACTTATTTGTATATACCTAATTAATGAACTAGTTATGAATTCATGATAAAGCAATACACATAATTGAATATGAAACTTATAAATTATTAAATCATGATTACACTATTCCTTATTAAGGGAAAGTTATGTATGACACTTATCATCTAGAGTATCATGAGTTAATAAGGATTGACAAGTTGGGAATTAATTAAAATAATTAACTTGTTAGGATACGATGTTCCATTTAGCGGAACTTGGTGGACCGCCATAACATAGACACTCAATTTGCATAATACCTAATTAATGACATAAGTCATTAATTGGATACTCTGAAGAAGTTAATATTGCATGAAAATCTATCAATCTCCCCTAAACATAACTATCATAAAACCATGGATTCAAGTAAGTGATAGATACCAATTGAGGTAGTAGTATGGCTAAGTACCGATGTCATCTTATGATGACTATGGGAAAGGAAGTGGACCTAAAGTGACACAAGTCAATTTGGATACGCTTACTTCCCCTTAGTCATCCTAAGTTGACTTATCAACACTTATCCATGCATGCTGTTTCGAATTAGTACCTAGCATAAACCTTGTAAGTGATTGATGTAAATCAAATTAGTCCTAATCTAGATAACAATTTTTGAGTGTATGGTGAAAGACATATTCCATATGATGATTATTCCATCATGGAATTTTGCATGGCATACATGACTCAAAAATTTGGCCAAAGCAATGCAAGTTTTTGATTATAGTGTTATGATTTCACCTAGATTTAAAGATGTAAGATATCTAAAGGGTAATTGGTACAGAATCCTAGATACAAACTTTAAAGGGTAACATTTGAATTCCCTCAACCATTAAATTCTCTCAATTTGGAAAATTAAAACATCAAATTATCCTCCTTATGATGGTCACTAAGACCTCCTTTAAGCTCCAAAACCTGCCCTCTAGGCCAAACTTTTTACTACACAAACAACTAGCACAAATGAAGCTTTTAACATGCCTTGATACCTATATAATCATTAGAAAACACCTAAGTAAGCCTTCATATAGAAAAAATCATTTCCAAATCATAAAAATATCACAAATGGGTCCATGTAGGTCGCCAAAATCACCTAAAGCCTTCAAGACCACCTTTTGGGACACAACAAGCCTTGAAACCCCAAAACAAGCATCCATGACCAAAAGGAATGAACTAGAGCAATAAAAATCATCAAAGCATGGAACACCCTTATACATGTTGTAGGGAATAAAGTTATAGTAGATTTTTTTGATGGAAATCAATATCCTGTAGTAATCTATCTTCTTGATTGAAAATACTTAGGAAGTTCAAAGAAGAAATTAAATTCAAATAAAAACTTGTGTATAAATGTTGAAAATTATACTTAGCTATATCCCCCTCTTTTCTTCATTATTACGATGAAAATGAAATGGTTGGATTAAATATATTCTATATAGTTATTGAAAATTGGAGCTGAATTAAAAATAAATAAAAATGCGATAAGTGTTTGTGAAAATAGACCAAACAAGAGTTTCAAATTTTCAACCAATTTTGCAAGTAATTTGTAAAATTCTCCCCAAGTTCTGGTTTCCAAATTAATCTTTCCAATGTTTATCATACTTTAAAATATTTGGAGCACATTTGTAATTTTCACTCAAACCTCCAAATTCCAAAATGCTCTTTCCCTAATATTTTCCATATTTTTAGATTTTTGAGAAAATTTGTAATTTATTTGTAAATTGCCATGGGACTTTAAAACGTGAAATAATGTAGTGTAATTTTTGTATAATTTCAGAATTTTATAGAAAATTTGTTATTTATTTGAAAATTTCATTTGGGACTTTGAAACTTGAAATAATTGTGCTTTCCGTCTTTGGTGAATTTTCAAGGAGCAAGAGCAATGAAACATTCCCCCAAGGTGTATGGTATAGATATCAATTGTAAAAACCTTTTCAAAATCCTATTTAGGTATATGAAATATGTTTCAAGTGAAAAGTCAACCCAAAGTTCCACCTAGGTGTAAAGTAGTGTTTCAACATAAAAATCATTCCAAAACCATACAAGGACTTAACAAAGTTCTTAGGTGAAAGAGTAGGTCAAATCTCCATTGGGGTCTTCATTAGAATTTTAAACTATAAAAACATGTCAAATATATGCCTAATTGTTTAGTAGATTATAGTAGGTGGTTGAGAAAGCAATTTCTTACAACATGATTTTTGTCCCTCATTTATGTGTTATATTTTTTTGTAAATAGACTAAAAAAATTCAAAATAAATAGATATAATAGTGGGTGTCTATATTACATATATACACCCAAAATATTGAAATGTGAAATCCTCCATAAGCGATCTCCATCAAACTACAACAAAATGGGGAACACAAAACTAAGGATAAGAGGTTTAAAAAGTTTGAAATAAACTTAAAGCAATCTATTAGGAAAAATAGGGAAAATTGTAAACATAAGATCTAGGGTGGAGAGCCACTTTATCTAAGGGATCTCCTTCATCCCCAAAGTGGCAACTTGTGACATTTGAATTCTTCTCTAGACTTGTGCAAGGGGAGCTTTGAATTTTGTTGGAACCCTATTGTAAAATGTAATTAAATTTTGAGTTTTGGAATAATGGGAAAATTCTATTTAAAAAACTTGAAATTTATTTTGAGAGAATTAACTAAATTTATGCAACCCTTGTCACCCTTCTACCACTACCAAATTTAACCACTATTTTCCTACTATAATGGGATTAAATTATTTATAAGAATAAAACTTGATATAGTTTTGATAGAACTAATGAGACAACCTTAACTAAGTAATATGTCACAAAAATGTATTCAAATATTATCCTTTCCATCGAGTGTTGATTTTGAATGATGGTTAAAATGAAGGGTAATTTAAATTGTAACAAAGGATAAATTTATAAACATAAGAAGAAAGGAAAGATATTAGAGTGTATAAATTGTGTAGGATATTGTTACATTATAAGAACCATGAAAAAATGATAAATAGAACAGGGGCCATAAATATACTTAGTATACATATTTGAATAATTTGGATACGAGGGATCAATTTTAATCTGACTCATATAGTTGCATAAGGTTTACTGTGATAGGATGGATTGACTAAGATAATGTTGGTTCTGAATTACATGATTTTAGAATAGTGAAACATTTTGATAGTTTTTCCCTTGTATTGAAGTTTTGAAATGAGGATGTTACATTTTGGTATCAAATTTGAAGGTTGCAGCTCTTGGACATATTAATTCCATCACTGACAAAAACTTAATTTTTGATTAACAAAAAATGGTTAGAACAAGGGGACATGTTGTGAATAACCAACCTCTGGTTGGTGAAGCAATTACAACACAAAAGATGGATGAGATCCTTGTTTTTCTCCATGACACAAGGAATCAGATTATTGTACTTGAACAACAAGTGATGGAAAATGAGGAGGATAATTTCGTTAATGGAAATGAGCCACCTCTAGAAAATAACATGAATGCTGAAAATCCTGGTGGGGAAAATAATAATAACACAACAAATAACAATGCTACGAATGCCAACATAAATGCTATCGATGAAAATGTTACAAATGTGGATTAAAATGCACAAAATCAACCTGAAAACAAGAAGTCAAGGTTGGCATCTGAACTTACTAGTGATACAAAAAGGAAAAGTCTAACAAAATTTGATGGTACCGTTCTGGGGGAAGGGGCTGAGAATTGGCTACCTGAAATGGAGAAATAATTTGCAATTAGGAATTTCTCAGAGGAAACAAAAGAAGTATGGGGAGCTTATTAGATTTCCCATGAAACATCTTCTTGGTGGGAAAACCATAAGGTTAAACTTAATGTTGATGAAACTAGCATCACTTGGGATCAATTTAAGGGATACTTTAGGCAACGTTGGTTGCCACAACTTTACTATGATCAGAAAATGTCTGAATTTTAGACATTAACACAAGGAAAACTAACTGTTACTGAGTATTGGGAGAAGTTTACAAAACTTCTCAAGTATGTACCACAATACCAAACAAATGAAAATTATACATAAATTTATAATGGGTATGAATCTGATTATAGGTGGAGAGGTTGATGTACAGTCCATCAACTATGGAAGGGGTTGTTGAAAAGGCCATAAGACAAGAACAAAAGTTGAAAGTAATTTCTGCTCATAAAGAGGAAAAACATAAGAAATTTTCTAACTCTCCTTCACCCCTTACACCTAAAAAGGTGGCATGGAAAAAGTTTGGAAGTAAAAACAGAGTTGATCTTTGGTAATCAGAAGAAATATGTAACAAATAAACCTACTAAAAATTTCAGAAATAATGGACATAAAACATAAGAGTGGTCAAAAAAATAATTTTAAAAAATAAAACAAGTTTGAGCATAGGAAGGGACATGTTGGGGTCTACTTTATTTGTGGTAAAGATCATTACACAAGATATTTTCCTCAGAAGAAAAATGACAATAATCAGCAAGCAAAGATACATGATGTAGTAGTTGATAAGCAAGCTACATCTCTAGAAGTGTTATTAAGTTGTTTGGATTACTTGTGACTATTTTGTTCAATATTGGTGCCACATAATGTTTCATTTCTAGTAAATTAACATATAAATTGAAAATAAAAGTTGGTTATAAGAAAAATACATGGACTTTCCACTACGAGAACAATAATGTACACACGGTTGATAAATACTTATTTAGCATGACCTTAGAGTCGCTATGCTTACTCTAAAGTAGACCTATATGTTGCACCTTTAGGGTCATATGCCATCATAATAGGTGTAAATTAGCTAGATATACATAATGAAAACATAGACTATTACGGAAAACACATAATATGTCTAGACGATGTGTAAAAACCAACATAAATTTAAGGTGTAAAAAGAGATAGTATAGTTAGAAAAATATCAACCATGTAACTCAAAAAGGATAAAAACAAAGGTTGAACGCTCTTTGCTATAAAAATTTCTGAATAAGGTGAAGAGGGTAGTGATTTTATGGAAAAGATGTTATGTGAGTAAAATGATGAGTTTCGTAAGAAATACTTGGTCTTCTTCCAAAACAAGAATTTGAATTCACTATTGATATCAAGCCTGGAACAGAACCCATCTCTAAGGCACCTTATTGCATGAATATAATGTAACTAGTTAAACTTAAGGTATGGTTGCATGAAATCCTATCTAAGGGATTGATAAGATCGAGTGTCTCACATTGGGGAGCACAATTTATATTTTTCAAAAAGAAAGATGGAACACTTAGATTATGTATTGACTATAGAATGTTGAACAAAGAAACAATCAATAATAGGTACCCTCTTCCTAGGATTAACAATATGTTTTACAGGTATGGATGATATATTAGTTTACTCTAAGATTGATCTATATCTAGGTACCATCAGCTGAGAATAAAAGAAGAAGACATACATAAAACAACCTTTAGGATGAGATATGGGCACTATGAATTCATTGTTTTACCTTTTTGTTTAACGAATGCACCTGCCACTTTTATGAATTTGATGAACAATATCTTTCAAGAATACTTGGAAAAATTTGTGCTTGTATTCTTGGATGATATTCTTATCTATTCAAAAAGCATAGAGGAACATAATGAACATCTAAGAATTGTACTTGAGGTCTTAAGGAAAAGAAAAATTTATGGAAAGTTGTCAAAATGTTCATTTTATGAGGCTGAAGTATAGTACTTAGGCCATGTGATAAAAAATTACAACCATAATTGATTGGCCAACACCAAAAAACATGCATGAAGTTAGAAGCTTCATGGGACTTGTTGGATACTATAGAAAGTTTGTAAAATACTTCTCTAAGATTTCTTCTCCAATTAATTCACTGTAAAAGAAAGATAAAAGTTTGTTTGGAATGATAAATGTGAGATTTCATTTAAAACATTAAAGGAAAAGTTAACAACAACACCTATTTTAACTATTCTAGATCCAAATGGAAGCTTCAAAGTTGTAATGGATGCTTCCAGAGATGGATTAGGGGGCATACTGTAAAAATATCATGTAATAACATATGAAAGTAGAAATCTCAAGTTACACGAGTTAAACTATGCCCCATGACTTGGAGCTTGCTTGCCATTGTACATGCACTATGCATGTTTGGAGACATTACCTTTTAGGGAATCCCTTTGAGTTAAAAACAGACCACCTTGGGCTGAAATACATCTTCACACAACCAAATCTGAATGTTAGGCAGCAAATATGGTTATAATTTTTTTCTCAATATGATTTTAATATCAGCTATATTAAAGGTAAAGAAAAAAAGAGTGAGAAGATGCACTAAGTCGTAGGAAGCACATTTCCGCCCTTGTAACCTTGAGTACTTAGTTTAAAGATGAGGTAAAGAAAGCAATGTTATCAGATCTATATTATTAGCAAGTAAAAATAATACTTTCGGTAGATTCCAATGATAAGAGATAAGAAGGATTCAGATTCGATGACCAAGGAATCCTAAGGTATGAAAATATGGTGTATGTACCCTTGGAAAATGAGTTAAGGAAGAAAGTGATGACTAAATTTCATAATGCACCTTACTATGGACATCCCGGAGTGACAAAAATGCTTGTTGATGTAAACAACATTATTTTTGGAAAAGGATGAAGAAGGATATACTAGATTATGTGTCACATTGCTTAGAATGTATGTGTGTTAAGGCTGAACATATGCATCCCACTGGATTACCGTACCCTCATAAAATTCCACAAGTATAAGTTCCGAGTGATAAGAATGGATTTTGTTTAAGGGTTGCCTATGTCTAAAAATAAGCATGATGTTATTTTGGTCGTAGTTGATAAATTAACAAAAGTATATCAATTTATTCCAGGAATCTAAAAGATTATTCATCTGTTTCGAAAAGAGATATGCGCATGAAATTTTCATATTACATGGTTTACGCAAGCTAATCATTTCGAAAGAGACCTAAAAATGACTTCACATTTTTGGAAAAATATAAATGCAACATTAGGAAAAAAACTAAACTTTAGTTCCGCATACCATATGGAAATTGATGGGTGGATTGAAAGAGTAAATCAAATAATGGAAGACATGCTTAGGATGTACTATATGGATCAGCAGTACAAATGGGAAGAGTACCTTCCTTTGGTTGAATTTGCATACAATAATACATATCATTCCTCTCTAAAAATGTCACCTCTTAAATCTTTATACAGATGAAAGTGTGGAACACCTCTTAGCTGGGAAAACATAGAAGATAGAGAGGTAATAGGACATGAAATACTTACTAAAATGGAACAACAAGTAAAATTAATATGTGAATGATTAAAAGAAGATGCTAATAGGTAGAAAAGTTATGCAAACCTGAAAAGAGTTGATAGGAAATTTGAACTTGGGGAAAAGTCTTTTTAAGGGTCAAGCTTAAAAAGAGTTCTATTTCCTTGGAAAATCAGCCAAGATGTCACCTTGATATGTAGGAACTTTTGAAATCATTGAAGTAATTAGTCATGTGGCCTATCGACTAGCATTTCCTCCCACATTGGCACGGTTGCATGATGTTTCTCATATTTCCTTGCTTAAATAGTATGTTTCAGATTTGTGACATGTGTTAAAATGTAATTCTTTGTAGGTCCAAGACTGGGGTAATCATGGTTGAACCTGTAAGGGTGCTGGAAACTCACAAGTTGCACTTGCGTAACAAAGAAATAATTCAATGTAAGGTCCAGTGGGACCAATTTAATGAAGAAAGTGTAACCAGGGCGAATCTAGAAGACATGAAAACTTCTTTTCGCATCTGTTTTAGCAGAAAAATTTCATTTTTCTATGATACTTGATATATATTGATTTAAAAACTACCTTTAAAATTTTTTTTTGGAGAAAAACTTAAATAAGTTTTGTTACAACCATTATGTGATCGTTATAAAATTCAAGAAAGTTGAATTTTGCAAGTTTATACTACACTTTGTTTGAGTAATTGATGGTTGAATAAGTTATTTATTACATGTTTACTTAAATTTTGTTATGATTAAAGAGAATCATCGAATGATGATGCTTTTAAGGGGGGAGGTATGTAATACCCATACTATTCTAATAGTTGTACTTTGATTTTGTGATTGGTTGACATACATTTACTATGGGATTGTACTTTTCTTGATGATCAATGTTGGATTTGTATGTGAATGTTTTATGAGATGACATTATTTACTTGATGACTGATAGATTTGCATATCTTTATGGATATAATTTTTACTTAGATAAAATTATTGTTATGTTTAGCTTTCTGTTTCGAGCAATTTAATAAGCTTAGTAACCCTAGCTCTTGAATTGTATGATTTGAGTTTAGGAGCATAGAAGTGATAACATTAATGGGGTAATTTGTACTTGTCATTTCTATTTATCTTCTTCTATTAGACTACATTATCGATATGGTGATTTAGAACAACACCTGGATCAATTTCGGTGATCCAGACTATTATCCTAAATCATCATGATATTTTAGACTATAAGTCAAGAGCATACTAAACTTCTCTTAGGCTCTTGGTTATTATTGTTAGGCATAAAGTTTATAATTGAACCTAATCTTAACCTGATATAAGGTTATAATGTTCCTTATGAAAGCTTTATCTTATTCAAAGCTAGGCTCTGTTGTATATCAACATAGGCTTATAAAAATGACTATGTTGAAATAGTTGTATTAAATCTAAATCTATGTTAAAATGTTTGTGCTCTACTTCTAATTCTAAAGCTCTAACCTAAGTAAGGGAAAGGGATTCTATGAAAATAGTTCAAATGCCTTAAAATTTAGTAAGGGACCTATGGGGAAATACATATATGCATTTCGAATTATTTAACAGATCGAGCCTAAAGTTTATGATGTTGGGAGGCTATTTATAATTGAAAATACGCACAGATTCAAGATGGAAACCATATCAAATTATACCTTGGAATATTTATCAAATGGGCATAAAATGCACTACTAGTTGGTTATTTGAAGCTCGCCAAATTTGGAAAGACTAGTTGTGGTCTTGGAAAAATGAAATGGTGATCATTTTGTAGACACCAAAATTAGGTCACACTCCCTTGGTCCCCCGTAAAATAAATACATTGAACACATTCACCTAGCCATGGCCCCCTTCACCCCACTATAATATTAATTTAATTATTTAAATTAAATTAATTCATTATCTTCACAGTATTTATTATTTAAATATACTACTTGAGATAATGGCCACATATCCACCTCACCTAGACACCTCATCTAGCCACCTCACCCTAAGACCTATCCTCGGTAGGTTGCCAAAACTAACTAAGACTTATCCAAACCCTAAAAATAAATGCATACATTCCCTCTAACCACATTATCACATGTTATAAGGAAGATTCCAGTCTAATCCATATGAAAAACAGAACAAGATCCTAGAAAATCAAGGGGATCTACCTAGTTTAGTAAACCTAGAAAAACCCACCCTAACCGATGCCGGTTACCCTTAACCACCACCGGTTAAGCTAGAACCACTGTCGGTCACCTTTTAACTCCCAAAACAACCTTATTTTCAAGGTTGGTAGATTCTGGAGAGATATCACATCTTTTGAGTAGAATTTTTAGGGAGAACACACATGCAAATAAGGAGATCAAGTGTTTTCTCTTGTACAGACTTCCATGATTCACCCAACAACCATCCAACACTCACCCCCCGCATGATTTGATCCAATCAGGAAAGAAGGAGAGCACATGTAGCCCATGCAAGAGCTCCCCAATGTTTGGTGATCCTCTTCATTGTTCAACCTCTTATTAGCACCTTCATTCCTCACTAACAAATGTCTAGAACTGATTCCAAGTAAGTAGAAAATTTTACTCCTTTGGTTCACTCACTTCATCATTGTATTTTTATCCTTTGTTCTCCTAGCCACCCACTGAACTCATTTAATACTCACCCCTCCATAACCCTATTAAAACCTCACTAAATCCCATCCAAATAACTTAATACCTCTTTCCGACCAGTCTAGTACTTTGTGCAATCATAAGGGAGATCTAAAGCTCGTTATGTGACATTCCTAGTACCCACGTGAATCGGCACCGATTCTCCCAAACGGCATCGATTACCCTTAACTAGCATCGGTCTCTGTATCTGACAATATAGCCCAAAGCAGTAACCTACCTACCTATTCCCACATCACCCTTACTCACCTGTGACCTGCCTAAGACCTCTGTCAGACCTGTGGAGACCCAGAACCAGCTACTTGACCTTCGGATCTTATTTTAACCTAGCCTGTTAGATTAGATCTTTCTAATTGTGTTTTAAATGAGATACCTAAATCATTTTAACTACAATAGGATTTACTTTATTACCAACACTCAATTGTTTTAAATAGTGGATTGACAACCATCTAGGAAGTATCACACTTCCCGGATCTAGCATACGCTAGGTAGTCCACTGCATATATTGTTTAAATATTTCTGGTGGTCTTGCTTTTTATTTCAAGTAGTTCCTCCCACCAAAAGGAAGCTCTCATGATCAGATTGTGGATCAAGGAGTCAACACGTGTGAAACAACCTATCAACCAACATTTCAACAGGTATTCCTCCTACGCCGTTACCCTATCTGTTTTGTCATTTTCGAAGAAATGTCTAAGAATCAGGTGAAACATTTTGGCATGCCCAGTGGGACCCATTCAGGGTTCCTTGCATCCATTCATTCCTAGGTGAAAAGTTGCATGTTTTTTTCCTTTCTAAAAGGTTCTCACATTAAAATTTCTTCCTGGAATCATCTCTCCCTCTATTGCCTCAAAGAAATCATGTTTTAGTGGTTAAAATGAACTCTTCTTCTATTTCATCTACATTACATTAGTGAAAGATCATACTTTCTCCTATTCCTCTTATTGTGTCATCGAATTCCATATTTTGATTTGGGCTTAAAAATCATTACATTTCATTCTACTTTTCTGTATTAGCTCACATTAATTGAGGGCAACCTATACGCTGGAAGTCATTCCTAACTAATGGTTGACAAACAAATCATAGAAAAGCACTTATTTCTCTTTCTTTTTCTCGAGTCTTACCAAACCTCACAAAAATTGAAAATACACACATTCTTAAAAACATCTTTCATGGAAGAAGCTGTAGGTGATCACATGATCACAACACAGTGGGCACCTAGCTTGCACGCTCTCTCAAGTCATACTTGAGCAAGGCCCGCCCCCACCATAACATACCGAAACCTCTCTTTGTAGATCTCCTTCTTTGTAGGAAGTAATCTTCACCAAAAACTCTATTATATAGTTAATGAGTCGGTCCTTAAATAGCATAAGCTAAACAAACATAATAGAAAAAGAACTCTTAGGATCGTATTTTTCTTAGTGTTTTTGCTTGACTTACGTTTTGAGGTGAGAGGTTATGCTCTTCATTTTTATTTTTTATTTTTACACGCTCCTCATCATAGTTTGTGTATTCCACTTCATCCGAGTGTTCTGGACCATATTCTCATCATTCTCAGAATTCTAGGTTCGATTCCACATCAAATTTTTAATTTGCAACCACATTTTCTTCATCACTTTGTTTCAATTTCATAAGTAATCGTGTCCGTGATAATGACCGTCATTGGTTACCCTCTCGACCATTGTCGGTTATACCCAACCGGTGTCAGTTCACCGTCATTTTTGTCAACCTACCAAAAAGGACACCTATTCACCTTCTTTGACTATTTAGAGTTTCTATCACTCTTATCATAGACATTGACCTTGTAAATCTCATTGGTATTCTCGCATACCGCCGATTTGGCCTTATACCTTGTTTTGACCAAATGTTCATGTTCCACGGTGACCAACCAAGGTTACCTTTGACCATTGTCAGTTTACCCTAATTGACATCGGTTAGCCTGTGTCATTTTCCAGCTGCCATTTTAGACCCAATTCACCTACCACCATCTATTTATCCTATGTGTGTTGTATTTCTGTGTCACTTACAAAAAGTAGTTTTACCATGTTAGTACCCATTCACATAGTACTAACATGTCAAAAAGAAAGCACCCTCATATTCCATGCCAGTTGTCAACCACTCCCACCTAGCCCTTCATCACCTTCCATTTTATCACCCGCCATGGATCCTATCCAACCTATCACTATCGCTACTAGAGATGAGGAGTTCACATGACTCCTTGACCAAAACCCTACCACCTTGCAGTTTTATCTTTCTCACTCATCCACTCGAGATGCCTCGGGTTAGTTGATATACGGCATGCCCATATCTATCCCCTCGACACTTGCTCCTACTCTTATGTCAGCCCCTGTCTAGCTCCGTGTTTCTTACATCTACCTTACCCCATTCATTTTGTAGCTAGGCCCTATACCCGCTATGACCGCTTCGTACATTACATCCATTATACCTGCCACATCCATTATACCTTCACCAACCATTCAGAACACCACCTCATTCACCCCTATGGTCTCACATATACCCGTAGCTACACTACCACCCTTGGTATTGGTAACCCCACCCCTTTTCAAAACGTGGTCCTTTCTATTCCACAATCGTTGGCCCCCATTTCCACTAGGGTTACCATGACCCTTCCACCTCCATATACATACTATCAGTAGCCTCATGTTTCATCTGTTATTCATTCTAGGTATGTACCCCTATCTCACTCCCTCTTTCTCAGTCTACCTATACGGCAACACCATATACTGGAATGCCACCCTTATTATATGCCCAACACCAACCCTCTTATGCTATAGGAGGCACCCAATCATCACAACCTACCAATGACCTAATCAAATTAATGATGGACAAGATGTAGACATTGGAGGCATCGGTCTCTGGTTCCCGAAATACTCTCACCTACAATGAGATTTGTAATGAGCCTATCCACCCATCCATTCCTATCCATCCATATCTCGTGCATTGGGAGATGCCTAAATTTAACCATTTCAATAGCAAGGAAGACCCGCAACAACATTTGTGGTCTTTCAAACACGGGTGCTACCTAATCACCCATAATGATGCTTTGCTCTTAAGGACCTTTCCCATGTCTCTAACTGGACCCACATTGGATTGGTATAGTGGGATACCTAGACAATCTATATTTTCATTTAATCAGGTATACTAGGCCTTCTTGGATCACTACTCCATCAATATGATTAAGAAGGTTACCATTAATGACCTATACTCCACACATCAGTATGATGATGAATCTATCACAAATTTTGTTGCTCACTGGCATAACCTGATTAATCAACTCACATTCCAAGTACCGCAAACTGAACTCATTGAGCTCTTCACGTGGGCTTGTGCTAGACATATCTCACTGACCCTATAGGTCAATAATTTTTGAACCTTCGATGAAGAATTCACCATGGCACAAAAGCTAGAGATTCGGGCCATCGAAGAGAAGAAAATCCAATTATGTAATAAGAACTTGGCATTCAAGTCAAATGATGCCTCTTCTTCTTTGAAACCACAGAACAATTATTCAAAAGATAAGGGAACCACTAACACAGTGGTACTCAAAGCCATCCCAACTCATTTGACAAATCAGGCTATCCCCTCATCTAATCTATCACCCATTCAAAATTTTCAATTCAGATGGGAACAACTGAAATACACCCCAATTGGGGAGCCTTACTCTTCTATCTTAGAAAATCTCATCAAAGCTAGGGCCATCACCCTTCCAAATATAAAACCACACATTGGTTTTGACCCTGCTCGCCCCATGCCCACATGGTATAAAGAACACGACTTCTATAACTATCATCGAGTAAAGGGTCATAGTGATGGCAATTGCATCACTTTCAAAAACATTTTCCAGGAAATGCTTGAGAAAGGTGAGTTAACCATGGATAATCCTAACACACATACTAATAAAAACCTACACATCTTTAAGAATCCTTTTCCTAATCATGCCCCTTCATCTGATCAAACTGGTGAGACCTCAAATCATGATAGCCATACCCATGAGGTCCACTCTAGTTTTAGGGATGCACTTGTTGTTTCTAAATTACCTTATATTCCTTCCATACAGGAAATTCTAGCCCGAAGTCCTCCAACTACACTTGAATCCACTCTACCTATTCCTCCACCCACATAGGAACACCTTTCACTTCCTTCATCACCCGTGGAGGAGCCCTCCACTAATATCGAGACTATTTCACCTTTGGCTTCTCCACCTAGAGAACCGTCACCCATGACACTTCTTTAGTCCATGGAGGATATTTGTTTACCTCCTCCACCTACAGAGGAGCACCCATCATCTCCTTCACCTATAAAGGAGCACCCATTTTCTCCTCCACGTATCAAGGATCAAGTAGAGATACCTTTTCCTCTAGGTGACCATTCTCGATCAGCTACCCAAGATCCCGCAGACCTACTTTTGGCTCTCTTACCCACGGAAGCTGAAGCTATCCAATTCCCTATTTCTGAGACACATTTTACGGGAATTTCCATTAGGCCCTAGTCAACCTCACCTACAGATGTGTCATTCTCACGCTTTTTTGATCACTTAGATTATGTGGATAGAGCCTTACTTTGAGCCGCCTTCCGCTTCCTTTCTCAATGCAAATTCAGATGTCACTTGCTAATATTCCACCATCCACCCAAAAATATTTTGACCAATCGAACCAAACATAACCACCTTTACCACAACTTCTTCCATGACACCCATCATATCTCCACACACACCCTTACCCATAACCCAACATACATCTAAATCCAAACCCGCACCTACATCATTTTCCTCGACTAAACCTATCACTACATTAGGGGTCACCTCAACCACCAGCCTTACTCATCCACCTATCAAACTAGATTTAGCTACATCCTCCAAAGTCAACACAAAACCTACTCTAGAACCCAAACAGAAAAACCAAGCCCATAGAACTCATACCTGATCATCGCGCCAATCATACCTCCGCATCATCTTACCCTTTCGTATGTCTTAGGACCTCAACCTCCCGGTGTAGTTAAAAACCTCCACCCATCAATAAACCAAAAACACAACAGCCCACTCCTTCCTTGCAAACCTCTAACATACCCAAGCACCCGACACAACTTACACCCACACCTACATCTTTACCACCCATACCTCCAATACCCTTAACAACTTCTTCACTACCCCCTACACTTCAATTTCTATCCCTCACACTCCCTACACGACCTGCATCATCTACCTTTACAACACCTCCATTATCTCCCTAGGTAAATCACCCTCTTCCCCATCTGATTTTCCCTCTAGATCTCATATACCCATATCACCTTTACCCTAGAAGGTGCAATCCAAAGAAAAAATCTGCCACCCTCCAATAAGGTAGTCAAAACAACCATACACCCTCCTACCCATTCATCTACCATACCTCTACCCAAGTAAACACGACCAACACCCAAGACCATGTCAAGACCCAAAACCATAGGTTGACCCACCCCCTCCCGCAAAGATCATTCCTCAACAATCAGACGTACCTACACCTGAGACTCCACTTTCACTTCCCATCACGACCCACTAATGTGGTCCTATGCCAAAATCTTAACCAACCTCCTTGAGACTTCTGTCATCACATTACCACTGTTTAGACCTTATGACCCCCTCAAAGACAAGCCAAAAGGGTTTGATGACACTAAAATTTGTGCCTACCATTGTGTGCCAGGGCACAATGTGGAGAACTGTAAGGCTTTGAAAACCGTCCTTATCTAGTTGTGTCCTCCTGAAGCCGACTTTGATGATGACGACCTTCTTGATGAGGAATTTTCTTCACCAACATCTATTCCCATAGTCCTTCCCTCACTTCCTACTCAACAACCACAACCTCCACCCCCACAGCTCCTAGAACCACCCCAAGATTTGAAATTAACATGGTTCACATTAGAGAACTTGCTACACCATTACCTAAATGTCGTTGTGCCCACTCACTTCACAAGGATTTTCTCCCCCAGTAGGTTTTTTCCTGTCATGTCGTTATACCACTCATCCTACACCTTCTCCATTTGCCAACTCCCCTTAGATCAACATGATACATGTCACTACTCGTGCTCAGAGAGACAAAGGAAAGGAAAAGGCAACTAACTCGCCAACCAATCCTATACCCAACATACCATCTACACCCACACCTAAAATTACTATCCATGGCCCCACATACCCTATTTCTAATGGGGTCACACATCACACAATGCTCAAACAACTACACCAATACCCCCTCAAAATGTCCCTATATGACCTCATCCAAACCTCAAAATCCCATCGTCAAGCTCTCATGGAGGTTCTTCAATCTATTAAGGTTTTACCCAATGACCCTACACCCGTAGCCTCCATTATCACACCCCATCATGTAGCCTCTCTCACAAAATTTCCACCTTTATCCACACCTCACCCTACTCACCAAATAGCCTCCCTTAGCTTCTCAGAGGAAGAGATCACACCGCACTAAACCAATGACCCAGACCCAGCTCTCTTCATCTCTGTCCACATCAATGATGTACATGTACGATGTATAATGATCAATGGGGGTGCTAGTATTAACATCATTTCATCTCATGCATTTTCTCAAATGTGCATACCTAACAATTACATGCATAAACATCCTGTCATGTTGCGTTCATTCAATGATGCTATCACCTCTACACTAGGCACCATCATCCTCCACATTCGTGTGGGCCCCCGCACTATTCCAGAGTTATTTTATATCTTGGAGGGGGAATTTCAATATAACCTATTGCTTGGCAGACCCTAGATTTGTGTCATGGGTTGTGTTCCTTCCACTTTGCATCATTGTGTAAAGTTTGAGCATGAAGGGCACACCTATACTATTCCAGCTGATCCATCACCTTTTAAAACATGCAACATGCTTTACCGACCCAATGACGTGCTCATCCCCATTAAGGTGTCTACCTCCATGACAATTACCACTTCATCTACACCTCCACTTACCAGACGGCCATTACCTCAACCGCACATGCCTCCTCCATTCCTATAGCCGCATCAACCTCCACGGCCAACCCATCCATCTCCCAATCCGTTAAATCCACCTCCACATCAACCTATGACACATCATCTATTCAAACTACCCACATACCAACCACCGATCCCTTAGAGGGAATTTTTTAACACCTCACTATGGGGAATATCACCTATATAGTGTTAACACATTCCTTACTCCACAAGAGTATGAAAGTCTTTACCGAAATCCTCGCTATGATCACCACATAGGAGAATGCCTCCTTTATGGTCCTCACCTTTGTACCAGTCTCACCTATGGGGTATTTGACACTACCACTTACACACCTGAACCACCGTCACAAACCCGCCCATTTTCTACCGACTTCCGGTTTCTCACTAATCAACGTTTCACCCATACCTTCTTCCACCTTTGTGCGTGGAAGGGTTTTGGTTTTGGATTTTACGAGCAAGGCCACCATATTGTTATTCCATGTACTACTAGAAAACATAACAATCGTAGTGGTATCAGCTTTGTTGAACCACCTACCAAGCAAGCATGTATTGAACTCATTAAGGACATTAGCCCTCTCTCGCCCTCTTCACCGCTCCACCTTCACCACCACCTTCACCGAAGCCGGAGTCGATGGATCCTAAATCTATCCCTCCTAACTTTTTTTTTCATAAACATTGTTTCCTTGGGCCTTTGACTTATCAACGTGAGGGCGAGGCCCCTTCCTCTCTTCCCTTCCTATACCCTGAAATGATTGATGACGATAAACCTTTAATTAACGTCATTAAATGTCAGGATGATGAATCTATACTCACTTACCTTGGTGCAAAAGACTCATATATTCATCGGTCGTTACCCTCTGAGACGTAAACCATGTTGAATTAATCGACTATTGAGATCAACATTCATACTCAGGATGACCCGCACATCTTAAAGATCAGTCAATCTTAGATGTTGCTCAATAGGAAGCCATCACTTCTTTTCTCAAAAATCATAACCATGCATTTTCTTGGTCTTATGTAGACATGCTCGGTATTTACCCCACCATAGTGGTCCACAATATCCTAACCGTCCCGATGCCAAACCCATCAAACAAAACTGAGGAAAATGCACCCTCGCATTTCCCTTCTCGTCAAAGAAGAACTTTAGAACCTTCTTTCCATTTCCTTCATCTTACCCATTGATTATCCTCATTGGATTTCTAACATTTTCCCTGTCACCAAGGCAACAGGGGGACTACACATTTGCACGGACTTGTGACCTCAACCTTGCCAACCAAAAATATGACTTCCTCTACCTAGTATTGACCAACTGGATGACCTTACCACTAGTCATGAGATGCTATCACTCATGGATGGCTTCTCAAGTTATAACCAAATCCTACTTACCCCAAAGGATCAACATAAAACTGCATTCATCACCCCTTAGGGGACCTTATGCTATTGAGTCATGTATTTTGGCCTTAAAAATGCTGGTGCCACATATCAGCGGGCTATGACTTATATCTTCCATGACATCATGCATCGTATATTGGAAGATTATGTGGACAATCTCTTGGCCAAATCTAAATGCCGCTCTAAGCACCTTGCCGTCCTCAAAACCATTTTTGACCACCTCATTAAATATTGCATTTGCCTTCAACCTAAGAAGTGTGTCTTTGTGGTCCTCTCAGGAAAGCTCCTGGGATTTATCATTTCCTACATGGTATAGAAGTTGACCCTGCTAAATTCAAGGCCATTCTGGAAATTCCTCCACCCACTAACCTTAGGCAACTTTGTAGCTGCAAGGTAAGTTACAGTCTATTTGCCATTTCATTTCACAATTATCTAATTAGTGTCAACCATTTCATCATCTGCTCAAGAAGGATGTCTTCTTTAAATGGGATGATGACTACCACAAATATTTTGAGGCCTTAAAAAATACCTTCTCCAACCACCTGTACTCATTCCACCTAAAGATGATCAACCTTTCTACCTATACATCTCAGCTACTGATCACTCCTTGGGAGCCATGCTCACTCATCGTGATGAACAACACGGGGAGTAGGTGGTTTATTACATAAGACATACTTTTAGACTACAAAACCAATACACCCATCCCGAAAAAAACTTTGTTTAGCCTTAGTTTTCATTTCCATAAAACTCGCCATTACCTACTCAACTGGAAAACCTATGTTGTGACCAACACCGCCCCTTACACTTCATGTATGCCAAACCTTACCAAAATCGAGTGTCTTTGCACGATGGATTATGATTTCATCTAACCTTGACCTCGAATTCATTCATCAAAAGTCCATCAAAGGCCAAGCTATCACTAACGTATTGGCCGATGCACCTATTTATGGGGATTAACCCTCTAATTTTGACTTTCTAGATGAGTCAATTCTACCCTTTCCTTGGATGCACCCACTTATACAATGACACTCTTCTTCGATGGTTCCAAGTGTTAGTGTAGGGGTGGGTCTGGGGTTATCCTCATTTTTCTTGAAGGTGAACCCATGCCTTTGTATTTAAAACTATATTTTGATTGTACAAATAATATTGCCAAACACGAAGCACTTGTATTAGGTCTCCAAGCCACCTACGCCCTAGATGTCAAATCAATCAACATCTTTGGTGATTCTCAATTGGTCATAAACCAAGTCAATGGTGTATACCAATGTCATAATGAGATACTTCAAAAGTATAAACATCATGTAGACATACTTTTGACCACCTTTGACCATTACATCCTTCAAAACATCCCTTGTTTAACCAAAAATTTGTAGATACCATGGCTTGCTTGGCTTCTCAAATACCTGCTTCACCCGCTGATTCTAAAATCTTTATCACCATACAATGACTCCAATCACCTTCTTATTTACCTCAAAAAGTTTAGTCCATCAGAACTGCTACCCCTTACCCGAGTGACCTTTGTCATAAACAATACTCGACTATCTTTCTCTCTCCATCTTGCCTCATGATCTCACCCGTAATGGACAACGCGCCTTCCTTAAAAATGTTTCTCATTACATTATCATGAGGGGCCTCCTCTCTAAACACGGATTTGATGGTATTATCTTACGATGCCTCACTAGTTCTAAAATTCCTTATACCATTAAGGAAGTTCATGATGGCATATGTGGTGGTCACTTTAGTGGCCTTGCTGTTGCTAAGTGTATTCTTCACCTAGGCTATTACTAGATGAACCTTAACCATGATTGTTGCGACTATGTTAAGTGTTGTGTAAAATTCCAACAACATGTAAACATTCATCATACACCCATTCATGCCTTACAGGTCACCCGTGACCTTTGGACCCTTCAGAATGGGGTTTGGATCTTGTCGAAGAGATCAATCCCCATTCTTCCCAATGCCATTAATGGATTATCACCGTTACCGAATACTACACCAAATGGGTTGAAGCCATACCACTCATCTCCATGAAAGCCAAGAAAATATGTGAGTTCATTAATCATCACATCATTTGTCACTTTGGTGTTCCTCATCGCCTCATCACTGATAATGGAAAACAATTCAAAAACAAAACATTACAAAATATTTGTGACACCTTCAACATTCAACTAAGTTTCTCGTCACCTTATTACCCATAAACCAATGGCCAAGTCGAATCCACTAACAAAACCTTAAACAAAATTCTCATGAAAGTGGTTGACGATACTGGGAAGGACTGGCATACGCACATTCCTTTTGCCCTGTGGGCATACCGCACTAGTATTCACACTTCCACTGCTGCTATACCTTTTTCTCTAGTCTATGGTATAGAGGCTGTTCTGCCTCTTGAAGTCCAGATCCCCTCACTCCGTATTTCTCTTCATGACATACTCAATGATGAATACTTTTGTCAGACTGTTTGGCACAACTTGAGTTATTAGATGAACGACGTCTTAACTCTCTTGACCACCTTCAAGTTTACCAAAAATGTATTAAACATGCCTACAACAAACATGTCCATGCACGAACCTTCCAAGCCGGTGACCTTGTCCTGAAAGAAAATCAACATGTAACCAAAGAATAAAAAAGTAAACTGGGAAAATTTTCTCCTAATTGGCTTGGACCATACATCGTAACCCATACTTACAGATTAGGTGCTTATCATTTATCTTCACTCAATAGTAAACCTAAACCTGAGCCCCTTGATGCTTTGCATCTTTGACCATTCTACTATTGACTTTTAGTCCTACATCACTTTTTGTCTCCTTCCATGCTCATCCCTTGAGTGCTATCCACTTATTACACCTCACCAATGATTAAACAAGAATCATGTGAGTACCAGTCACTTGTTATCTTCTCTTGAATATGTGTACCATGGCGTTGCACATAGCATGATTCTCATGGATAATTTTTTTCTACCTTTAGATTAGATCCCATGGTCGTTTCACCCCGCTATCCGCACAAGAATCCTATTCCTAACCTTGGTCTTGTCCATGACTCGCAACCATTATATGGGACGTAACTCGAGTCAAACTTATAATAAAAATATGACTCCCTCAAAATGACATCTTCCTCTCGATAATCACTGTTATAAATATGCTCCCTCGAAGGACAACTATGTAAAGTGTTTCAAAAAATAAAATGAGAGAAATCGAAGCTTCTCGCATCGATCGCCTTCACGAAGACCTCAAGGAGCTAAATTCCTCGTCCCATATAGACTTCCCGCATCGATCATTCTATCTCAAATATCAGTCAAACAAGACTTTTAGTCATGGACTTGCCATTGTGACCTCAAATATTTGGCCCAAAGAGGATGCTACCACATATCATATAAAAATTACCCACCTTTCACCCCTCTCACCGCTCTCGCACTGACATTTTTGACCACCTGAAGGGACCTCTTAGAAACCATGACATTTGGTGACCATGTGACTAATTTTCACCCTTAGAACAATCAACCATGCAATGTCTTTAGGGACTTACGTTCATCACCTCCTCCAAGGTATGACCTACTCGGTATGATCCTAACCAATCAGGCGGCTTTCTTTCCCCCTCTTATCTTTTAACCTTTTTTATTACATATTGATTACCTTATATAGGAATTGGTCCTCGATGCTTACCCTTGGGGTAATCTTCTTCTTTTGCCATAATCGACATCACCTATACCAATTTTCCTATAACAATCCCACACCTAATGGACCTAAACCCAAATCATGCCTAAAACCTACCGACTCATTTTCATACCTCCTCATATTCTTCCCTAGCTTATGGGAGAACTACATCGGCCTGAGGTCCCTTTTTTTGGGACTATGTAGGTAGCACTCTGTGGGCATGGGGCCCTTTGAGGTTAGCTCGGCCACTCTCTACCCTAACCAATTAATCTTTCATCTTCTCAAATCAAATTTGACCCCTACATAGTTTCCTTTTTATATCAAAAATTGGAAATTAAACCAAAAAAACAAGTTGCTTAACCTTTTTATCATCATCACAACATACATTTATTACAACTACCATTTCTCTATCATCATCATGCATGTATTACAAAACATCTTAATAAATAACCCATATCATCATTCATTGCAAAAATTAATGAATTACACCAAAACCTAACTCAACCATGCCTTGACCACAAACCCGACTCAATCCATGCCTAAAACAACTTGACTCAATCCATGCCTAGACCTAAAACCCGACTCAACCATGCCTCGACCACAAACCTGACTCAATCCATGCCTAAGACATGACTCGATCCATGCCTAAACCAACCCGAACCAATCCATGCCTATACAAATCTAACTCCATCATGCCTCATTCACCTAGTTTCCATCCATATCACAACAAAAATTTAAATTCTCATTAAACACCAACAAATCAAGAACCTCATCCATCTCATCATATAAACAAATATATGTTTCTCAATACAATATACATGGATATCCAATCATATCCATATCTCAAAATCTTTGGCATGCAGCCGATACTTAATACAAAATGTCATCGGCACGCAGGCCGGTCTCATATACAATAAAATAATAAAACAATACAAAATCTCTTCGGCACGCAGGCCAGTATATGCTCAAATATACAAAAACTCTTATACATCCTCACTATCTTTGGCACACAAGCCGGTATATATCAAAAAATGAGTACAATACATAAAAAATCAGGGCTAGGCATCATGTCTCACCCTTCCGGACATCCTCCATGTCGGTCTCTCTAGTCTCCTCCTCGGCTCCTATCCACGGCCGGTATCATCTCACTACCCCCTACTGGCACATCACCTAGAGCTGGTCTCCATGAGTTGGTGGCCTCTCCCTGATCCTATCTCGAGCTCAATGGCCCCCTATGCTCTCTACACTGTGAGTTTGGGATCTAGTCCTCTCACTCGAGGCCTGCTATGCCTGTACTCTCCATGGGATAGGAAATCTATCCTGCCGCCATCAGCTGATCTTGGTAGTATCTGGCCTCACCTAGGGCATCCCGTAACCTAGATATGAGAAGGGTATGTGGTGGCCCCATAGACCTTGGCCCATGTACCTGTCCTACGGGACCCTTTCTCGCCCTTGCCTATGAACTGGGACCATGTCTTGGTACCTATGGTGGTGCCATCGGCCCCTACCACTGTGCCTGTATCTGGGCCTATAAAGCCTCAATTTTTTCCTGTGCTATGGCCAACTGGCCCTACAACACTATCACTTGAGCCTATAGGGAAACCACCCAACCATCATCTCCATCTCTATCTCCATCCCCCCCCGGGCCATTTGGGCTCAAGACCACCACCACGTACATGTAACTCAACCACCTTTACCTCTCGATCCGGAAAGTTATGTCTACACCATACCTAACTGGGTAATCAGTGTCACCACCTACCCCTTCAGGGCATCCCCCTGCACCATGATGGTGGCTAGATCTTCTTTGCGCTTGGCTTGGGTGCTATAGCTTGTAAATGAGCTGCCCACCACTGCGTATCTTTCTATAACCCCGACATCATCAATCCGGTCTACTACCGCTCCTCTTGTCCTGTGGGAACTTTTGACTATGGTAGAGGTAAGGGCCTCTCCATGTCATCTCTCCTATATTGCGGGAAGGGTAGAGGTATGTCCTGTAGCAGCCCAAACTACCACCTAACTCTGTCAATCGGGATCATCTCGTGCTCCACAAAGACACACCCCACTATCCATCTCACCAACTGAATCCTATTTAGCTCATCACACATATGCCTATATGATGGGAAACCCACATATGGCCTCCAAATGATTTCCACCCTGACAACCCCTCCAATAGTCTCCTGAAGTATGCTACATTATGTGTAGCCCTGTCTGATCTCCGCTCTCCAATAATAGGCACCCATCACCTATACCCCACTCATACAAAGCCTAGTAGAAAGGTATCAGCCTGAGGCATACCCACTGGACGCACACAAACAATGTGCTCATATGCCCAACAATGAAGTAAAAGGTACAACATAGGCTAAACTTGCGTAGACGCCCATATTCCCATAGCTCTCTATATAGCTACAACAAGAATGCTAGTACCCAGGCAAAGTGGGTTTGATCTATCATCATGTCATGTAATACCCCATTAGTGAGTGGGGAAACCACCCACCCTCTGCATCTGGCAAAGATAAAGCAACACACTACCTCCATCAATAGAACTACTAGCCTCATCTCCTCCGGATGGTTTAGGTACATCTCTATAGCTCAAGCTGGCACTATGGAATGTCAGCTCGGCCATCCCCTCTCCAAACATTGTCAAGCATCAACTCCTCCAAGGCCTCAGAGGAGATTGAATAGACATGTGTACCCAATATGGGTAGCCGTAGGATCCTGAACATGTCCTCCAGGTGACTATAATCTCACCCGTCGGTAGGTGGAATGTGTTGGTCACGAATCCCATCTATTGATGAGAGCGACCATCAAACTTGGCTGCCGGACTACATGCCGGTAGCGTCGGACCCCACTTAGGCCCACCTCCTCCACATGCCACAACTCCTCGGGTCGTCGTTGTCTTGAATCTGTATCACGAGAAAGGTGGAACCCTGTCCCGCATGCGTAGCTGATCTCTCACCTGCATCCAACAAAATGATCACATTATTAAAAACTTACCTATACCTACAAATTTTTACCATTACCTTTGACCCCAAATTCTACCAAACCTATCTACCCATACCCCAAGCCTTCATCTATTTACCTTTTCCTCTAACCCCACATCTTGACCTAACCTACTTACCAGCACCCAAACCCTAGCCTCACCACTTTACCTATCTATCCCTACCTTTCCTTATCTAATTTAACCATTTCCTACCCCTCCCTACCCACTACACTTCCCTTGTTTATCCTCATCTAGACTGGCGCCGGTCAGCATTGATCGACCTCGGTCTACCCTTGACCGACCATGGTCTCACTATGACCGGCATCAGTCACCTTTCTTGGGACGATATCGGTCTACACCCATTGACATCGACACAATGGAACCGATGTCGGCCACCGTCGCAGATGACCACCACATCCCCAAACCCCCTTTTTCTCTCCACACTCCCCACCCTACCCACCCATTCCTCCCCCAAACCCTCCACATCCCTTCCTACCCCTCCATTACCTCTCTTCTACCCTCCCCCCTTCCCATTTCACCCATTTTCTTTCCAATTTTGAAATTAATTTTTCCCCCAACCCCCATTTCCTCCCCCCAAATTTCTTTCTCATTTAACTAAACAACAAACACATAGGCTTTAGATATTACCTCATCCCGTCATTTGTCATCATGGTGGCACCTCAGGCCATTACACAGGTCCTCCCGAGCCCTCTCCTGCCTCTCGCCATCACCAAAAGTCCTCCGAATCTCCAACCAATCAAATCCAATGCCCCACTCTCGTGACCCCACCAATCAATCAACACTCATCGCCTATGTGGCTCGCCAACTCAACCTTCCGACACCCTCGTTGTTTTCTTCTTCTCTTCTTCTCTCTTGTCGTTTTCTCTAATTCGTAAATCACAAATGAATTTTAAAACCATGGAATTTTTATTTTTATAACCTACCCGACCTAACCGGCGACGGTTTCCCCTTGACCGACATTAATCTTGTGCCCTACCTTACCGTGGTCGGTTAGCCTATACCGGCGTTGGTTACCCTTGACCGCATCGGTCACATACTTTTCCACATTGCCCACAATTTCACCCTATTTTACCCTACCCTCCAAATCTTTTTCCCTAAACCCCTTTTTATCTTCCACTCACCATCACTGGACCACACCACTTGACCTCCTTGACCTTACCCTTCAACCCCTCACCTCATCCCCATTCAACCTTGACCTTCGGATATTATTTTAACCTAGCCTATTAGATTAGATATTTCTTATTGTGTTTTAAATGAGATACCTAAATCATTTTAACTTTAATAGGATTTACTTTATTACTAGCACTAAATTGTTTTAAATAGTGGATTGATAACCATCTAGGAAGTATCACACTTCCCGGATCTAGCATACGCTAGGAAGTCCACTACATATATTGTTTAACTCTTTCTGGTGGTCTTGATTTTTATTTCAGGTAGTTCCTCCTAGCCAAAAGGAAGCTCTCACGATCAGCTGTGGATCAAGGAGTCAACACACTCGCAACAACCTATCAACCAACATTTCAACAAGGTATTCCTCTTATGCCCGTTACCCTATCTTTTTGTCATTTTTGAAGAAACGTATAAGAATCAGGTGAAACACCTTTATTTAAAATTTAAGAATGGAAAATTTAGTTAGTGGGAAAATAGGTAAGGACCTGATAAATTCCTTCCTAGCATCAAATGGTCTCAAACAACCCATACCATCTTACTGAGAATGCAATGGTGGTTTTGGGGAAAAAGAAATGGGTTGGTTCCATTTTATTTTTTACATATCAAGCCCATGTAACTTTACATGTCGATTCTACTATTTTCATTCATCACCTATTTTTGAATCTTGCATTTAGTTTTTGTTTCTTGGAGGAGAATTTTGTGGAAGCTATTATTTTATTTGGTTAATAAATAAATAGAATGGAAGAACAAAAGAGTTTAGGTTTTTGTGGAATTGTTTACAGACTTTCTGTAAGGTTACTAGAAATCGAGCTTATAAAAAAGGAACTCGAGGAGCTTGAAGGAAATAAGAAGATATATACCAAAAATGATAGGCTATGACTCTCTTTAATAATTATCTCTAAACAATATTTTCATGAAAGTAACTCTGCTCTCATCGGAAAAACATTTTAAGGTTTTGGGTTTTGTGTTTGAATGATTCGAACCCTTGATATATTGTTTTTTCTACAAATTTTGTGAATTTAGAACTATGTTGGATGACTCGGAATCATATGGCATGAATTAGTTGGTTCCTTTATTTACAAAAACTTTATTATACTTGAAGGTTTGTTTTTATTAAAATCACACGAATCGGGTTGTCTCTGTTTAAATGATTTTCATTCATATGAATTTGTAATCTGTAATTAAGAACTCGGGTATAACCCTATTATAGATTTAATTAACAAGCATGTTATGTAAATACAAAGGAAGTTATGAGTGATTCAATATTTAAGGTATCAACTATTTTCTTCTCTTTTTTGTTCCATAGTTATTAGAAAATTTTCTTGGGGTTGGTTCGATACCCATAAGGGACATTCCAAACTAGATGTTTAGGGTATTTAAACATTAGGCCTTCGACCCATGTAAACGTATGACTTGGAGGTTTTTATTGTTTCAAGTTACTTTGACAGCTAGCCTTCACTTCGGTATGGATTTGGTTCACTTTTGATAGTCTAAACGAAGCCTTACCAACTTGGTCTTCTAGATCTTACCTTCTATAATTAATGAAATAGCCTTGGTTGTTGGCATGTGCTTATATTTTGGTTATGTTAAATTAGAGACTTAGTATCTTGTTGTATTTAAGGTTTAAATAAATACACTGTAGTGTATATGTTACATAGTAACACTGTATTAACAGATTGATTCGATCTATGAAGGCCTAATGAAGGCCTAAACTTATTATCAAATTCGCTGTAACTCAACTTGTTGTATTGACCCTATGTGGTCACTTCTGAAGTGAATAAACTAATAAGATGTATCAAGATGTATAACTCAAGGAGAATGTTGGGAGTGATTCGATATCGGTTTAATGATTTAATGAATTGAACAATCAAATTCAGTTAACATTGAATCAACCTCAAAGCTATTGATAATGGTTGTAAGGTTATGGGAAATATGTTTCAGTTTAAATATGGTTTGAAACTAATATGTATTTGTTATACTCTTATGTCTATTCTCTCGTTTAGTTATACGGTGATATTCCTTAAACAAGAAAGTATACTTACTTCTTAGAATTTCTAAATGAAAGGTTCGGGAAGGTCTTGATATAATTTTAATACTTGGGTATTAATCTATACTATTAACACTCTTAGAGATAGAACTATATACTTATGTTTGATCATTGACTGAAAATTTATATGTTACCATAATAGGATGGCAATGTTAATTATTTTGGGATCATATTTGAAATATAATGAAGTTACTATCACATAGTAACTTAGTGAAGTAACATTACTTCATTTATGCTAAGTCCTATATGTATTAGTAGAGGAATGACTTTATTTCTTATATAGATCCCACTTGAATGTTTCTTTTAAGCTATTTTTATACATATCCTAATTGAAGGATGTACTTAAGTTGCTATGTCTATTAAGGTATTAACTTGATGTGTGTTTCTTTTTGGTGCTTAATGTGATTTAAAATCATAGCCATTTTTCTTTTATGAAATTATTAAATAGTGCAAGTTGTTAAGGAGATTTAGATCTTATGATGCCAATTCGTATGAACTGATAGTTGCTAATAATGTTTTAGATGGACTTCGTGAAAGGTGAAAGAAGGATGATGTTTACAAGTTTACATTTTCTATATTGATTTATGAAAGTTGATTTTGTATCACTTGATTGTAAAATCATCATAATGAAGTACTTTTGTAATGTGATTAATGAAAGGAAGAAGTGGCATAATTATTGTATTATATTTCATGAGGAGAATTTGTTGGACTTATGATGTCTTAATTAGTTATGTTTTCTAGTATCAGGAAATGAACAAGGAGGGTTCCTTTTAGACTCATTGTATTATATATTTCTTAAATAAAATGAAAAGATGTTCTTATATGTATTGAATACATTCGCATCTTAAAGGAAGTGTGATATATTTCCTAAGTATATAATGAATTGTAATTAAGTGGGTAGATTATAATGTTATAACTTAAGTGTGAATGTAAGATATACTTAGCATAATACATATAGGTTACCATTTGGATATTGACTTTATGTGAAACAGGTGACTCTTGAACTTAAAACAAGAACTAATACCTATGAAGGCATACCATGTAGTTATATATATATATATATATATATATATATATATATATATATATATTAAGGAATGAAATATATGGATATAATTGTATCTCTATTGTGAGGACATTTAATTGATGTTTAAAGATAAATTGCTATCATGTCTTGGATCATGAGGTAGGGTGTTGAATGCTTTAGTTATTTATGTTTACTTACTCAAGAATGAAAACATACGAAAGAATGATAGTTTTGTTTAAATACGAGTGCTCTTATGGGGCATAAGTGAATATAGATGATGATATATGATTATTGTTTCTACATTATTATAAGTAAAAGAGGGGCCCTATACTTATCTATATATTCCTAATTAATGAACTACATATGAATTCATGATAAAGTAATATGTAGAATTGAATCGCAACTTATAGATTATTAAATCATGATTATGCTATTCCTTATTAAGGTAAATTTATGTATGATACTTATCATCAAGAGTAATGCGGGTTAATAAGGATTGGGAAGTTGGGAATTAATTAAACTAATGAACTTGTTAAGATACGATGTTCCATTTAGTGGAACTCGGTGGACCATCATAAAGCATATATACGCTATCAAGATAGTACCTAATTAATGATGTAATTCATTAATTAGACACTATGACGAAGCTACTATGGCGTGAAAATCCGCCAACCTCCCCTAAATGTAACTATCATAAAATCATGGATTTAAGTAAGTGATAGATATCAATTCGAGGTAATAACATGGCTAAGTACCGATGTCATCTTATGATGACTATGGGAAAGGAAGTGAACCCTAAGTGACGTAAGTCAATTCGGTACGCTTACTTCCCCTTAGTCATTCTAAGATGACTTATCGACACTTATCCATGCATGATCTTTCAAATTAGTACCTAGCAAAAACCTTGGAAGTGATTGATGTAAATCAAATTAGTCCTAATCTAGATAACAATTTTCGAGTGTATGGTGAAAGATATATTCCATATGATGATTACTCCATCATTGAATTTGGCATGGCATACATGAATCAAAAATTTAGCTAATGTAATGCAAGTTTCGATTACAAAGTGTCATGATTTCACCTAGATTTAAAGATGTAAGATATCAGAAGGGTAATTGGTATAGATGCCTAGATATACACTTTTAAGGGTGACACTTGAATACCCTAGGCTATTAACTTCTCTCAATTTGGAAAATTAAAACATCAATTTATCCTCCTCATGATGGTCATTAGGACCTCCTTTAAGCTCCAAACCATGCCCTCTAGGTCAAACTTGCCTTGATACCTATATCATGATTAGAAAACACCTAGGTCAGCTTTCATATAGAAAAATCATTTCCACATCATATGGGAATCATAAAAATATCACAAATGGGTCCATGTTCATAGCAAAAATCACCTAAATCCTCAAATACCACCTTTTGGGATGCAACAAGCCTTGAAACCACAAAATAATCATCCATGACCAAAAGGAATGAACTAGAGAAATAAAAATCATCAAAGAATAAAATACCCTTATACATGTTGTAGGGAAGAAAGTTATAGTAGATATTGTTTATGGAAATAAATCATCGTAGTAATCTATCTTCTTGATTAAAACTACTCGGGAAGTTCAAAGAAGAAATTCAATTCAAATAAAAAATTGTGTATAAATGTTGAAAATTATACTTAGCTATATCCCCTCTTTTCTTCATTATTATGATGAAAATGAATTGGTTGGATGAAATATATTCTATATAGTTACTTGAAAAATGGAGCTGAATTAAAAAAAAATTAAAAATGGGATAAGTGTTTGTGAAAATAGACCAAACAAGAGTTTCAAATTTTCAACCAATTTTGCAAGTTGTAAAGTTCTCCTCAAGTTATAGTTTCCAAATTAATCTTCCAATGTTTATCATACTTTAAAATATTTGGAGCACATTTGTAATTTTCACTCAAACCTCCAAATTCCAAAATGCTCTTTCCCCAATATCTTCCATATTTTTAGATTTTTTGAGAAAATTTGCAATTTATTTGTAAATTGCGCTTGGGACTTTAAAACATGAAATAATGTAGTCTAATTTTTGTAGAATTTCAGAATTTTCAAGAAAATTTGTAATTTATTTGAAAATTTCATTTGGGACTCAAACCTAAAATAATTGTGGTTTCCGTGTTTGGTAGATTTTCAAGGTGCAAGAGAAAGGAAAAATCTCCCAAGGTATGCAGATAGATATCAATTGTAAAACCTTTTCAAAATCCTATTCAGGTATATGAAAAAAATTCAAGTGAAAAGTCAACCCAAAGTTCCACCTAGGTGCAAAGTAGAGTTTCAACATGAAAAAGCATTCCAAAAACATACAATCACTTTACAAAGTTCGCAGGTGAAAGAGTAGGTCAAATATCCATTGGGGTCTTCATTAGACTTTTAAAATATAAAAACATGTCAAATATATGCCTAAGTGTTTAGTAGATTATAGTAAGTGGTTGAGAAAGCAATTTCTTACAACATGATTTTAGTCCCTCATTTATGTGTTAGACTTTTTGTAAATAGACTAAAAAAATTCAAAATAAATAGATATAATAGTGGGTGTCTATATTACATATATACACCCAAAATATTGAAATGTGAAATCCTCTATAAGAGAGATCCATCAAACTACAACAAAATGGGGAACAAAAACAAAGGATAAGAGGTTCAAAAAGTTTGAAATAAACTTAAAGAAATCCATTAGGAAAAATAGGGAAAATTGTAAACATAAGATCTAGGGTGGAGTGCCACTTTATCTAAGGTATCTCCTTCATCCCCATAGTGGTAACTTGTGACCTTTGAATTATTCTCTAGATCTGTGCAAGGGGGAGATTTGAATGTAATTGGAACCCTATTGTAAAATGTAATTAAATTTTGAGTTTTGTATTAATGGGTGAATTATATTTAAAAGAACTTGAAATTTATTTTGAAATAATTAACTATTTTTACGCAACCCTTGTCACCCTTCTACCACTACTAACTTAAACCATTATTTTCCCACTATAATGGGATTTCATTATTTATAAGATTAAAACTTGATATAGTTTTGATATAACTAATGAGACAACCTTAACTAAGTAATATGTCACAAAAATGTATTCAAAGATGATCCTTTCCATGAGTGTTGATTTTGAATGATGGTTAAATAATAAACCTAATTATTTTTCTTCCATGTGTTTCTAGTTCTTTGCAAAACTATATTAATTTATTTAATTAAATAATTGAAATTATTATCTCATTTTTATGATGAATTAAGTAGTATAAGTGATTAGTTTTGGGGTGTTATACTTGGTATCATAACATGGTTCTAGCATTGAGAACTATGAGAAGTTTTTTGTCCTTACATTTATATGACTAATTAAGTTTTCCCTTGCAGGATGTCGCATTAGGAAATTATGGAACACATAAGATACATAACAGAAGCGTGTTACTAGTGAGACAAGAAGACTAGACAACCTTGAACACATACATCATGTAGACACTACAACATATAAAAGGCTATATATGAGAGGTTTGAGACAAGTTAAGGGAAGAATATCACCATGTACTAGACATGAGAATGAATTCTCAGACAAACACCAATATAAAGGCCAAAAATACAACATCATATACCTCGGTGCTCTTTCATGTACGAAAGAAATCATCCACATATGTAGAGGGAGCATAATGCATATATGCACCTTCACCATGATACAAAAATAAAGTACGTGTAGAAGTAAAAGGGGTAATCCTACACATATAAATAATGATATAGTTGTGCAAATACAGTCCATTATTTTGAGGTAGTAATATAGAACGAACCATGACCAACAATGTGCACTTGATGAGACTATGAGGAATGACTGTGGGACACAAAGAGCCTTATCTAGAGGAGGAAATTCATGTGGATAATTGTGTATGAGTGTTCTTGCACTGAAATCTTTCTCCTTTGTGATGACAAACACTATAGGACTCTATAAGTTGACATAGTGTTGAATTAATGTTTTATAATGGTATTAAATGAATGTAACTAAATGAAATAGTTTGGAACTTTTGAAATTTGTATGTAAGTGGTAATAAATAAGTTATTTGGAAAGCTTGTGAGTCATGTTTTCCTTAAAGAATGTACCATCCTTATCATGCAAGTTGATAAAATAATATTTATATGTGTCTAGAAGTGAGAGTATATTATGTTGAGTCATATGGCAATGTGAGATACCTTGGAAAAAATGTGGTTTTTAGTGTATTACTATGTTAAGACACATCAATAAGATATAAAGTGATGAGACATTGATAACAATAAGTTAAAATGAAGGGGTAATTTAAATTGTAACAAAGGATAAATTTATAAACATAAGAGGCAAGTAAAGATATTTCAGTGGATAAATTGTGTAGGATATTGTTACATTATAAGAACCATGAAAAAATGATAAATAGAACAGGGGGCCATAAATATACTTTGTATACATATTTAAATTATTTGGATATGAGGGATTGGTTTTAATCCGACTCATATAGTTCCTTAAGGTTTACTGTTATAGGATGGATTGACTAAGATAATGTTGGTTCTAAATTACATGAATTTAGAACAGTGAAACATTATGATAATTTTTCTCCTTGTATTGAAGTTTTGAAATGAGGATGTTACATTTTGGTATCGAGTGAAGGTTGCAGATGTTGGACCTATTAAGTCCATCATTGAAAAAAAATTAATTTTTGATTAACAAAATATGGTTAGAACAAGGAGACAAGATGTGAATAACCAAGCTCCATTTGGTGAAGCAAGTACAACACAAAAGCTAGATGATATCCTTGTTATTCTCCATGACACAAGGAATCAAATTGTTGTACTTGAACAACAAGTGATGAAAAATGAGGAGGATATTGTCATTAATGGAAATAAGCCATATCTGGAAAATAACATGAATGCTTAAAATATTGGTGGGAGAAAGAATAATAACACATTGAATAACAATGTAGTGAATGCCAACATAAATGTTGCCGATGCAAACACAATAAATGCAAATGCAAATGCACAGAATAAGCCTATAAACAAGAAGAAAAGGTTGGCATCTGAACGCACTTATGATACAAAAAAGGATAAGTCTACCAAAATTTGATAGTAGTTCTCTGTGGGAAGGGGATGAGAATTGGCTATCCGAAATGGAGAAATACTTTACAATTAGGAATTTATCGAGGAAAAAAATCAGTATGGGGAGCTTATCAAATTTCCCATGAAGCATATTCTTGGTGGGAAAAATGTAAGGTTAAAATTAATGTTGATGAAGCTAGCATCACTTGGGATCAATTTAAGGGATACTCTAGGCAACGTTGGTTGCTCAGACTTTACTATGATCAGAAAATGTTTGAATTTCAGACATTAACACAAGGAAAACTGACTATTACTAAGTATTGGGAGAAGTTTACAAAAATTCTCAAGTATGTACCATAGTACCAAATAGATGAAAAGTATACATAAATTTATAATGGGGATGAATCGATTATAGGTGGAGAGGTGGATGTACACAGTCCATCAACCATGGAAGGGGTTGATGAAAAGACCATAATATATGAACAGAAGATGAAAGTAGTTTATGCTCATAAAGAGGGAAAACATAAGAAATTTTCTAACTCTCCTTCACCCCTTACACCTAAAAAGGTGGCATGGAAAAATTTTAGAAGTAAAAATAGAGTTGGGACTGGTAATGAGAAGAAATATGTAACAAATAAACTTGCTACAAATTTCAGAAATAATGGATAGAAAAAACAAGAGTGGTCAAAACAGTAATTTCAAAAAAGAAAACAAGTTTGAGCATAGGAAGGGACATGTTGGGGGATACTTTATTTGCGGTAAAGATCATTACGTAAGATATTGTCCTAAAAAAAAATGACAATAATCAACAGCAAAAGATATATGTTGCAGTAGTTGAGAAGTAAGTTGAAAAGCAAGCTACATCTATAGAAGAGCCGCTTAAGTTGTTTAGATTACCTGTGACTATTTTGTTTAATACCGGTGACACTAAATGTTTCATTTCTAGTAAATTAACATATAAATTGAAAAGAATGTTGGTTGTATGAAAAATACATGGACTGTCCACTACGAGAACATTGATGTTCACATAGTTGATAAATGCTTATTTAGCACAACCATAGAGTCTCCACTACTAAAGTAGACCTATATGTTGCACCTTTAGGGTCATAAGACATCATAATAGGTGTAAATTGGATAGCTAAACATAAGGAAAATGTAGATTGTTATGGAAAACACATCAAATGTTTAGACGATCTACAGAAACCAACAGACATTCAAGGTGTAAAAAGAGACATTACAGTTAGAAAATATCAGCCATGTAACTCAAAAAGGCTAAAAACAAAGGTTGCATGCTCTTTTTTGTAAAAATTTCTGAATCAGCTAAAGAGGGTAGTGATTTTATGGAAAATATGTTATGAGAGTAAAACAATGATTTTCTAGAAGAACTACCGGTCTTCTACCAAAATGAGAATTTGACTTCACTATTGATATCAAGCCTGAAATAGAACCCATCTCTAAAGCACCTTATTACATGAATACAACATAACTAGTTAAACTTAAGGTATAGTTGCATGAAATCCTATCTAAGGGATTGATAAGACCGAGTGTCTCACCTTGGGGAGCACCGGTTATATTTTTCAAAAAGAAATATGGAACACTTAGATTATGTATTGACTATAGAATGTTGAACAAAGAAACAATCAAGAATAGGTACCCTCTTCCAAGGATTGACGATCTTTTTGACCAGATGCACGGTATATCAGTTTACTCTAAGATTTATTAATGACCTGGGTACCATCAGATGAGAATAAAAGAAGAAGACATACATAAAACAACATTTAGGATGAGATATGGGCACTATGAATTCATTGTTTTACCTTTTGGTTTAACAAATGCACCTACCACTTTTATGAATTTGATGAATAATATCTTTCAAGAATACTTGGAAAAAAATTTCTTGTATTCTTGGACAATATTCTTATCTATTTAAAAAGCATAGAGGAACATAATGAACATCTAAGAATTGTACTTGAGGTCTTAAGGAAAAGAAAACTTTATGGAAAGTTGTCAAAATGTTCATTTTATGAGGCTGAAGTAGTACTTAGGCCATGTGATCGAAAATTACAACCATAATTGATTGCAACCATAATTGAGCACTAAAAAACATGCATGAATTCAAAAGCTTCATGAAACTTGTTAGATACTATAGAAAGTTTGTAAAATAATTCTCTAAGATTTCTTCTCCAATTAATTCACCACAAAAGAAAGGTAAAAAGTTTGTTTGGAATGATAAATGTGATATTTCATTTAAGACATTAAAGGAAAAGTTAACAACAACTATTTTAACTATTCTAGATCCAAATGAAAGCTTCAAAATTATAATGGATGTTTCAGAGATGGATTAGGGGGCATATTACTGCAAAATGATCATGTAATAGCATACGAAAGTAGAAATCTCAAGTTACACAAGTTGAAATATCTTCCCCATGACTTGGAGCTTGTTGTCATTGTACACGCATTGCATGTTTAGATACATTAAATTTTAGGTAAGCATTTTGATTTAAAAACAGAACACCTTGGGCTGAAATACATCTTCACACAACCAAATCTGAATGTTAGGCAACAAATATGGTTATAATTTTTGTCTCAATATGATTTTTATATCAGCTATATTAAAGGTAAAGAAAATAGAGTGACAAATGTGCTAAGTCATAGGAAGCACATTTCCACCCTTGTAACCTTGAGAACTTAGTTTAAAGATGAGGTAAAGAAAGCAATGATAGCAGATTCATATTATCAAGCAAGTAAAAACATTACTTGCTGTAGATTCCAATGATAAGAGATACAAAGGATTCAAATTCGATGACGAAGGAATCCTAAGGTATGAAAATAAGGTGTATGTACCCTTGGAAAATGAGTTAAGGAAGAAAGTGATGACTAAATTTCACAATGCACCTTACTCGGACATCCCAGAGTGAAAAAATGCTTGTTGATGTAAAACAACAATATTTTTGGAAAGGGATGAAGAAGGATATACTTGATTATGTGTCACATTGCTTAGAATGTCAGTGTGTTAAGGCTGAACATATGCACCCAATTAGATTACTATACCCTCATAACATTCCATAGTATAAGTGGCAAGTGATAAGCATGGATTTTTTTAAGGGTTTCCTATGTCTAAAAATAAGCATGATGTTATTTTTGTTGTAGTTGACAAATTAACAAAAGTATATCATTTTATTCCATGGAATCTAAAAGATTATTCACCTATTCTTGTAAAGAGATTTGTGCATGAAATTTTCAGATTGCATGGTGTACCTAAGCTAATAATTTTTGATAGAGACCTAAAAATGACTTCACATTTTTGGAAAAATATAAATGCAACCTTAAGAACAAAACTAAACTTTAGTTCTGCATACCATCCGGAAATTGATGGGCAGACTAAAAGAGTAAATCAAATAATGGAAGACATGCTTAGGATGTACTGTATGGATGGAAGAGTACCTTCCTTTGGTTTAATTTACATACAATAATATGTACATTCCTCTCTAAAAATGTCACCTCTCGAAGCTTTATACGGATGAAAGTGTGGAACACCTATTAGTTGGGAAAACATAGAAGATAGAGAGTTAATAGGACATGAAATGCTTACTGAAATGAAACATAAAGTAAAATTAATTTGTGAATGATTAAAAGAAGCTGCGATAGGTAGAAAAGTTATGCAAACCTGAAAAGAGTTGATAGGAAATTTGAACTTGGGGAAAAGTCTTTTTAAGGGTCAAGCCTAAAAAGAGTTCTATTTCCTTGGAAAATCAGCCAAGTTGTCACCTCGATATGTAGGAACTTTGAAATCATTGAAGTGATTAGTCATGTGGCTTATCGACTAGCATTTCCTCCCGCATTGGCATGGATGCATGATGTTTTCAATATTTCCTTGCTTAAAAATTATGTTTCAGATTTGTCACATGTGTTAAACTGTAATTCTTTGTAGGTCTAGGACTAGGGGTAATCGTGGTTGAACCCATAAGGGTGCTGGAAAATCACAAGTTGCACTTGCGTAACCAAGAAATAAGTCAATGCAAGGTCCAATGGGACCAATTTAATGAAGAAAGTGTAACCTGGGAGAATCTAGAAGACATGAAAACTTCTTTTCCACATATGTTTTAGTAGAAAATTTTTAATTTTCTATGATACTTGATATATTTTGATTTAAAAAATACCTTTAAATTTTTATATTTTTGGAGAAAACACTTAAATAAGTGTTGTTATAACCATTATGTTGTTGTTATAAAATTAAGGAAAGTTGAATTTTGCAAGTTTATACTACATTGTTTGAGTCATTGATGGTTGAATAAGTTATTTATTACATGTTTACTCGAATTATGATATGATTAAAGTTAATCATCGGGATGATGATTCTTTTAAGGGGGAGGTATGTAATACCCTATTGTTCTAATAGTTGTACTTTGATTCTGTGATTGGTTTGCATACATTTACTATGGGATTGTACTTTTCTTGATGATCACTGTTGGAATTTGTATGTGAATGTTTTTGAGATGACATTATTTACTTGATGACCTACATGATTTGTATATCTTTATGGATATAATTTGTACTTAGATAGAATTCTTGTTATGTTTACCTTTGTTTTTGAGCACTTTAATAAGCTTAGTAACCTTAGCTCTTGAATAGTATGATTTGAGTTCAGGAGCATATAAGTGATAACATTAATGGGGTAATTTGTATTGTCATTTCTATTTATCTGCTTCTATTAGACTATATTATCGATATGGTGATTCAGAATAACACCCTGGATCAATTTCAGTGATCCAAGATATTATCCTAAATCGTCATAATATTTTGGATTGTAAGTCGAGAGCATACTAAACTTTTCTTAGGCTCTTGATTATTATTGTTAGGAATAAAATTTATAATTGAACCTAATATTAACCTCGATATAAGGTTATATTGTTCCTTATGAAAGCTTTATCTTATTCAAAACTAGGCCTTGTTGTATATCAACATAGGCCTATAAAGAATGACTATGTTAAAATAGTTGTATTAAATCTAAACCTATGTTAAAATGTTTGTGCTCTACTTCTAAATCTAAATTTCTAACCTAAGTAAGGGAAAGGGGATTATATGAAAATAGTTAAATTTCATTAAAATTTATTAAGGGACATATGGGGAAATACATATATGCATTTCAAATTTTTTAATAATCGAGCCTAAAGTTTTGATGTTGGGAGGTTATTTATAATTGAAAATGATGCATAGGATTTGAGATGGAAACCATATCAACTTGTACCTTGGAATATTTATCAAATGGGCATAAAATGCACTACTAGTTGGTTATTTGAAGCTCGCCATTTTTGGAAAGACCAGCTATGGTCTTGGAAAAATAAAATAGTGATCGTTTATTTAAGTCTATGATCATATCTAAAATTTAAGAATGGAAAAGTTAGTTGGCGGGAAAATAGGGTAAGGAATGACAAGTCCTTCCCAACATTGAATGGTCTCAAACAACCCATACCATCTTAGAGAATGCAATGTTGGTTTTTGGGGGGAAAAATAAATGGGTTGGTTCCATTGTGTTGTTTGCATATCGAGCCCAAGGAGCTTTGCATGTCGATTTTTCTATTTTCATTCATCACCTATTTTCGAATCTTGTATTTAGTTTTTGTTTCTCGGAGGAGAATTTTATGGAATATATTATTGTCTTTGGTTAATAAATAAAGAGAATTGAAGAAAAAAAGAGTTTGGGTTTTTGTGGAATCAATTTCAGACTTTTCGAAGGTTACTTGACAATCGAGCTTGTAAAAAAGGAACTCGAGGAGCTTCAAGTAAATAAGAAGATCTCTACCAGGCATAATAGGTCTAACTCTCTTTAATAATTAGATATAAATAATATTTTCATGAAAGGAAGTATTCTCTCAGGTAGAAATACATTTTAAGGTTTTGGGTTTTGGGTTTTGTGTTTGAATGATTCAAACCCTTGATATATTGTGTTCCTGCAAATTTTGTGAATTTAGAAGCTGTGTTGGATGACCATGGAATCATATGGCATAAGTTAGTTGGTTCTGTATTTACAAAAATGTTATTATATCTCGAAGGTTTGTTTTTATTAAAATCACACGAGATGGGTTGTCTATTTAAATGCTTTTCGATTCATACAAGTTTGTAATCTATAATTAAGAATTGGGTATAACTTTATTATAGATTTAATTAACAAACATGTTATGTAAATACAAAGAAATTTATGAGTGATTCGATATTTAAGGTATCAACTATTTTATTTTCTTTTCTATTGCATAATTATTATCAAATTTTCTTTGGGTTGGTTTGATACCAATAAGGGACATTTAGGCTAGATGTTTAGGGTATTTAAACATTAGGCCTTTGACCTATGTAAATGTATGCTTGTGAGGTTTTTATTGTTTCAAGTTGCTTTGACATGACTAGCCTTCGATTTGGTATGGATTTGGTTCACTTTTTATAGTCTAAACAAAGCCTTACCAACTTTTCTTCTAGATCTTACCTTCGTAATTAATGAAATAGCCTTAGTTGTTGGCATGTGCTTACATTTTGGTTATGTTAAATTAGAGACTTAGTATCTTGTCGTATTTAAGGTTTAAATAAATAAATACACTGTAGTGTATATATTGCGTAGTAACCTAACAATTGAGTCGATCTATGAAGGCCTAAAATTATTATCATATTATTTGTGACTTAACTTGTTGTATTGACCCTATGTGGTCACTAAGTGAATAAACTAATAAGATGTATCAAGATGCTTAACTCAAGGAGAATTTTTAGAGTGATTTGATATCAATTTAATGATTTAATGAATTGAAAATTTGAATTTAGTTAACATTGAATCAACCTCAAAGATATTGATCATGGTTATAAAGTTATGGGTAATATGTTTAGGTTAAAATATGGTCCTGAAACTAGTATGTATTTGTTAGACTCTTATGTCTATTCTCGTTCACTTTTACAAAGTGATATTCCTTAAGCAATAAAGTATACTTACTAATTAGAATTTTTAAATGAAAGGTTCGGGAAGGTCTCTATAGAAGTTTAATACTTGGGTATTAATCTATACTATTAACACTCTTAGATCTAGAACTATATACTTATGTTTGATCATTGATTGAAAAGTTATATGTTACCATAAAATGATGGAAATGATAAGTATTTTGGGATCATATTTGAAATATGATGAAGTTACTATCACATAGTAACTTAGTGAAGTAACATTACTTCATTTATGCTAAGTCCTATAGGTATTAGTAGGGAATGACCTTTTTCTTATATAGATCCTACGTGAATGTTTTTCTTAAGTTATTGTTTATATAGATCCTAATTGAAGTATGTACTTAAGTTCCTATATCTATTAAGGTATTTACTTGATGTGTGTTTCTTTTTGGTGCTTAATGTGATTTTAACTTGTAGCCATTTTTCTTTGATGAAATTATTAAATAGTGCAAGTTGTTAAGGAGATTTAGATCTTATCATGCCGGTTCGTATGAACCGATAGTTCTTAAAAATTTTGCATATGAACTGCATGAAAGGTGAAAGAAGGACAATCTTTAAAAGTTTAAATTTATTCTATTGATTTCGAAAGTTGATTTCGCATCGAGTTGATTTTAATAGCATCATAATGAAGTACTTTTTAATGTGCTTAATGAAAGGCCAAAGTGGCCTAATTATTATATGTATTTCATGAGGAGAATTTGTTGGACTTATGTTGTCTTAAGTAGTTATATTTTTCAGTTTCAGAAATGAATAAGGAGGGTTACTTTTTATATTCATTTTATTATATATTTATTAAAGAAAATGATAAGATGTTCTTATATGTATTGAATATAGTTTACGCATCTTAAAATAAAGATGGTACATTTACTAAGTACATAATGAATTGTAATTAAGTGGGTAGATTATAATGTTATAACTTAAGTCTTAATGCAAGACATATTTAGCATAATACATATAGGTTTCCATTTGGATATTGACTATATGTGAAACAAGTGATTGTTTAACTTAAAACAACAACTAATACCTATGAAGGCATACTCTCATGATTTATATATATATTATAGGAATTAAATATATAAATATATGGATATAACTATATTGCTATTATTGTGAGGACATTTAATTGATGTTTAAAAATAAATTGCTATCATGTATTGGATCCTAAGTTAGAGTGCTAAATGCTTTAGTTATTTATGTTTACTTACTCAAGAATGAAAACATACACAAGAATGATAGTTATGTTTAAACACAAATGCTCCTATGGGGAAATAGTGAATATAGATGATAATGTATGAATATTGTTTCTACATTAATACAACTAAAAGAGGGGCACTATACTTATTTGTATATACCTAATTAATGAAATAGGTATGACTTCATGATAAAGCAGTATGCAGATTTGAATCTGCAACTTGTAAATTATTAAATCATGATTATGCTATTCCTAATTAAGGGAAATTTATGTACGACACCTACCATTGGTTAATAAGGATTGGTAAGTTGGGAATTAATTAAACTAATTAAATTGTTAAGATACAATTTTCCATTTAGAATAACTCGAGTGGGTATTTGTAGCATAACGTTACTACATAGTACCCAGTTAATGACGTAAGTCATTAATTGGATTCTATGGTGTGAAAATCCTTCAAGCTCTTCTAAACCTAATTTTGGTAAAACCATGGATTAAAGTAAGTGATAGATACCAATTCGAGGTAGTAGTATGGCTAAGTACCGATGTCATCTTATGATTAATATAGGAAAGGAAGCAGACCCAAAGTGATGCAAGTCAATTCGGATACGCTAATTTGGGATAAATGATGAAATCTAGCTTCCCGAATGACTAACCGTCATCTAGTTTGTTTGTGGGGTGTGCCCTTTACCACCCATATTTTTTGTGGATAGGATGTAATATTTTATAAAGTAATATAGACTATTTCATAAAAAAAAATCAGATACGCTTACTTCCCCTTAGTCATCCTAAGCTGACTTATTAGCACTTGTCCATGCATGATGTTTTGAATTAGTACCTAGAACAAACCTTAGAAGTGATTGATGTAAAACAAATGAATCCTAATATAGATAATAGTTTTTGAGTGTATGGTGAAATACATATTCCATATGATGATTATGTCATCATGGAATTGGGCATGACATACATGACTCAAAACTTTAGCCAAAGTAACGCATGTTACTGATTGTGGTGTCATGATTTAACCTATATTTAAAAATGTAAGATATCATAAGGGTAATTGGTACAGATGCCCAGATATACACTTTAAAGGGTCACACTTGAATTCCCTTGAATAAATAAGGGAATCATAAGTATACTTAGTATATATGTTTAAATAATTTAGATATGAGGGATCAATTTTAATCTGACTTATACAAATGCATAAGGTTTACTGTTATAGGATGGATTGACTAAGATAATGTTGGTTATAAATTATGTGAATTTAGAACAGTGAAACATTATGATAAATTTTCCCCCTTGTATTGAAGTTTTGAAATGAGGATGTTACATTTATTATGTCCCAAGGGTTTTATGTTTGGACTACTTTGGAAGATGGCTATACTCCTTCTGCCACTCCTCCTACCAGTAAAGAAGAAAAAGATGCATATGAGCACAATTCAAAGGATTTGAATTCTATCATTCAAGGTCTTGGAGAATCTGAATTAGGAAAGGTTATGCATTACAAATCAGCGAAGGAAGCATGGGAAAAATTACAAGTTATTTATGAAGGTGACTCAAAGGTAAGGATTACAAAGCTTCAAACTTTGAAATTAGTTTGAATCTCTTAAGATGAATGATGATGAGTCCATTGCTGCATATCTTCTTAGAGTTGACAAGGTTGTCAATAACATGAAAGGGTTAGGAGAAGATGTGAAAGAAGAATTAGTTTTTCAAAAGGTGTTGAGATCTTTAACTCCTAGATATGACTCCAAAGTTTCTGCCATAGAAGAAGCCAAATATTTGACTCAACTGAAGATGGATGATCTACATGGTACTTTGAATGCCTATGAGATGAGGGTAATTGATTCTAAACCTACTAAGAAAGATATAGCTTCAAAATGGAGAAGATGGCTAAGGAAAAAGGTCAAATATGAAGATACTACTCTAGAGATTGATGATGAAGAACTTGGTTACTAGAATAATGACATTTGGAACTGGTAAGTACAAGGGTAAAATTACTTTTAAATGATTTAATTATGGTAAAGTAGGTCATTTTACTACTAAGTGCCCTCATAGACATGATAAGAAAAGAAATGATGAACATGATAGTGATCATGAGAAGAAAAATTAGAAGTATGATAAAAAGAAGAAAGGTTTCAAGAAGAATGAATTCATGAAGAATAATAAGAAGAGTATCTATACTAAGAAAAAGGACTATTCCTTTGATTCAAGTAGTGAAGTTGATATATTTTATTCAGGATTGAATCTGATCACAATGATGTAGGTGATGAGGTTCTTTTCATGAAAAATAAAGATATGAGATCCTCTAGTGGTGGCTCTACTTTGTGGGGTGATCTTTCACCTGATTCTTCAAAAAAATATGGAGGAGATGATGGTTTAAGGATTGAGTTGGCATGTGTCCAATTAGAACTAGAGCATGCTAAAAAGAATAACAAGAAGTTGACTTCACAAGTCAAGGAGTATGAAGAAAAGATACAAGAACTTGAAGAATCAGTGAGAAGGTTAGAGTTGTAAATGAGTAACATGACTCTTAGCTTGTAATCTAAAGAGGAAGAGGTGATAATTCTCAAGAAGGAACTCTCAAATGCTGCAAGTAAGATGAAATCATATCAAAAGTTTGAAGAAAGTACTAAGGCTCTTGATGATATCTTGAGTAATCAAAAAGTTGCAGGTGATAGGGATGGTTTAGGCTTCAAATATGAAGTCAAAGACAATAAGATGAAGAAATAAGACATGGTTTCATGTAAAGAAGTAGGTGAACCAAGAACTAAGGAAGGAAAGAAGGAGATCTAAATCAAGGACATTGATAAAACCAAGCAAATTAGGAAACCTAATGCCTCAAGGTATGAAAGATATTTTAATGGTTATTGCTATACATGTAATGGATTTGGTCATAGGGCTAAGGAGTGTAGAATGCCTCCTAGAGATACTCAACCATGGAAAGACAATAGAAATGATCATGCTAAAGATGTTATATGCTACAAGTGTAATGAGGTAGGCCATGTTGTTAGTGCTTGTTTGAATGATACATATAGTCATGTTGATGATTTCAAGAAAATAAGTATAGTGGTATTTTATAGCTGTAAAAAAGTTGGTCATGTTGCAACGAACTATTATTAGGCTACTCAGAGTCAGAACATAAGTATTCAAAGTCCTAGAGTGCAAGGAAGTGGATTTCAAAGACCTATAATTAATGACAATGGCCAAAGAAGAGTCGAGAACCTAAAGGAGACATTGACATCTCATCAAGAGCTTGTGATGATGGAATGAAGGGGAAAAACATAGTTCTAAAAAGAAGAGAGAGGATGAAGGAGTTTTACAGGTGCCTAAGAATTCTTGGGACCTCTTTAAGACCTTATTCTAGATCTTCATATACCTTCACTATGCTTCTTGGAGGTATATCGGTGAAAATGTAGCATTCAAGTGAGGGGAGAAATTTGGTATGTGTGTTACTCCTCCATGATCATAAGGTATGTCCCTTAGTGTCTTTAAGCATGTTATCATGGTGCAAGTTGGTTGTTCTTTAGTATGAAAAGTCAAATATTAGTACTATGGTCATTAGATGTACATGCGAGTTTACATGTCTCGTGTTTACATTATCTGGTGTGTTGTTGGTCCGAGATGGTTGTGTATGTTCATGTTCCTCTTTATCATATCATATGATGTATGTAAGTGTTTGAAACTCAATAAGTGTGTATGATTAATCTATTTCTTTGAGTTTAGTCTTGTTGGTCTAGTCTAAGAACTCGGAAGTCTCCATGATGTCAAATTTTGAGTCTTATGAAGTGTCATAAATTCTTCATGTGTTGTAAAGGCATGTGTAAATATATGTCTATGAGTCCATAATTAGTATGGAGATATGAAGGTGTCATAGAAGTTGAAAGAGGTCATCAAGAGTCTCAGTGTATCCATTCTTCTTGTAGTATTTTCATTACAAGTAGTTTTGGCATGAGTCTTGGTCATGTATCATTGGGTCATTTTCATGAGAATTACAAGGTTTTCAGTATACATTTGAGTGTGTTTGAGGATGGTTAGTGTGATCAAGTAATGACTTGATAAGTATATTGTTTCTAAAAGGTAAAGCGTGGACAACACATGGTTAAATCAAGTGTGCTTTAGAGAAGTTTAATAAGGTTCCGGTATGATATTGGTTATTATTTCTCCTCATTCATTATAAAAGGTGATCATAAAGTTAGAGGGTAAAATAAAGTGTGCATGATCAACCTTGAGATCAAAATAGAAAATTAGTGCATTTTGGTTACATCTTTGACTGTTAGGACTATCAAAGTGTGCTTTGAGCGGTATGAAGCGAAAGTAAGGTTTGAAGTTTCAAATGATGGAGTATTGGGAGAAATTTTCGATAAATTCATCTAGACATGGAGGGCTAAAGGATTAAATTGGTTTTAGGTCCTAAGGATGTATACATTCCTTGGTATTTATGATAGTGATGAAATTTGATGTGAGGTTCCTACATACCTAATATGGGTTATGTACTTTTGTAAGATTGGAATAATTATTTTAGGGTGAGTATTAAAGGATTGAGGTAGTGATTGTGTGCTCAAATGGGTGTCTACTTCAGGAAAAAAATAATCATGATTTCTTGTATAATATAAGTTATGTGTGTTCCTTGAGTGTACATAGGGCTAATAGACTGTGAATGAGCTCGTTGATGGTGAAAATAAGGTACATAGAGTTTTTATTCTCAAAGATATCTTGACATGGAAAGGGGTGTTAGAGTCTTATTATAGCTAGTAGATGATGGAACAAGGAACAATGAGGTGAATTCATACCACTTGTGATTCTTAACACCACTTGAAGCTCGTGTTGTAAAAGTAATGTTTACCTATAGGTATGAACAATGGTGAACACATTTCTTGATGAATTTGGTTCTTAAGAAGTAATTATAATCAAATTTGAAGTGATCTATAAATGTTGATGGTTCATCTCAGGAGAGATAGAAGGTGGTATGGTTCACATTCATGACTTGAGCCAAAATTGGCTATCTACGGGAGCATGGCATACTAAGAGGCAAAACATGCTATATTTGTACAAGTATGGGAGTTGTTGTGTATCATAATTATTGTGTCATAGTCATAGAATCATGTTTGTGCATCTATGAAGACATCACTATCCTTTGGAAGATGAATTGAAATTAATTTTAGAATTAATGAGTTTGTGGAAGCGCTCTTGTTGCTCTTTATGCACAATAATGCATCTACAAAGTACGAGTGTAATATTTACTATGATTGGGCTTCAAGGTAAAGGTGTATCCATGTATAAAAATATCATGTTCTCTAGAGATGAGAAAGGATGTTAATCTCATTCAGTATAATGATATGTTTCTCTATCTCGTGGTATTAATCTTATTACAATGGTATAATCATTACAAGAGGCAAAGTATCATCGTTTCTTTAGGCCGTAGGTGCCTAATGAAGTTTGATAGATGTATAAGTGAAGAGATTCAATGTTATCCTTATCTCCATAAGAAAAAAATTAATGGTGAAGGTGTGGAGAAGTGATTCACTTGGATTAAGTTATTCATGTTGAGCCAAAATGTTTGATCAAGACCCCAAATTAGACTAATATTGTGCTACGGTGGTCAAGAGATTGTATCTCATAGGCGGATTGGTGTGTATGACCCTATAAATTCAAGGGGATTATATATTATTACTACATGAAGATGATTATGTGAGCTCATAATATATTAAGAGTTATTTATATTGACTTTTTAATGATAGCCTTGGTGGTAAGTTGGTAGTTTGAAGCTAGTCGGTCTTTATAGTGACAAGAAGAAATGATTCTGAGATCAAATGTTGCTCAAGTGTGCAGAGTGTTCTCATGATAAAGGGAGTGATTTTTTTGCATCTCTAAGGTACTTAGAGTATATTATTGTGTTCTAGTGATGTGTATATTGAAAATTTTTAAGTTGGGCTTGGTGATAAGATGATGGTTTAATGATTATCAGTATACAAACAATGTTGAAAAGTGTTTTTACTGAGGCCTAGATGATGTCTTTGATCCAATTTAGTCGAGAGGAACATGAATGTAAGCCTATTGAAGGTGGTTTAATGATTTAAAATCACTCAAGGCATGTGTTGAATGAATTTTTAGATAATAAGCATGGTATTAATCTCAAATTCATGTTACCATTCAATTATGATTGTCTAAAACTCAGAAAATGGTTTAGGAATGGGAAATTATGTTTAAAGTAAATTATAGCTAAGTAACCAAGGAAGTTGCTTGTTTTTGATATTTTATACTAGATATAGGGATCTTGAGTATAGGGGGTGATAATTTGTTGAGTCATGAGTTGAGTGAAGTTTTGGAGAGCATCAAATATTGTTCTAAAACTATTGAATAGCTACTTCAGTAGCTCTTAGTCCTAGTATGGTATGGAGAACAAAAGAGTGCATTGATAAGCTAGTTATATGCTTAGAACATGATGATATAACCTCAAGGAAGAATGTATGATGGTTTTTTTATGATAATTTTTACATTGTTGGAATGTTCTCAGAATGTATGGCTTAGGTTATGGTTTGCTACGGTGTTCCAATCAAAGGATAAAATAGGGTTGAGGTGAAAATAACTAGTTTGAGCATGCCTAGAAGGTGGAAAATGGATTTCTTGGCTCTAAAAAAGTTAATATGATTCTTTCTTCATGATTAATTTATGTATTTAAATGATGTAGATGATTATCCCATGGGGACACATGGTGGTTGCATGCTTGTAAAGAAGAAAAATCATATTTTTGTGTGAAATTTCAAGGTCTTGTGCTTGTATGAGATCTTTGGTTGATGTTTATAAACAAATAATAATGTTATGAAGCTATGGAAGATGAATAACTTAATGCTACAAGTATGCATTTGTAATTAATGTAAAAGGGGAGAAGTTCAGGTAGTTTTCCATCAATGACAAAGGGGGAGATTGTTGGCATGTGGTCATTTAGGTGTTGTAATTGATGCAACACATCATTAATGACAAAGTGGATAATGGAGTAGGGTCAAATGATGATATGGATGGTGTTGACATGATGGTTTATATGTGTCATGACGATACATGGAGATTTAGTGAGGTCTTATTACTCTTACAAGCTCATTCAGGTTCCTAGGTAATTTTGCATAGTGGTAAGAGATTCTTGGTGACTTGAGAAGCATGTTAGAATGATGGATAGTATGTTTGGAAAGTGCTTGGGAACTCACATAAGTTGCAGGGTGTAGATACATGTGATTGGCCATGTTTTAGGTGCTCATCTAGAGTAGGTATGGATCTATATGATCTCATGGATGTATGTATAAAGGTATACCATGATGTATCATGTATGTTTGGATAATTTTGTGAGCTTTCATGATGAGTTATAGTGTTATTTAAGTAGACACCACTTCTACGGTGTAAAAGCATAAGGTAAAGCTATGAAAATGAGATAGAATCGAAATATTGAGAGATGGTGATGAATTTATAATGATTGAATATGTTATTATGATGTGTCATGGTGCTTTAAGAAAAATTTCAAGGATGTTATGATATGAATTTTTCAAGTTATGTCAATTTTGGTGAGACAGGGTTAAGAACAAGGCCATTTCCAGCTTGAATTGGAACTTATGATGCTCACCTTGAATTTTGTGATTTTAATGGGACATTTTGGATTTAATATATATTTATACAATGATTCTTTAACGTTTCAAAAAAATATTGAGGTCATTTCATCATCACATTTTTATGAACGAATGTTAAGAAGGTAAACAACTTTTTATGAGTGTGAAACCCTAGCTTGAAAGCAATATGGATGAATTAATTCCTAAGTTGCCATAATTTCTTCCTAGTACATGGATGATGATTAAAAATGTATAATAATCCTTTATATTTCCATAAATGTATGGTAGAGGTCATGGTGATGAGTGGGCCCCAGATAAAAGCAGTCGGGTTTATGAAGAAGAGTGTTTTGGGACAAGGTTGTCCAAAAGAGTTGCAAGCTAAATTGAAATTGTGTGATGTATGTGAGTTTTTATTGATGTAAAAAGAGGTTTCAGGACATGTTTATGTAATTTCATGGTCAAATGAGCTCCATTTAGGTTGACTAGTCAAAGGGCAGTTTTGAGGCAATAAAAAGAAGTCTTCAATGAAGTGGACATTGCAGGAGCTACATGAGGATTTATGAGGTTAGTAAAGTTGTGTTGTAATTAGGATTAAGATATATTCATAGAGATATGAGGTTTTTATCATGATGATGATATTTTCTATTGTTTCCAGGTAAGTTTTTGGACAGAAGATTTTTTTCCAATGCGGGACATGACATGATTTGTTGAATGTTTTGAGTTTATTAAAGCATGATATGGATTAGGTTATGATTTATATCACCTATAATGTTAATAAGAATGTATCTGAAATAAAATTAATATATTTAGAGCTCTTTATTGTTCCTGGAAATATGTTAACCAACTGATATTTGAAAATAGCTTTTTGGGCAGGTTGATTTGGTGAAGACAAATGTGGTCGAGGTTTGAGCAGGTGATTGTTTCATGACTCATAAATTTATTAGAAGATTTATAAAGGTTATTAAATTTACATTTAATTATCACATGCCATAGTTTGGATTATTTGGAGTAATCTAGTGGCATAAAGATGTTTTCAGGGTCTTGAAGGTTGTAGGAAACAACTTTTTGAGAATAACAAAGAGAAATGGTCCCATTAAATGAAATATTATGATTGGTTGATGTAAATTGATACCATGTATGATGTTTAAATTTTAATTTAAACATGTGTGGTGATTTATGGGTCATGAATAAGTATGGTTTTGATGTTAGGGTATTTTTATCTTTGTGCCCATGGGGATTTGAGTCATTTTTGGAGCATGTAATGATGATTTTGGCTAGGCTGACCTAATTGGGTCACTTGTGACTGTTATGTTTTGAATTTGGGATGTTTTTATGATTCATGGGTTGAGATAAAGGATGCAAAAATTTTTGTTTGAATTTGAAATGGAAAGAAGATTATAAAAGCATTGTTTTGGGTACTTTTTGGAGCTAGTTGAGTGCTAGTTGTGTGTGTGCAAGAAGTGTGAACTAGGTGAGAAATATTTAAAGGTGTTGAAGAATGAATTGATTTAAAATAAAGTGTGCTATAGGTTGAATAATATCATCAAGAATGTTTGCAAGTGTTTTGAGGCTTGAGAAGTGAAGGAAGAACTAGTTTGTGAAGGATTGGACACCTAGAAACCTAGCATTTGATTGAGGGTTTGAAGAAGTGTGAGCTGAAATAGTGGTATGTATCAGTTGTTTCAGAAATAAATAAAATATCAGAACATAATAAGGTGGTTGAGTGGGTGCTTTATCATATTTGAGGTTGTAGCCTCCTTGTGGAGTTGGTGTTTCACAAAATTAGGGGTTGGTGCTCCTTGTAGGGTTGTAGCTCTACTAAACTAGGGGTTGGTGCCTCACTAAATTTGAAACATATTAATATAAAGATTTTTTTAATAGTTTTTATTCCTCTTAAGGGTTTCCCACTTATATCTTGTGTTCTTGTGTTGATTCCATGTTTCATGGTAGCTTACATTTATGATATTTGGTGAAGTGCACACATTAATCATTGGATAAGTAAATTTGTGGTTTGGTTGAATAATATGAAATCTGATTTAAAAGTTTTGTAAGGAATGATTCAAAACCCCTTATTCCATTTTTCTTCTAACATATATATCCATATGGAATGGTCACATTCCACCATCTCGATCAATGATGGGATCAAGAAACTTGTTCCCATCGGAAAAATCAAATACACCGTTCAAAGGACATATGACCTAAGAGCGGATATCTTGTTCCACGATTAAACATCTTAAATATTTTTCATATCTTTGAAAGAATATGTTGAACTTCCCATGTTTATGGAAGAATATTAGAGTATCACGAGATCCGGTCCGAGAGTGTCATGGTGACTTGATGGAATTTGAAATTGAAAACAAGTACTTCCCATTGGATGTAAGCATGAATGTAGTTTCTCTATTGAGTGGTGATGATGGTCATGAATATCTTTCCTTAAAACAAATAAATCCCGAGCGGATGAAAATATGGGTCATAAAGGCAAGACGATGGTAAGAAAATTCTTGGTAGGTGAGTCAAAAGTTTCCAATCATGTTCTCAAATTTCATCATGAAAATATGTTCAATGAATATAATGGTGAATATGAAGTTTTCTCTTTCCCATTGGGATTGGGTGACTCTTCAAATAATGAATGCATGAATGAAAAGGTTCTTAGATCTAGTTAAGTTGAATCTACTCAATAAGAGGATGAATTCATCACGAAATGAACTCCCTAATTCTTGGTGTTCGAGATTGGGAAAATGAAAATATAAATATTTCAGCCCCAATTTTGTGCTCATTCCCCTTTCATGAGGATGGATGAATTCTCAATGAAAAATGGGCAGATGAAATTGTGCTTGATCCCAATGCTTATTTTTTTAAAAATGAAAATATTCTCAATAAGGAATGTATGGATAAGAACATGCTTTGTATCCTTTAAGGTCAAATCCACTCAAAGAAAAGTTACTTTCACCACAAAGATGGATTTTAAAGCTCAAAATGGAAAAGATGGAAAAGATGATGACTTTCATGTTACATTACTAACATTGTACTCATCATATTTCAAATACAAGTGAAACAATATACACACCACAATATAAAGAGTATCAAGTCAAGGAAGATCCAATATGCCAAAAAGAAGAAAATTCAGAAACAAGAGGCTAGTGATGATGTTGAAGCTTAATTTTTTTTTCCAAGAATCAAATTATGAAAATAGGGGTCGTGAAGAAAATAAAAAATGAAGAAAAATTCTTACCAAATTTCATAAGTCTCGGTATGAAAACAACAAGCCTAAAATGACTAAGACTCATCTTCAGCATCAGTAAAGGAAAATAAAAATTGGAATGAACTTTGGCTTAAATGAAAAGATGTAAATAAGGTTATAAAACAAAAAAGCTAATGAAATGACTAAGTGGGTCATCAATTTCAATAACATTCATGTGAGATTTCTCAAGAAATTGAGAAAAGGATCATATTTCAGTGAGCCTATCAATGGATTTGCGGAAGAAAGGCATTCGGTGATACCCATATACGAGTAAGCACTCAGTTTGGATTGGTGCTTGAATATAAGTGGGATTTCCCCTACATGTACATATGTGATTTATGTCATTACCTCATGTTTCCCTTTTTTTCTGTGTTTCCTTTCCCTTCTTGTGTTTCCTTTCCTTATCGTGTGTTGGTCTTGTTCATCATGTTTTTAGTTTTTCTTATTGTTCATTGTAGTGACTCTATTGCACAATATGATAAAGCAATGGTATTCTCACCATGAGAAAGATGAGTTTCTCTATTTACCCTTATGGCCCAATTTCCCGAACAAAATCTATCTATTATCACATAAATTCACTAGCCCAAAATGCAAAATTTAAAGCATGACAACTAAGCCATAATGCAAAAACTTGCTTCAAAATCTTCTCAAATCCCTCTCTTGGTCAATATGTATTATGTTCTATGATAATATTAACCTTTCAGGTACTCTTAATAAATTGAATAAATGTATATAAATTTTCAAAAATGTGTGATAAGGTCAATTATTTCATTCAATCAAGTACAAGATAAGACTAATTCTTCGGTAGGATTATAAAGGCCAATTCTAGCCATTTCAAGGCATGTGTGCATCTTCCGAGAAGGTTCAAAAATATAATAAAAATCAAAATTTGGTATTAGATATATTTAAATATGTTGTAATTGAGTTAGGACATTTAATTGAAGATTTTTGGTTTAGGGAAATTCAGTTCAAAAGTGGGTTTTAGGTGTAAGGAATGAGCAGTCAAAATATGAACCTAGACTTCTCTAGATGATTTTGGGAGCTCCATAAGAAGTTAGAAAGAAATAAAATAGGAAATGGAAATATGGAGGAATCCTCTACATGGTGGAATAATTATATTTTATCTAATACTTGATGGTTTCTTGAAACATTCCAATATGTGTCGGTGCACCCATTATCCCGAATAAAAAGGAGTCAATTTTTGGAGTTACAAGAAGAATTAAGTTCTAAAACATATTCCATTGATCTTATAAGGTATTTTGGATTCATATACATAAAAAATTTCATATAAAAACACCATTCCAATCTCTGGGAGTGAAGTTTTAAATTTCTCACCGGTGAAGAGTGTGCAAGTTCACTACTTAGCGATTTTTTTACTACCACATGTTAGTACCTTACTCCATGGTGAAATTTTGTGTCATGTTTTACTAAGGGGATAAAGGAGATAATAAATCATGCCATGATTAATCCCTTTCTCTAGTTCCCCATGTGACCTTTCCACTCCGCAGTGGTACTTATCCTGGCTAACCCCATTTCCAAAGGCCTACCTAGATTCGCCACTTGTCATCATCTCAATCCATTGATATATTTTATATCCCTTTGTAAAATTTATCTAAGAGTATACTAGGGATAAAAATGGTGCCCATGATTAATACCCTTTATTGGTTTTCCATGTGACCCTCACATAACTTCACATGTTCATTTTCTAGCCCCCGGGTACTATTTCTAAGCCCCCTTCACATACCGCCACATGTCAAAGCACCTTGATACATTAATCCATTGATACATGTATGTACATTTTTCACTTTTCACTAATGGTAAAATAGAGACAAGAAATGGCAACCATGAGAAATCCTCCTCTTCTAGTCCCCCATGTGATCTCTCTCAAATCCCTTGGTGTGTCCCTCGGCTTTTTTCGGTCTTGCTCACACTTGCCCCATGCCGACACTTGGAATCATCTTGGTCCAAGGCCCCCTTTTATATTTTATCTTTCCCTTTTTTCCCCATTACACCATGAAAAAGATATTTTAACCTCGCTCAAGCTCACATTTAACATGGGTTTGGTCTATATTTAACATAACATCATAAAAGTGAGATACAACACAATAAAACACCAAATTTTCTCATTTCTTCCACGTAGTTAGCCAATTTGGTGATTTTTTTATCATCTCACCTTCCAACCTCCATTAATGGATTCCATTCCAAAACAATTAAAGGATAACGAGACCCCTCTTTGTTTCCTTAGGATCCAATGGGTGAAATTACATGAAAATTGAGAAAACGATCACAAAAATTCAACTTTCACGCAAGACAATTATCGTAGCATGAAGTAGCTAATTTTTATGGATATTGGAGAATAAATTTCCTCTTAAAATTATTCCCTCAAATAATTTTCACTTTCTCGAATATCGACGAGAGAAATCATTCGAAACTTGGAGTGAAGGATTAAAAAAAACTAGTTTGATTGGGGCCATTTCTTTCTCGATGGAGTTGCTGATTTTTCAAGATATGGTGGACTGATTTTTTTAGTATTCTTCCCCTATGATGAAAAAATCATTTTCCCACTCATCTAGATGAAGAATCATCCAAAAATTGGAGTAGGGAATATTGAAATAAAACCCATAATTTTAAGATTGTTTTCATTACAATCGACACCTGCAGTGCACTTACTAAAAATAACATGTGTTCATGGCGAGGCATGTATAAAAATAGTAAGTGGTAAAAATAGATAAATTATCAGCATCTATGGTCCCCGAATAGGAAAGAAACATCAGGGAGTGAAAATAATGCAAAATTACTAAAAATAACAATCCTGGGTAGGACATGCTAAAAATAAAAAGTTTCCAATTTTGACCCGTAAAGTTGTGGAAAAATACTTTTTGCTTATTGTTATCCAAAACTACCCCGAGTTATTTTGGCCTTAATAAGCTTTAAAAATGGACTTAGCCATTTTTACATGTCCTGTGATGGTTAAACGACCATCAAATTATCTTGCCTAAAACCATGGCCATTGGCTTTTAAAAACTCGTGGGATGATTAGCTTATTAATTGGTGTATTATTTTCTAAAAATCACAAATAAAAGGTTGAAGCTACGAGTGTTGTGTGGAAAATTTGAAAACCACGAGACAACGACAAGTCAAAAATCCATTTGAAGTGCATTTAGCCATCAAATTCAATGCCAATCGTTAATGGGACATATTCTTAGAACATCAATGATTAACACAGAAATATAAATTGATATTGTATTCGACATATTATTCTTGCTAATATAATGGCTATTATATAGCCAGGAATGTTGTTGAACAACTTCCTATAAAATAGGAAGTATACAAAACAATAACTTACCCGTACTAATATATTGTTATACATTTGTTATAACAATATATAAAACTAACCATATAATAAACCATGTGAATACTAATTCCTAACATTCCCCCCCTTAGTGTTTACATGGTAGAAAAACATCCACACACTCCTCTGCAGTATGCTCACCCCTGTGGCATGTCCAACTCTGTGACTCATGACCTTGATCCAAAAGAAAGGCTCTCTCCTTCCATGGTTTTAAACAGGCTTACCACAAACCTTGATGTGACAGAACCTCATCAACTGTCCACCTCGTGTGGTTTTCTGGATCCTCCCACAAACCCTTTCAAGATCCATGAACTGACTTACTCTGGTGCTACTGTTCACCACTATGCTTATACATCAGGGAATTATGTAGGAAACACAACATGCATATCTCAAAAACAACACAATAGAAGATATACTGAAAATATTTCACATTACTTCCTATAAGAATCATAATGTTCTTAATTGTAGTCTCTATCTTTGATCGCTGCCACTCGATCTCGAACAACATAGAAAACTGCCATTGCCACTGGAAGCTTTCCTTGACTAAGCCGTTTTGGGTGCAGAATGGGAATGGAACATTGGTATGTATTCCCCCCCACAATGTGAAATTCCACTCATATAGATACTGAGAAGCAAACTACATCGAAGAACATACTCCTGAATGGATCTTGCTAGTTAGGTCTTGCTGCACATGGTCACTAATGCTAGTGAACGTATTCTCCTAGCTGACCATCTTCCAACGAAGTACGGCAGTCAGAGGACCAAGTCAGTCAGAGGATCACTGACAGTCATCTGTGCTCCAACACAAATTTCTTTCCAACATCCGTCAAATACCACACAAAACAGGAACACTGCAAAAGAATCACACCAAGCTGAAACTGGAACACTGCAATACTCAAAAACAAGTACTCACACTACACACCTGTGCCACCAAATCATTCTGTGCGGCCCCGTCGTTGGTGACTGATGAGAGGTCGCTGTTTGACCTCCAGCCTCCGATGCCTCCATCCTCCATTTTCATGATGCTGCTAACTCAGCGGAATATGGACATGAAGCTCAATAATCACCCCCAAAATTAGACGTCGCGTACAAGCGAAAATGCGTCCAAAATTGAAATGCGGGCAAATTTTTTTAATTTTTGGACTTAATACAATGACACAATGACTAATGCAAAAATTCCTAAAATCACCTATTTGACATGGACTACCTATATTCACCTAAACACAATTTTAACAATGTTGATACCTAGACAATACTAGATAACTTACAATGTTGAATGGCTTTTAAAATAATATTTTAATGGCATGGATTTGATATAGAAAAAATAATTTTGTATAACATGACTAAGACTTTGAACGAGAAGAAAAAAATATATATATCAAAAAAACTAACTTCTAATATGACTAAAAACCTGTTCAAATCATTATTTGATCGGCATGGTTTCTTGACAACTAAAATACTACGCATGCATTGACTGAGTCTCCCTGAAATGAAATCTACGCTAAATGGGATTATAAAAATAGCTTCAAACGTTGTCATCGTTGGGGCTCCATGAATGGATAGAATTGCATTGTGTCAATATGACTGCTCCGAGGCTTCTTCGCTTCAAAGTTGAAATGCATGCAGTAAAATAGTGAATAGATATGCGCTGGTTGGTAGATGTGTAATCTGGGACGCTTAGATCAACACTGTACACGAGACATGGGAATCTCACATTTCTGCAGCAATATCTCATAATAGATCTGCCCCACACAGTACTCAGGACACCATATGGATTTGTATCAACTTAGATACTTATGCCACGTCCTTCGCTACTTTGAAGACACCAAATAGGTTTAAGATGCTAGCGAAAATAACAAATGCGAGTTCTCACAGTAGGTTTGTGAATAAATAGCTAGCCTTTGATCAATGCGAACTGGATATATTGAGAACAAAACACTCACTCAACATGGGTTTGCACCTTGGATGTAAAATATCCCTTCTTCTAATTATTGTTGTGTGCGAGCAACGGAAACAACAGATCCGTGAGCCCAGATTTGTATATAAACAGTTTTAGATGCACGGAAGATCTGAGTCACGAATGCACGGAAACATAAGCATGTGGCATCGAAAGGTCTACAGCCTGGATAAGAACGGATGGATGCATGCGCAGGAAGCAAGATGTGGATCTAAATGCATCTCAACAAAATAATATTTCTCACAGTAAAATAACTAATCTGTGCATTACCCCTGGGAATGGCCCACCGTGTTTAGCAATTCAAATGCAAAATGTAATCGACTCTATTCAGATCTTCACATAATTTGGGACAACAAAGCAAAGCCGCCCCTGTAGACAATTATTTCTCCATTGAAGGAATGCAACGCTCTGATACCAAATCTTAGAGCATCAACAGATTAACACAGGAAATATAAATTGATATTGTATTCGACATATTATTCTTGCTAATACAATGGCTATTATATAGCCAGGAATGTTGTTGAACAACTTCCTATAAAATAGGAAGTATACAAAACAATAACTTACCCGTACTAATATATTGTTATACATTTGTTATAACAATATATAAAACTAACCATATAATAAACCATGTGAATACTAATTCCTAACACATATGACACAGATCAAAGGCACAAGAAATACCACGTGGTGGAATTTTGGCGTATCTATGGCAGATCCATTCTACTGACCTCAAGTCCACACGGTATAAGCCACAATTAATATTTTTTTGGGTCCAAGCAGTTAAGCAAGCTCAAAGGGGACAATTGACAACAATTCAAAAAGCTAAAAATTTCTAAGTGCCCCTGACCTAAAAGTTACGATGCAAAGAGTACATGGAGACATTTCACAAGTATGAAAAATGTAAAGGTTCATCCAATCATAGAAAGACACAAAGAATACATACCAATAAGTTATGACATACGAAGTACATTGGAGATTTCTCATTGGCTCGTACTTTGTGATTGTTAGATGATGCTATTAAAAGTCTAACAATGCATATGGGCATGGAATGATCCTATTTATTAAGGATTCATGGATGTCGAGGTAGAAATCAAAAGGATTGACATACAAAGTGTGCGGAGCCTTCTCATTGTCTTGCACTTCATAATGGTCAGTCAAAGGGTGAATTGTGAAGGAAGCATGGCTATTCTTATTGGCTCCTAAAACCAAGAGAAAATGATAGTCGTCACATCGGTGATAAAAATGTGGAAAGAGACTTATTGGTCCATATTTCTTAATACGACAGACCTTTATAAAGCCAAAGAAAAACAAAGGAAAGAAAGGAAGATAGGGAAGTATAACTCGAAACTTGAGACACTAAGGGAATGAAACTTAACAAAAGGAAAAGTGATGCACACATTGGTAGAGGCCGGTCCCTGAGCTGATTAGGGGGCTGCCACATGTCAAATTATTATACTTCTTCGCATGAAAATATTCAAATGATGATATCTTTTGATTCCCTACTCCAAATTAAAAAATCGGTCTCATTCGAAAGATTTCCTTAAGCACTCCAATTTTGCATCACGAGAATCCAATTTTGGCATGAATTGAAAGGCAAAAAGGATAAAAATGGTTCAAGCTAATTATGAACGATTCTACAGCATGATCAACCACTTAATTTAATGAAGTATGGGGATTTTCCTTCTTCTACAAGAAAATATACATGGGGAACACACTTGACAAACCATATTATAAGGAAGGACATAGATCTTTCAATCATGACAAGATAAAATCTGATCTTCTTCCTTCTCTCTCTCTTCTTCCTTCTTCTATATATGTAGCTTTAACTTATGTAAAAGATGATGGATATTTGTTTTAACTATTTCTTAATACATCAGACCTTTATAAAGCCAAAGAAAAACAAAGGAAAGAAAGGAAGAGATAGGGAAGTATAATTCGAAACTTGAGACACCGAGGGAATGAAACTTAACAAAAGGAAAAAGTGATGCACACATTGTTAGAGGCGGTCCCCGAGCTGATTAGGGGCTGCCACATGTCAAATTATTATACTTCTTCGCATGAAAATGTTCAAATGATGATATCTTTTGATTACCTACTCCAAATTAAAAAAATCGGTCTCATTCGAAATCTTTCCTTAAGCACTCCAATTTTGCATCACAAGAATCCAATTTTGGCATGAATTGAAAGGCAAAAAGGATAAAAAATGGTTTGAGCTAATTATGAACAGATTCTGAGATAGATCAACCACTTAATTTAATGAAGTATGGGGATTTTCCTTCTTCTACAAGAAAAAAATACACTGGGAACACACTTGACAAACCATATTATAAGGAAGGACATAGATCTTTCAATCATGACAAGATAAAATCTGATCTTCTTCCTTCTCTCTCTCTTCTTCTTCTTCTATATATGTAGCTTTAACTTATGTAAAAGATGATGGATATTTGTTGTAACTATTTCTTAATACGAGACCTTTATAAATCCAAAGAAAACAAAGGAAAGAAAGGAAGATAGGGAAGTATAATTCGAAACTTGAGACACCGAGGGAATGAAACTTAACAAAAGGAAAAAGTGATGCACACATTGTTAGAGGCCGTCTACGAGCTGATTAGGGGCTGCCACATGTCAAATTATTATACTTCTTCGCATGAAAATGTTCAAATGATGATATCTTTTGATTACCTACTCCAAATTAAAAAAATTGGTCTCATTCGAAAGCTTTCCTTAAGCACTCCAATTTTGCATCACGAGAATCCAATTTTGGCATGAATTGAAAGGCAAAAAGGATAAAAAATGGTTCGAGCTAATTATGAACAGTTACAGATAGATCAACCACTTAATTTAATGAAGTATGGGGATTTTCCTTCTTCTACAAGAAAAAATACATGGGGAACACACTTGACAAACCATATTATAAGGAAGGACATAGATCTTTCAATCATGACAAGATAAAATCTGATCTTCTTCCTTCTCTCTCTCTTCTTCCTTCTTCTATATATGTAGCTTTAACTTATGTAAAAGATGATGGATATTTGTTGTAACTATTGAACCATGGTCATTGGTGTTATCATTGATGTCAAGTGGAAGTGATTCCAAAGGAGTGAAAGGTGAAGATGTTTGGAGCTCACAAGAGAGAGTTTAGGATGGTCTCAAAGTGCTCAACAGGCTTGGTTAGTGAGGTAAGAGTCTAGTGGAAGCATGGACATGGAAGGTATGGGTGTTTTAGATGTGATATAGGTTAGGTATGATGGTATAATCATGATAACAAGATCTTACAGTGAGTATCAAGTCAGTTGGTGGAAGTCTCAGGTCAAACTGATTCATTTAGGCCTATTTCTTGAGCCTGATGAGGTATGAAAGGCTGGTACAGGTCATGAAAATACCATGAGAGCATGGAAGCATCCTAGTAATGTTTTCTATGGAATATTTTAGAAAAAAATAAAGCCTATTCTAGGTCTTGAAAGAAAAATGCTACTTCTAGCCAAAAATACCCTTTGGAAACTCAATTGTTCTTACATGCAAATGAGATAGGTTAGATAGTTTCAAACCCATTAATATACAAAAACTCATGGGATATGACTGAGGAAGGTTTTCTTGTGCTTCATGCAAAATTTCAGGTCATTATGAGGTCATTTGAGAAAGTTGTGTGAGTTTTGTAAACTGGTCTTTTGAAAAGATCATTTTGAGCTTCTGGCTTCTTAACAGTCATGCAAAAATATAGAGAATCCTTCAGATAAATCATATAAGGAATTTTTGGATTAAATTTTCCTATAAATCATGTGCAAAAATTGGTTTGTCAAAAGGATGTGTATTTAAAAAGATATGAGCATTTTTCAGAGGTGTTTCTTCTTCATTCTGGCATGGGTTTTGAACTTCAAGGTATGGTTGAGTGATTTTTGGTCTTTAACCACTTCTTAAGTGCTCATACCTTCTCCAAAATGCCACTTTCAAGGTGTTTTATCATCCAATATGACTTCCAAGTGAAGGTGTGGATGTGTAGCTATCCTTTCCATACTTTGCTTTACAAGTGTGAATTCAATACACTTGCGAGTCTCCTATAAGCTATGAGTATAATTTTTCTTCAATATTTATTTCTAATCATCATTGGTATCATATACATTAAGTGAAGAGACTTTATATATCACAGGTGTGAATTTTTTTACTTAATGATATTTGAATTGCAAATGTTGCTTGAGGTTCTTGAGAAGTAAGGTCTTAGGACAGTCATGGAATTCATGTAGATTGGTAACTCAAGATGCCTTATCCTTATTCATGTGATCTAAAATGGATATAAGGGCACAAATGTGATTAAAAATTCATTAGTAAGATCTCAAGTTCTATAAAATAAGGATGGATTACCACTACTGTCAAATATACCTCCTTCTATTAAACTATATCCTACAAAATTTCATCACTGAGAGTAAATGAACGGTCTTCAAGGTTAATTTTTGCTTGGAATAGATGGAGAGTGATGGGATGAAGCTACAGGAAAAATATTTTTAATTTCACTCAAAAATGATCAAGAAATCAAGTTTTTCCTCCTCTCGGGCCTCACTGTTCAGTTTTCTTGAACTAGGGTTTCCTAAAAATTGTTTTGCTCGATTCTCCAAAATGCACCAACAAAAATCCATGAAAATTGAAATAAATATCTGTGGGATGCATAGGAAAATATTGCAATTTTTTTTTGTTTGGTTGAGATTTCTACTAGAATTTCCAGCAAAAGTTTTAAACCCGTATACAATTTTGCTTCTTGACAGTGGCATTGATTTTCACATCTCCTTTTGCAAATTGGGATTTGATGAAGTTTCAAAAGGTTTGAATAAATTTTTTGGATATATTATACATCACTTGTAAATGGTTCCACAAAATTAAAGTGTTTGAAGCTTGTGCAAACCTTAAAATCTTTGAACATAGTGAACTGTAGATGCTAGTTAAACTATATAGTGAAAATTTGAAGTGATCATGTTGAAAAAATGTGAGGAATGGCTTTGCTCCCTAAAAAGAGTATTTATGATCTCTTTTGAATTAGTTAAATAAAAATTGAAGACCTCTCAATTAGAACACATGTCAAATAGCTAAAGTATAGTGAGCATCCTCGGTGCATGAATGTAAGGGTTGTTTCAATACCCTGTGCTCAAAGTAATGCTTTTGATAAAGAATAAATTGATCTAACTCATCATTTAAATAATTTCAATCTCTTCTTGACTCAAAGGAGAATTTGAAAAGGTTCCAAAAATAGTCACTCATTCTTTTATTTCTCTCAACTCGAATGAGAAGTGGAAGAGTCTCTTATTTTTTTCTTGTTTAACCAAACATGAACTTGTGACTTTTGAACTTTCAGAGGTAACTTGAAAGGTTAGAGGAAAACCACTAAAATGAGCTCAAAGTAAGGATGAGAAGAGCTCTTGTGAGCTAAAAACATAATTTGAAAAGACATAAGTTGAATGAAAATAGATAACTAGGTGTAAAAAGATCTTGAAAAAGATGTCAAGTATGTGGAATAGAAAAAGGAGAGATAACAAGTTGAAAAAAATGTGAAGATATATAAAAAATGAAGGTGTTTTGATTTTCAAAGAAGAGTGGATATCATGAAAAAGATACAACTTAATGAAGACATAAATGTATAGTGAATGAAGTTAGTATTTGATTGATTTAGAAGAGATGCTAGTAAGAATAAGTTGAAAATGAGCAAAGTGAGAGAACAATAGAAGTGTAAAGAGTTGTGTAAGGTCATTAAAGCAATATGATAGTGCTAATATTGAAATTTTGCAGTGATTCTCATGAGTAAAGAACATAGAGGATTGTGATGAGATAAATAGAGATTCAACACCTTGAACAAGAGATTTGTCAAATCTTAGAAATAATATGAATTCGGGAGCATGAAAGGAAGACAATGATGTATAAACCGAGACATAGAGAAATGTTTGTGTGAGTTAATTTGATGAACCTATGATGAAAATAGAAGGAATACAAGAAGAAAAATAAATTAAAGGTAAGACACAAAAGAATTTATGAGCTGAGAAAGAGATTATGAAATAGAGGAAAGAGACACAATTGAGGTAATTAATATATGAGTGTATTAGGATTTAGTTTGTATGCATTCTTGTGGTGGTTTGAATTAAAGGAACAAATGAATTGTGAAGAACTAGAAAAGTGGTCATGATTAGTTGTTTGAAGAAAAATAAACTAAATGACCAATTTGAACATTATTATTGAATTATTCCTAAGTGGGTCTTGGGTTACAGGGGTAGGAGCTCCTTGTAAGTGGCATCTTGTTAAACCAACTAAGTGGGTGCTTGGTAACCTTCTAGTGGTTGGTAGAAAGACTGGGAAGTGGGTGGAGTGCTCAACCAAACTAGAAATCATTATAAATAGGGAATTGGTGTTCCTAATAAAAGGCTTTGATTTCAAGTGGGTTTTCTCCCTCTAAGGGTTTCCCACTATAAATTTGGTGTCTGTGTACTTGTATTTTTATTGTGCTTTAATTTGTTTATAGTTTAAGTTCTATTTCTAGATAATAATTTTTAAAGGAGGTAAAATTGATTCACACGAATTCACTCCCCTCTCATCGCTTGTGATATATAATAGTAACGACACTATGTCAAAATGGTGGTCGATCGATCACAAGTTTCGGACCTCTAATTTGGTCTCGTAATGTAACCTATCCTTCTTCCATGACTATAATGGAATTGTGCATACTTTGAGCAATATAGAATCTATTTTGTGGCACATTTTTCTTCCCTGGCTAGTTTTATTTGAATTTCTTGCATTTCTATTCTATTTTGTGTATATCCTGTTTGAGGTCCATTCTTCTATGTTGTCAATACGAAGAAAGATTCAATCCACATGGTTCTTGTCTGGGCACATCCGCTTGCCCTCTCTTATGTGTTTTCTCACTTTTCTTCCTCCTTTGAATAACTTTCACCCCTTTTATGATGCTATCACTACCTTTTGTCTTAGTATTTCCCTTTTATGCATCTTCTAACTCTCTCTCTCTCTCTCTCTCTCTATCCTTGGTCCCTTAGCATGGTTAGAAGAGGAGTAGACAACTGCATTTTATTCCTTAGGAGTTTAGCATTATATTTAGGTAGAGGAATCCGACCTTCTCTAGAGGTCCATCTCAAGTAGTAAGTCCCACAACTTGAGATATGGTCCTATGTTAGCAAAAAGTTGGGATTTGCAATGCTTAATCCCCAAGGTGCTACTTTTGTGAAATAAAACTTATATCATTTATTTTTCCATCATTGCAAAGAAAATTAACCTCCATAAGATTTCAAAGGACCCTAACACATCATCCTAGTCAAATTTGTGTCAAGAATCATATCAGATAATGTAAAGGTGTAACAAATGAAACCAAGAATATTATAAGGTTGGATTATAGTGGTTGAATGCATGTTATTGAGATTAACACTTCTACATCAAGAAATAAAAGATATAATTGTTCTATTTCTTGTCTTATGTTCCTCTACTCTCTCATCTCAAATTTACATACAAAACTTATTTTAGTAAATCTGGACATATTCCAGTCCAAGCAACTAAAAATATAGCTAATATTGGAATCCAATATTACTAGTTTTGGATTCCAAAACTTTAAATATTGGAATTTACTATACTCCAAAATCACAAATATTAGAATTCAAAATCATAAATATTGGAATCCAAAATCAAAGATGTTGGAATCCAAAATCATAGATGTTGGAATCCAAAATCACAGATGTTGGAATCCAAAATCATAGATGTTGGAATCTAAAATCACAAATGTTGGAATCCAAAATCACAAATGTATGATTTGAAAAATGGTTCTTTTTAGTTGTAAAAAGCCTTTAGGATTGAAATAAGGTGATTTAAATAATTAAAAATGCCTAGTGGCCACTAGGCTTTATTTACAATTTTAAATATGGTTCTTTTAAGTTGTTAAAAGCATAGTGGCGCAGCTTTAATTACGATTTCAAATATGGTTCTTTTAAGTTGTTAAAATCCTAGCAGCCACTAGGCTTTAATTATGATTTCAAATATGGTTCTTTTAAGTTGTTAAAATCCTAGCGACCGTTAGGATTTAATTACAATTTTAAATATGGTTCTTTTAAGTTGTTAAAATCCTAGTGACTGCTAGGCTTTAATTATAATTTGAAATATGGTTCCTTTGAGTTGTTTTGAAGAAATTGACATAGGACGATGATTGAGATATGGTGATTAAGCTGGCAATGATTTTGGATGATGAAAATCTTGACCTTATTAAATTAATTTTAAGTAATTGGCTCAAAATAGTTTAGTTTACTCATCTATCCAGGACATAAGATAAAAAAGAAAGTAATAATAATGAGTATGAAATGACAATGGGAGATCCTACAATCCTTGAGTATCTACATGCTAAAATTACCACTGCTAAGGAATGTAAGAATAATCTTCAACGTAACATCAGGATTGAATATAGAAAATTAAGAGACGAGGGTTGAGATGTAGAAGAAATACTCTTTCATTTTAAGAATTTATCGTATTATAACATTGGTAAAGAAAGACTCTTACATTATACATAAACATAAACATAAACATTTTAAGATTGTAATTCCATTTCCCCACATGCATATATATACACATGTGACCATTATTATTTAGATATAATCACACAAAACAAAAATGAGTTCTATGTTTTTCGTACCAAAGTTAAGACTTAAGTGTAAAACCATTTCCAAATATATACTCACAAATAAAAAAGAAATTACAGAATGATGCTTTCAAATAAATTTAGGGATATTAAATAATTATAATTGGATTTTTGATTTAATGATATCTTAGATGTCTTACACATCCTTTAGTGGTTGCAACATAGGCCAAAACACATCTATCAAGTAATTTTAAATCTATTCGATCATATGTTAAATGTCTTAGCAATTAGGTAGTTCCCTACATCATTGAACTTTTTTTTCTCTAAAGAGTCATCTATCAGCACTGTATTTTTACAATTGTAATATGCATTGAAATTTCACCAAATGATGCTAAGATTTTTGAGAAATAAGTTTGGATTCCTAGAACCTTGATAATCGGTACGTTTGGACATGATGCAATCTTCTTGTGTAAATATAAACTTGAAGTTGTCCACCTCCAAGCCAATGTATTGAAGGAATGAAGGCATCATGTCATTAACATTTGAATTTATTTATGATGTCCATAACGCTATTTTGAAATATTTTTGCAACAATGTAAGAACTCTTTGACATTAGGTCTAAGAAAATAATATTATTTTTGAAGTCGATGTTGCCAAGTTTTTTTAACATCTCATGTGATGAATAAGCCTTGTGAATGGTGTGTGCCAAAATGCCATTGATATCGAATATTATTAGTTTCATGTTAGATATGTTCTTATATGTAAATAAATAAAAACATAATCAAATGGTTGTGGGTGGTGAATTAGGCCAAAAATAAAATTTATATTTCGCTTTTCACATTGTACTAAGAATGATTTTTTTTGTTGAAAATAAAATAAAATTGAATAAAATTGTTCATGCGGATGACGAACCTTTATAAACATTAAGGAAGTTATTTTATTCAATATAAATGTGCTATATGGTGTTTATTTTGGAAGTAATAAATATAATTCAAGCACCAATAGTGTGTTTGAAGGTTTTCAACGATCTACACATGTTCTTGTGTTGTCCTACACGATTTAGCCATGTACACAATTGACTATAAATCAATGAATCCGTTGTATATTTTCCATCAAATCTCTAACAAGTTGGGGTTTTGAGAGTAATTTCCTCATTAACATTGTAAGACATGAATATCTCGTCATCGATCAACAGAATATTTTTTCACCATAGACATTACCAAAAATGTCTAGTATTTGCTGACTGGTACTTGTTTCAGTCTTACATTGGTGACATCCCGAACAGACTGAAGTGGGTATCATGCAACCAACTAAATTTTTTAATGAAAATGTACTTCACAAGTGTTGAATCCATACATGTAGACCATAAGGCAATGTAAAAATATTCTATTGCAGTTCTTATCAAAGTAACACTAAATACTCATTCAAAGTATTTAGTATTCCCATGTGTAAAATTTGGAACCCTATTACAAGGTATTTTGTCGCCAATACTAGAAATTCCAAACAACAAACCTTCAACTCCCAAAACTAGTAATTTTTGAGGCTTCCCAATTGAATCTATAAAAACAACTCAAAATTAATTTAGGCTTCCCAATTTGATCAAGAAAAAACAACTCACAATATTTTATTTTGGTAATTCACACAAACAACTTATAAATTTATACTCTCAATTTATACGCAGTGAAGATATAAATACTCCAAACTCATAAATGTAAAATCTCAACATATAAAATAAAGATGGAACATATGAATGTATCTTCTTTACAATGTTTAGTAGTATCATTATAAAAACATTCGAAAAGGTAAATAGTTATTTAGTTTTTGCTTGCTCCAATTTTTTGATGGCCTCTACAACATCAAAACCCTGAGACACTAACCGAGATAAGTTTTTATAAAAATTAGCCATTAACAAAATATATTTGGAATAATTTTCTCCATTGTTTTTCCTCCCCACCATAAAATTTTCTAGAGGGTTTCCCTTTATACCTATTTCGATACACAATGTGTCTCTAGAGCTAAAAAAATATCATCTCTACTATAAACATTTTGTAGATCTTTAATTGCAATTCCATCTTGGACATTGCAATGTTCTTTTCCCAAGTAAGTACTTGTTTCAATTACTAATCTTTTTTTCAAATCCTTTGTTAGCTTTTCAACTTCAGTGGAAGCTAGATTGTTAGACCAGAAACCCACTTCAAATTTTTGATAGTAACTTAAAAAATTCTTTGAGGCCTCCTCGCAGGTTGATAATCTCCTTGCCAAACTTGAATGCCATCTCCTTATGGTTTTGGTTTTTCTCATATAGCAAACCCTCCAAATCTAAAATAAGTAAATAATCCTTTTGGCTAACTGCATGGAAGTAAATAATTTTATTTTCAATTGACCACAATTCAATTATAACCAAATAAAATAGAGAACATTGCAGGAGGCTACCACTCACGATTGAGCTCGCGGCATGGCTTGCTTCACCCTCGCCCGCTGTCGGTTCTTATCATGTAAATTCTATTTAAAAACATTAATCAATTCATAATCAATTTCTTGTCGAGGTAAATAAAATAATGGTATTACTTGCTTCTATGTGTTGCACTACCTCTACTAGACATTATTGCTTAGTTACGATGTAGATTAATGACTGCTAATAAAAACAACTATTTATTGGAGTTTACTTGGCTGGAAAACCCATGATAAAGGGGACCCTAGTGGCCGTTATGCTTTGTATGGGAATGATATCAAATAAATATAAAAATATACCAATTTTTTATTACTCGTGAAAATTAGTATGTTTTCTTGATGTAGTTGTAATGGGGTCCTATAAATTACAGGATTATAATTGTTTTTTTTTAATAATTGCACACGACCAACATACCAAATTATGACTTCCTATTCATGTGTGATGTGCCCGCGCCCTCCACATTTTTCATCAACACTATAAAAAAGTAAAGCATTGTTAAGTAAATGAAAACCATGACAAACAAAAACATAGCACAATGATTATTTTATAAAATTATTAAAGGCTAATCACTTGGTATAGATTCATTGGTTGTTTGGGCAATGAATTACGTGAAACAAGTTCAATTGGTTGTACGTTAATAACTCAATCATCTCTAGTAGTTTGAAGTGGCTTGGAACTGACATTACTTCCTCTCTTTGTTGGTTGTTTGCATAAATATTGAGTGTATTAGTATCTTATTTCAGTTCAAAGGAATTAAAATAAGATTTTTTCAAGTTGTCTTAATCAATGAACCTTTTTTCAAATGAGAATAGTAATGTTTTAAAAATAGTTATTGATCATGTGTCTCAACAATAAAAACCGCAAATAGACTAGAGTCAACCAAAGCACACAATACAACACTACTACCTTGTAAATCATTATTATTGGAGAATTTTCGGAAGATTTTTGAGTGAACATATGAGACCAGAACTCATAAGATCTCTTAAAAAGAAAAGGATGTGTCTTTCCCCATAGTCCAATTTTACTTGTAGTCACCAATTGCTAAGGCGGTTGCTCCATCTAATCCTTGTTGATTGCTTCTTTATCTTTATCATCGTGTCACAATTGTGCACACCAGTTATTGTGTACAAAAGACACAAGCCTTTAAATTTCCCATTATTGTCATAAAATTTGTAACAACCATCCATAATTGATTCCCCCTTGTCTTTAACCTTTTCCATGTATTTTTTAGTGTTTCTCTTAACATTTTTGAATGTGCGATTAGTAAGAGAATTGTAATAATACAATTTAGCAAACTACATCGACAACCGTAAGCAAGTGCATTATTACATTAGAAGATATATCACTAGATAGATTATAGAAATCTATGATGAACTCGCATTTAATGGATTAGTCGACTAAATAACTGATATAGTTGACACAAGCTAAAAGGGATATGCACATTAACAAGTAAACTCTTTTGTGTCTTCCATCCTTGTTGGTCGTTGTCTCGAAATTTTGCACACTAAAATTGAAGAATATTTTGAAACTTTTTGCATTAAATTGTCTCACCAATTCTTTTTCCTTACCATTCCAAGATGAAGTTTGTATGTCGTAACCCATATCGGTCATCAGTAACACCGCATGCTATTGCTTTCGCATTTGTTGCTACTTGTTGCACTTACACTTTCCTTTGACTTCACAAAATCCTTCATAACATATGATTAGTGGTTTTAATTTAATTATTTAAATTTAATTAATTATTAATATTGATTTAATTCAATTAATGTCATTAATTTAATAAAATTTAATTAATTAACATTATTATTTGACTTTACAATAAATTGGTGTTATTAATTTGATTAATTGAATTCTAAATTTAATTAATTAAATTAATGTTATCAATTTTGTAAAAATGTCAATTAAAAGTCAAATAGTAAAGTGGGGTTTACTCCCACTTCTCCATTCTAGTACCGGACAAAATTAAATCACTTTCCACAAAACATACCAGTATCACTCCACTTCTTCATTCCTCCATTCCTGCACTTAATTCCCACTCCCCAAAATCCCAGTTATATGGGAAATTAATTGACCATTGATTTATACTTAGTTTCAACCTCTTTCTTCCTCTCGTGTAAGTGAAACAACTTTTCCCGAGCGCGTGACTCAACCTTCCTGTGAAATAAATAGAAGCACATTGAAGAATCTTTTTGCATTTCAAACACGTTCCAGAGATGAAATAGAAGTTGGAATCAAAGTAAATATGTGGTGAATCACCAAATTGGGGAGATTTGGCATCAAACACTTGGTCAAAGGATCTTTTTTCATGCAAAGAGGAACAAAATCAGTTTTTAAACATTGTTGTTGCTGTTTAAATGAATTGAAATATTTATAAAACCTACATGCTCAGCAGGTTTGTGAATTGGAGAAGGGGCAAGCAATTAGTATACATTCTCAACTGAAGACTGTACACTTTGCTCCTGAAGGAAGGTAACATCATTGAGGAGCTCAAACATTGGCATTTCACGATGATTTAGTAGATAATAGACATGTCTGCAAATATCTCATACTTAGAGCCCACGTTGAAATTAGAAGAGGAAAAAATAGGCGACCGACTGATAAGGAGAGAAGAAATGTGACCTCCAAGAAAAGAAGAACAAATTTTACCAAGTCTAGCCAGGCACCCAGCTAGTTAAATTCCACACGAACGATTCAAATAAAATACGGCCTGCATTTAGATAAAATAAATCATGTGTTTTATGTGCAAGAGCTTGTCGTAGTATTTTACAACGTCTGATACAAAAAAATTATGCTGACACACAAGGAAGAAATCTGGACTAGCATCGAGTTCGTTTTAAAAATATAAAAACTGGTAAAGTTTTATTTTAATCAAAAGAAAGATCTTTCCTGTGCATGCTGGAATGAATCGGTCCTCGTTGGATTTAAAAGCAAAGGCATTATGCATATTATTGACAAGTTCAATCTATATTGGCTCTTGACTATTAAAAAATAGTGCATTGATAGGAGATTGCAGCAGATTGGCATGAAAACAAAAAGCTTCTTATTTGCACTCAGACACTAACCAGTACACGTGGAAAACAATTTGTGAATGCAAGGAGAGTTTGAGCACATCACCAAAATTTATTTGCAAACAGGAAATAAATGGTGGAAGAATTCAATAATAAATTATTATTATTTCACTCTCATGCAAATTCATGACGTGGAATGATTCAATGGATTGTGACTCAAGCTTGTCAGAGAGAGAGCATTTAAACAAACTGTGGGAAATTAAAATTGTTATATATATATATATTCATTTTACTTGTTTTAAAAAACAAGATGAGATATGTAAAAGATATAAATTGAATAAAATTTTGTTTTCTTGTCTTTTCAGAAATTTAGAGGTGGAGACTCGACATCACAAAATTGTGTTTTAATTTGCTTTTCTCTTGATTACGCCTATTAATGTCAACATAAAATAAATCAACACTAAAGTATGAATTTCAAGGTGTCATTCCCTTATTTGCATTGGTTTCCAATTATGACCATATAATTGACACCAATTTGGGTCATGTTAATATGAGTCAATTTTGTGACAGAACAAAATCGAAGGTCATACATTGTTCTCACAATGTATATGCCACGTGGCTTCTGCAAACAACATTTCCAATCTCTTCTTAGTGTCTAGAGCTCATCATCACTTGTGCTAAACAATATGATCCTAAAAAAAGAGGATTTTTCAATTGTAATAATGAGCCCATATTATTGGTTACACTTGAGCACATTGAAGAACTTCTTAGGATTTTGGAATATGAAGAGAATGCTAAAATCACTAAAGATTATGCACAATATTATTGGGATGAAGACCCAGTAAAATGTTCTAAAGTGATGAATAAGAACTAGTTAGTCAATAGGCGATCGCATGCTACTCAACTCCAAAAGGAATTGCCCCATATTGAGTTTCATGACAAGATTGGAGACATGATCACTTTGTTGAGAAGAGTATTTTGCATCCCCTCTATAAACTACTTTCAAATGTGGATGTATAAGTTTATCTATGTAATTCATGATAAAAGGTTTCATATAGACTAGTATGCCATCATCAGTGATACCTTACACAATCAATTAGTTGAAGTAAATATGATTGGCAATTTTAAATGATCACTTACCTAGTCTACGCAGTGGCACAAAAAAGGATATTTATTGGTCTTGAAACTAGAGGCACCATGGCACTTGGGTAAACTAATGTTTTTCACTATTATCCAAAACTGGAGTTTAAATCAAGTTCACATCATTTTCACCGTGTTAATGATGCTTTTCTCTTCTATGTTATCAGGATGCTCATAAAAAACCATAGAAGAGATTCTCACAACAGGATAAGGAAATGATATCATGATGGGGATCGTGGTTCATGCAATTTATCACTTTCTCATACATCCAAGTTGGTGGATTTAATGGAGTACCTTATAAGCTTCCTAAAAAGTGAGTGAAAAATGGGATCTTATGGAACTTTCATGACAATTGGCATCAGTGAATGAATTCTTGGGAGAAAAACATTGTCCTAGTGTTGGGCCCTAAATTGACTAAGTCCTAAGGTAGAAGAAACATGCGTGTGCAAGGCAAGTGAGTAGGAAGGGGCTCAAGGAAAGGCACACAGAGAAGAGGTTGGCGCGCGGAAGCAATAGAGGGTTTGGGGACTTAGCCACATTTTTGAAGGTGGTATCGTAGGAGAAACATGTGATGGCCCGAGTAGGCGGGATGAATGGATAAGGTGCCAGCCTAGAGCCTTGGAGGTCAATAAAAGAATATTCCATATAGGGAATATTCCCAAGAGGATCATTACAATTAGTGGAGGCCTTTACAAGATGGCATAAACACTCGATCATGGAGGACCACACTTCCACTTGGCATGTGATCTGCTCATGGGTGAAACTATGGCGGTGAATCTAGATTCTATTTAAAGGAGTGCTTGGGTCTGAAATAAATAGAGTTGGAGAGGCTTTAGGGGTAACAAAGTGCTACAAGAATGTTGTTACTAGGCATATATGTATGTGCTTGGGTCTGAACAAGGGCTATAATGGGAAAGCGTAGCTAGGATCTCTTCGAGTAGTTTTGTAGGGTTGGAATGTTATTTCATGATGTATATGGTTTGAGATGACCTGTTTGATGTAATATGGCTACTGTAAACGAATTTAATCAATATATGGAACTTTGTTTTGTATATTTATGTCTATGGACTAAACCCTAGTGTGCTTTTATAGTTCATATCTATTTCCATTATGTTGTTGTGATGTTTATGTTTATCTCATGGAGCATTTATGCTTAGAAGTAGATCCACTACCTCTGTATTAGAGTAAATGCATGTGTTCTTGTTCTGCAAACCTTTCCTCCATTAATGGCGGAACATTCTCGTAAGGCTCACATAAAGGAGGGGTTCGACACACGTGCACGCCTCGGGTGAGCGCCAACACTTAGGTGATAGGCCGACACGCTTGGGGTTACAAGAAATATTAGAGGATAGAGGTAAATGAGACTACATTTTGGTTATGTTATCGGGACCTCTTTTAAACATGTTGCGAGAATGACGTGTGATGACAAAGAGTTTGACGTTAAAAATGTCGAGACATAGCTTAAAAACATGAAGGATGAGTTTTCTTAGAGGTTTAGTACTTTGGATCCGAGTTTGATGCACGTAAATGGGCGGAGGAATACATGTATCATGAGCTCTATGAGAAATTCTTCTATTTTTTCCTAGTAGAGTTATATGAATGGATCTTAACATATGCATCAAGGATAAGTTGGTACTATAGACCTCATGTTTGGACCCAGGAGGAATATCAATGGTTGTAGGATGCTGATCTGACCTGGACTCATGTTGTTGATCACTAGTGGAAAGGTGTGTTGACTAGTTACACATTGGAGTATGCAATCTCAACTTATTCTTGTTTAGAGGTTGTTGAGTTCGAGTTCTTGCAAGAACCTAGAGGATATTTCTTATGTGCTTTGTCATTAGCCATCAAGATCCTGATTATTACTTTGAGTTTGGAAGCATTTCCTATGGCTGGCTAAACTCTCACTAGGTGCGGGGCATAGAAGATGGTGTGGTGGAGATGGTGGACCTTGCGGTGGAGGTAGAGAGAGAGGAGAGGTGGCTCAAGTATAATGAAGCTCAAGAAAGGGAGTTGGTGAGACAACATGAAGTTACTTGGTATGATGGACTTATGGAGGTAGACGTTGCGGGAAGGATTTGAGGTTAGAACGAAGGGTGCGGGACCTACGTAGTTTGTGTTACTGCATCTTGGAAAGCACGGGAGATAAATCCCCTCAGCTTTTGGTGAGAACTCATCATATGAAGAAAGGAGGAGAGCCATAGGCACACATCCTAGCCCACCCAGAGACCAAACCCTGATGCTTATTTTTAAAGTATCTGAGACAAGTAATTCTAGTTTAGTTGGTGTTGGTGAGAAAATAGCTTCAGGTAGATATAATTTTACATTACACCCATCTATGGCTGCGTAGACATTTCCGGTGTTTGGAGGTATTTTTTTGGCACATCGTTTGGGCAAGGTGTGGGTTCACAAGGCTTGGGTATCACGTTTGGAAGTGGTGAAAAAAAAGCATATGGGAGTGGTTCGGTATCAAAGGTTGTTGGTGCGTAGTTTAACATGACGGTGGGAATGAAGAGCGTAACTACATCAGGCCCCTTACCTATGATAGGAGGAGGATCTGGAGGATCCAAAGGGATAGGAGCTAGTGGATCTAGTGGTGCTAGTGGTGGAGGAAATTTAGGAGGAGGTCAAGGTTCTGGATCTGGTGGGAAAGGGCCTCAACAACCTCAACAAGTGTTTTTGAAATGTCCTTACCTTTTCTTAATTATAAGGGTGTGTAAGATGTTGCGGATCATGTGCAAAAGTGCAAGTTGCTATGGCGCATGAAAGGCATCACTTCCCCAAAGAGGAAGGCAAGTCATTTTGCAACTACGTTGCAAGGGCACACCCATAACCGGTATCGGAGGTATGACCCCCATCATATGGTGGTGTATTATACCACACGTTGCATGATGAATTCTTGGTAGAGTTTCAAATTCCGATTTTGAACAGAGAGAATTAGCACGTTGAAGGAAATCCAACAAGGTATGGAAGAGAGTGTGTGGGAGTATGACACTCATTTAAAAACTCTCATATCTAAGCTGTCTTATGGCATTCATCCTTCACAAAGCATGCTTAGTGGTTTGTTGGAGGAATGATCACACCGTTCAGGAGGGAATTTTCACATAAGACCTTCAAAAATAAGCACAAGGCCTTGGAGGCTACCTTGTGTGCTAAGGAAGTGGGAAGCATTGACACCGGTGTTATCCCATTCCTAGAAGCCCAAATTGCTTCCATGGAAAAGTAGCTAGAAAATTTTTCTGTGAACTTAGCTCATGAGACTCGCAATGGTTTATGGTGCACAGATTGTGAAGTAGAGGGACACACAAAGGAAAGTTTCCCATAAAAGTGAGTGTGCACCATGTCAGTAAACTATGAGATTTTCCATGAAGATCATGATGTAAATAGATGCCCGTTGTTGTAGCATGTAATCTGTAAGAACATGTCTTGTTATTGTAAGATTTGTACCTCTACTACTCATGACACCAAGGATTATAGATTGATAGACCAAATCCATGATGCCATTGATATCGGTGTGCACCAGACCAATATTACAAGTAGCTCCAAGGATGATGGTCATCATTATGAAGGATGAAAAGATAGAGGAGGCTGCTGAAGAGGATTTCATGGAGGATTCAGAGGCCATGTAAATCGCAGAGGAGGAAGAAGTGAATTTCTTCGCTTAACATGTTATAATTGTGGATCCACAAATCATTACAAGAACGAGTGTCCAAACTTGTTGCAATTCTCATGGTGTGGAAAGAAGCACAAGTATGAAGAGTTCCCAGAGTTTACGGCCACATGAGTAAGACTTAGAATGAAAAAGGTGTGGGGATGGTGAGTGTAAAAGGACCGACCCATAATGGATGCCGAGAGTAGCACTTAACTCTAAGCTAGAACTTGGTTTGGTCACTACACGCGCTGAGGCTGCACGCGCCCAAGGGAACCAAATCAAAGGCCCATTATCACAAGAGAAGAAGTGTTACATGGGAAATATCCTAATCCTACCCACTAGAAGGAGGTGTACCAAGAAACCATGGAGGTGATTAGGAGTTTGCAAGGAGAAATCTAGTGTCTGAAGGAGCAATCATGCCAGTTAGAACAAAAGAAGAACATTGAGGTTCCTCAGGATATGGATGAGGTTAGGGAAGTGTGTCGAATGTTGCAACAGGAGAACATTATTCCCATATTGGGAGAATGGCGAGGGAGAATGTACCAAGAATTGGTGGAGAGCATGAGAGACAAGTCTTACATGTTAACCTACCCCATCACAACATTGATTATGACAAGGATATCACACTGAATGCATTGTTGATGGGTGGCTCCTGAGTAATATATTAATTAACATAGGTGCAGAGGTCAATGTCCTTACTCTAGATGCATGAAATCAAATGGGAGGGCCCCATTGCAGCCATCTTTGAATGTGTTGTACATGGCTAATAAGACAAAGGCCGTGCCTCTAAGGGTGTTGAAAGGTGCATCCATTACTATTCAAGGGGAAAATTTTACTGGAGACTTTGAGGTCTTAGAGCTTGTTGAGGCTGATAGTTTCCCAACATTACTTGGGCACCCTTGGTGCTATGCAAACAATGCTGACTTACATTTCAATAAGGGATACATCAGTTTTGATAACAAGGAAGAGTGCGCGATCATTCCACTGACTGATAGATAGTATGCACCGTATGTGGAGCTATTGGGTGAAGAAGACTTAAACAAGATATATGTGTGCACCATTAGGGACCCAAAGTTCATTCAACCATTAAAGGAAGGGGTCATTCAATGGGATGATGCACAATCCATAAGTGATACAACTAGTGTTGCTTGTGACAACTGGGCACATGGGACATATGATTTGGTTGGAAGGAATCTAAAGGATACTGAGACTTGAGTTTTAGAGTGTGCTCAGTTAGGTGCTTGGGAGGAAGGTAGTTTCCATGGTACACTGGGGAAGCCAACCCTGATGTCTTTTTGTGTGAAATGGAGACCTAATGGAAGTGTCAAGTAGAGAGAAGGAATATGTTTACCTATACTTTATGTAGGAAAACAACATGTTGGTGGGTGACACATCGAGATAATCTTCTAGAGTGGCACGAAGTGAGAATCATGCTCTCTGTTAGGTTTCTCCGAAGCAATGCACCATCTTGAATTTGTGACTATGATGGGAAGGGATCCACCTCATGCCATGTTCAAGAGTGTGAGAATACTTGGATGGGAGGTGTGGAAGCTTTACCCCTTCCCTATGGGTGTATAAGTTCTATTCCACCTTACATGGCTTCCAACGTGTATGGTATTTTCATTCAAAGTTGCAGCATTAGACATGGGCGGCAGGAGTTAACAACGGATCTTGTTAGAACATTTGAATATCAGAGTACTAAGCCATCGATGAATGAGGCATTACAGGTAATCAAATGCGTTACCTTGGGAGATAGTTCTATGGTAGAGGACATGATTCTAGAGCTATTAGGTGAACCAGAATTGGGGGCACGCTTCGTGGAGGAATAATAAGAGGAAGTACAACTTGAGAACACCTCCCGGAGAAGGAAGAAGAAAATTTGAAGATTAGGGAGACAATAACTCAAGTACTACGAGTTCCTTTCCTTAGTAAAGGCCACAACGCAAATGGCCGAGTTGTGTATGACAATGTGGCAAAAAAGATAAAGTAAAAAGCATATTGGTTGTTATCCACAGAGGCAGATATGAAGGAGTTTTAAGAGAAAAACAAGGGCAATAGGGTTGAGCGAGATAAGATCTCTGAAGAGGTTAAGAAGAATTCAGAGGAAATCAAAACCTTGAGGGTTTCAATTAAAAATAAACTGTAGGAATTGTACCCCAAGTCACTTGCAAGATGGACATGCTGGGTGACCTTAGTAAGGAGATGGAAAACATCAGAGATACGCTGAAGGCTAAGGGAGATGAGATAAGTTTTGATAAAGTTATCACATTGGTGAGTGATTTACTTCAACATGCATGGGGTGAGGTAGATGCTTGGGATAAAATTGAAGCATAAGTGAAGAAGGAATTCCCACTCCTCATGAAGAAATAGCAAGATCCTTCTATTCTCTATTCAGTTACAGATTATTTCAATTCCCATATTCTTTATTCTTTAGTGAAAGAGTAGAATGTTATTAGGGACGGATAACACGCATAGTGTGGGGTAATGTTGGGACCTGAATTGAATAATTCCCAATACAGAAGAAGTGCACTCGCAAGGCAAGCAAGTAGGAAGGTGCATGGGAGAAGAGGTTGGTGCATGGAAGCAGAAGAGGGTTTGGGGAATTAGCCACATTTTTGAAGGCAGTGTTGTAGGAGAACTAGGTGAGGGCCCGAGTAGGTGTGATGAATGGATAAAGTGTCATCCTATATCCTTGGAGGTCAAGAAAAGAATATTCCACGTAGGGAATATTCCCAAGAGGATCATTACAGTTAGTGGAGGCCTTTACAAGATGGCATAAGCACTCAATCATGGAGGACCACACTTCCACTTGGCATGCGATCTGCTCATGGGTGAAACTATGGTGGTGAATCCAAATTCTATTTAAAGGAGTTGTTGTAAATATCTTCCCCCGGGTAGATATAAACAAGCGAAGGAAATGGAAATCAAAGAATCTCAAAGCCTAATGTTTATCGGGTAAGGCGCTCAACAAGGAATGTCGACATGCAAAAGGATGCGCCAAGGCGCAGGTAAGAGGCGCTCAATAAGGAATGCCGACATGCAAAAGGATGTGCCAAGGCACAGGTAAGAGGTTCTCAACAAGGAATGTTGACATGTAAAAGGATGTGCCAAGGCGCAGGTAAGAGGTGCTCAACAAGGAATGTCGACATACAAAAGGATGCACCAAGGCGTAGGCAAGAGGCGCTCAACAAGGAATGTCGACATACAAAAAGTTACGCCTTGGCACACGTAAATGGCGCATGAAACAGAGTGTCGACATGGTAAAATTTGTGCCTTGGTGCATGTAAGAGGATGTCGACACAGATATGGATGCACCTATGGCACACCTTCAGGAGGCGCAACATTTTGAGCGCTGACAGGAAGCAGCTTGACTCGACGTAGATATTCAGATGGCCATAACTTTTGACTGGGAGCTCAGATTCATGCAAGGTTGGAATTTTTGGAAATCTTATGAGGTCCTCTATCCAACTACAACTGGATATCTTTAATTGGGTGAGAAAAAATTCTTAAAAATGCAAAATACAGTTCGCCACTTTTTGGGTTCGCTAGGGTTCTCACCTACCACCATAATGAGATGAATTAAATGCAACTTGGAGGTGGTTGGGGTAGATTTGGATTTCCTCTCTCTTCCCTCTCTCATTCTTCCTATAAATTGTAAGGAGGGGCTTATTTCTAAAGGTTGGACATTCTTGTTTTGCCCCTCCCTTCTTCTCTTTGGCAGGTGAATCTGTGGAGTTTAAACCTCCCATCTAAAATTGTAATGCAACTTTGCCTCTTGGCATTTTGTAGTGTATTGTATCAATATTTGGAGCAAATAATGCATGTCTGTGGATGATTCTCAACCCTTTCTATGTTCATTTGCATCCTTCTAATATTTCACCGCAAAACTGCTATCTCAGTGCATGATCTTGCATTGCATTTTAATGGTCTCTGTGTTTATTGGCAAGACAGTGTTCTTCATTCCTCGGTGCATCACCTTTGTTAGTTTAGATTTATTTTTACGCATCTCCTTACCTTGTCTCCTTGGCAAGTTAGATTAGGTTTTTTGAGGAAACCTTCTACAAATTTTATGTGTGCATCGAACAGAGGAATAGGAACCGGCCTTCATCCGGAGAGCTTTTACGATTTTGTAAGGTCCACACTTGGGAAAAGCTCCATGTTATGAAATCGCACCGAAAGTCTCAACCCATAAAGTTGCAGACATCCGGGGGTGCTGCGATTTGCCATCAATAGTTTTGGCACACCTGGTGGGACCAAGAGGTCATTCCACTAGATTTGAAGGAGTTTTCATGAAATTGAGACTAAAAATTGCACTTTTTACAATTTCGATTTTGCACCTTCCGAGCTAAACTCCGAAATCGATTTTCAAGGACATAACTTGCTCGAAACAAGTCAAAATTTCACCAGTTGATAGATCGGGGGATAATCTTCAAAAGGGTATTCTTAGTTTTTTGAGATTTTGACCTTCAAAATTTCATGTTTTTTTGGTATTTCAGATTTCAGGATTTCGGAAGTCTGGCATTTTTTGCGTTTTCTAGACTGTCATTCCAAATCAAATTCCAAGACCTAAAATCTCAAAAATGCAAGTCTTTCAAAATTTTGAGGTTAATTTTTGTCAGGTTTGGTGTGTAACCTGGCATAATCTAGTCTTTTGAGGCTCATTCTCTAACACATCTGACGACTCCGAAGGGGTAGAATTCAATGGTATAGCAGCAAAAGTTGCCCAGGCATATGAGAAGAATTCGAACTAGGTCTAATACTCGAGAAGTGGGGCTATTTTTCCACTTACAACTATCACCAGGAGGAGGAAGGAGAGGAAGAAGACCACGAAGATCACCATCTCCACCTAACCGGACCTTGTCTACACCTCCACCTGGTAGACCTTTTCTCGCATCAACAAGGGTTCTCAGGCCAATGAGAATGGTGTAACCACCGAATCCTTTTGTCAATTTCACTGGCAGCAGTTCACTTGCTCTCAATGCATAGAATCCAGTTCCAATTGTAGCATTGAAGAACATTCCATTTTTCACTGGAGAAAATCATACCACTCCTAGTGATCATGTCAAAGACATTGCTAACGTTTGTGCAATCCATGAGATAAATGAAATGGATGTTGCTGTCAAATTGCTGGCATCTTCGTTCAAAGGGAAGGCTTTGTAGTGGTTTAGGAGCCTTACAGCTGGTTCTATCACAAATTGGAATCAATTATGCATAGTTCTCCATGAGCAGTTCGGAGAAAAGGGAGACAATTTGTCTCTACTAGAACAATTGACAACTATCAAGAGAGCTCCCAATGAGTAGTTGACTGACTTCAACTTCAGATTTCAAAGGTCTTGGGACAGAATTCCAAAGTGGCCGTTAGGCCAATAGTCAAGGTACTTTTCTATACTATCTTAAGGCTTTAAATTTTGATATTTCTATGTTAATTCAATCTATGGGAGGCACAACCTTACCTACCGCTTATAGTATTGCTATTAGGGCTGAAAACTGTCTTATTCAAGCCGGTAAGTCGGCTCCTAGGCCTCCCATGCCCTTGTATCCAAACTTAGAAAATACAAGCACTATTCAAGCACCCACTTTGGCTCCCATTCCCACTCCTAGAAATCAAAGTTCAAATGAAACTTCTACTTCATCCTCTAGTGCTTCAAATGAACTCCAGGAGGTTATGAAACAATTGCAGAACCTTGGAAATGAGCTGGTGACTATCAAAAGACAACAAGCTCAAAGTGCTAGACCGTATCAGCCTCAAGTGCAGTACCAGGCTAGGCCCCCATACCAATAAAATAGGCCACCAGCTCAAGCTGCAAATCAAAATCAAAGCCAAGTAAGGCCTCCCGCTAATAGACCATTTCAGCCCTATAACCCCAATGTCACATCTGCTTCTAAAGCATTAGTGCCACTACAAAACAACATAGCTCAAGAGTATGATTGGTGTTTCCCATGCAATGAACCTCACAACCAATCTATGTGCTTTAATGGTGCTTTGAACCAAGCCTTGATGGTGAAAACTACTGGCGTAGAGGGTGAAGTGAGTCAAGAAGAAAATCAGCAACAAGGGACATCTCAGCAAAACACAACTCCAAATGATATTGCACTTGCGAATTGGCAAGCTGAGGATTTTTGTGGCGTGAATCAAACAATTTCTCGAGTGTAGCAGCTAACACAAGATCAAAGAAGAGGAATATTGGTGAAGGGCAATCATTGGCTCCAAGTGATCTACAACCTTCCATCACTCCGAGAAGGTGTCGTAAGCAAAATACGATTCCGAGCACACAAGGACAGACCAAACCACCTTCTAAGCCAGCTCAAATGCCAACTATTGCTGCCCATGCACAAGAAAGGAATGTGCAGCCTAAAGGACAACAAAGAGATGTTTCATCCCCATTTAGCATCATTGATAAAATGAAGAAGACAAATGTGAATATATCAATGTGGGAATCTTTATCCATCCTAGGCCAAAGAGATCTTCTACAAGCTGCCATGAAGAATTGGTCAATTTCAAACCAGCAGGTCCCTATGTAAGGGAATGTCCTCACAAATGCTGCTCAGCCTGAAGGGAATCATGGAGGACAACAAGGTAAAGTTTTGAAACCCCCTCCATTCTATGTTTCATTAATCATCGGGGATAAATTAGTACACAATTGCATGATTGATTCCGGGGCAAGTAGTTCTGTCATGCCTAAGTGAATAGCTGATCAGCTGGGTCTCCAATATGAAGTAATATTAAAGGGGGTAGTGCAATTGGATGGGACAACAGTAGAAACCGTGGGAGTAATTAAAGGTTTGAATCTTACCTTGCATACATGCCCCAACGTTACCGTTTTACAAGATGTGTCAGTGATAGATTTGTCACCACTCTTTGCCCTATGTTTATTAAGGGATTTCACAACCAAAATTGGAGGCTACTTATCTGCTGATTGGTCACACATGTTGTTTAGAACAAGATATGGTACTAAGGTCACAATCAGATCCAAACCAATTGCAAACTTTCATATTGAGCCTCATACTCCAAGCCAAATCAATGCCAACTATTCATTTGATCAAGAAGATTATCCAAGCACAGATGAAGCTGACACCAAAGTTGGAAGCATCCCAGATTTGACTCTTGATGAATGGGTGAGCAAGGTACATGCTTTTGATCCCTACCAAGAAGTAGAAGAATTTGAGCTAGGAGTTTATTGCATACATGAAGAAAACCAGCCTATTCCTAGCATCACCAAAAGCAGACCATAAGGATGACAATGAGGTATGGCGAATATTTTTCGATGGATCAAGGAGTAGGTAAGGCGTAGGAGGAGGAGCTATGCTTGTTTCACCTCAAGGAATCAAATATTATTCAGCTTTCTGTTTCCAGTTTTCCTATTCAAACAACACAGCTGAATATGAGGCCTTGATTCATGGATTGCACTGGGCAAAGAAGAAAGGCATCGGGAATTTACAAGTATTTGGTGATAGTGAGCTGATTGTAAACCAAGTCAAAGGAAAAAATGTTGTCAAGAATAATCTGCTCAAGTGCTACAAAAATCGGGTATGGGACCTCGTTGAGGATTTCGAAGCTTTCAACATCATGTCCATACCCAGGAAGAAAAATGAAGCCACAGATAGGCTCGCAGTAGTTGGAGCAACATTTGATGTGGTTGACAACATCAGAAAGGACAAAACACAACCACATATCCATGTGATTGTGAGGCCAACAGTTCTAGATAATAACATAAGCTAGCAGGTGTTTGAGAATGATCAACAGATTGTCAATTTTTTACAAGAAGAGGCTGAATTCTCAGCTAGAAATCAGGACAGACTAGAGCAATAAAGATGGGGATCAAGTAGTGCAGCTGCGGACAAACAAGCTTCCCAAGGGTTTAGTAACGTTGGAGTCTATCTTCAACCCTAATGACTAGTTTCGTAAGGAAAAGGCTAACATACAGGTCAAGAGAGAAGATTCAGAGCCAATTCTGGTTGGGGAAATCAAAACACTTCAAATTGGTAAAGTGGCCACAAAGCAGGAGAAATCAGATTTCATACAACTTTGCCAAGAATTTCCAGATGTCTTCACTTGGAGCTATGAAGACTTGAGAGGTTTCAATCCGAAGTTGGCACAACATACCATAGAATTAGATCCAGATGCTAAGCCCATCAAGCAGAAGCAAAGACCATCAACCCTCACATTGAGCCTCTAATGAAGAAAGAGTGAACAAGCTAATAGAGGCAAGCATTATATTTCCAATCAAGCACTCAAGTTGGGTTGCAAACTTGGTTCCGATTAGGAAGAAGAGCGGAGAAATCAAGTTGTGTGTGGACTTTCAAGACCTCAACAGGGCATCTCTCAAAGACCATTACCCACTTCCTTCAATGGAACAAATATTGCAAGTGGTATCCGGTTCAGAGAGATTCTCCCTCCTAGATGGCTACTTAGGGTATAATAAGGTAATGGTGAAAGAAGATGACTAGTTCAAGATGGCTTTCACCACCAAATGGGGCACATATGCCTACAAGAAGATGCCATTTGGCCTATCAAATTTTGGAGCCACTTTCCAAAGGGAAATGGATATGGCATTCAAGGGGTTGATCAATAAAATAGTTCGATATATCTTGATGACATCACCGTATTCTCAAAAAGCGTAGTGGATCACCTCTTTCATCTGAGGCAGGTATTTCAGATGTGTAGAAGATTTGGGGTATCATTGAATCCCAAAAAATGCATATTCCTAGCTCACGAAGGAAAACTTCTTGGCCATATTGTTTTAAAGGAGGGATTGATGATTGACCCAGAAAGAGTTGAAGCAATTCGAGTGTTGTCATTGCCAAGTCATAAGAAGGCTCTTCAAAGCTTCTTGGGAAGGATCAATTTTGTCCGCAGGTTTGTTCCAAACTTTTCAGCTCTCGCAAAGCCAATAACACTGATGTTGAAGAAGAGCATGGCATTTAAGTGGACAGCTGAAGGCAAGGCAAGTTTTGGGGCAATAAAAGAGGCTATATCTCAAGCTCCAACTCTCGTCAATCCAGACTTCTCCAAGAATTTCATGCTATACGCCTTTGGTGGTGGAGACACAATTTCTTCAATCCTGGTACAAAAAAACAAAGAAGGGTTAGAACAACCAGTTGCTTTCTTCAGTCAAGGCTTGGAGGAATATGAAACAAGGTACTCTTTCATTGAAAAGCATGTCCTTACAGTGATCAGGAGCTTAAAGAAATTCAAGCACCTAGTCTCAAACAACAAGATCCAATTGTTGGTCTCTCATGCGGGAGTCAAGGACTTCCTTCTAAACAAGGATCTGAATGAGAAACATGTAGGATGGATAACTCGTGTCATGGAATATGACATCGAGATCAAGGTCACTAAACTAGTACGTGGGAAGGGACTATGTGAACAACTAGCCTTGAGTCGACAAGTTGAAGTCGAGGTGATGAAAAATAAATTGTCTTGGTATTACGGGGTGGTCAAGAATAGGAAAATGATGATGTGCCTACTCCTTGTTGGACTCAGAGTATGATAAACTTCCTACAGACAAGCCTATGCCCTCCAGAATTGAGCAAAGCAAAAAGGAGATACTTCAGATTACAAGCCATTCCATATGTGCTTGTTGATGGTGTTTTGTTTGAAAAGGACATCAATGGAGTTTTATTGAGGTGCATTGGGACAGGTCAAATTGAGAGGGTGTTACGATATTTTCACGATGGAGATTCCAGAGGACATTTTGCCCCACGAGTAATAGCTCTCAAGATAATGAAGGCAGGGTATTATTGGCCGATAGTCTTTAGTGACTGCTATACATGGATAAGAAAGTGTAAGAAATGTGCACTCTTCACAGGAAAAGAAAGACTAGCAGTGCTTCCATTGCACCCAATTTTGGTTGACCAACCATTTATGCAATGGGGATTGGACTTCATCGGGGTCATCAACCCAAACTCAAGCCAAGGCCACAAGTGGATTCTCACAGCGACAGACTATTTCACCAAGTGGACCGAAGCAGTAGCACTCAAAGAAGCAAATGAGTCTAACATACTAGACTTTTATGAAGGAATAGTGACCAGGTTCGGTGTGCCGGCCACTATCATATCAGATAATGCATTGGCATTCATAGGTTCCAAGATTACAGAATGGGCTGTCAAGAATGGAATCTATTTGAGCACCTCTTCAAATTATTACCCGTAGGGTAATGGACAAAGAGTCCACAAACAAGAATTTGCTAAGGATCATCAGAAGGAATCTGGATGAAAACCAAAGGACATGGCATACCAAGCTAAAATCAGCATTATGGGCTGACAGGATAACGCCAAAGAGATCTACAGGTAATTCTCCCTACAAGTTGGTCTATGGGAAAGAGGTAGTATTGCCTATATCATTAGAATTGCCAGCATTGGAGCTCATGAAGTAGTTGGAGTTGTCTGAGTTCAAACCAATGGAGGCCAGGTATGTAGAGTTGATGGAATTGGAGGAAATCAGAGAGCATGTAGTTCAGATGATTGAAAAGGATCAGGCCTTAGTAAAAAGATGGTTTGATAAGAAGGCAAGAGCAAGGACCTTCCAGGAAGGGGACCTAGTTCTGAAATGGGATGCAGATCGGGCAAAACCAGGAAGGCATTCCAAGTTTGATGCCATTTGGAGTGGCCCCTACATGGTCACGGGATGTAAAAGTAGTAATGCCTTCCAATTGTCTACATTGGATGGAGAAGAACTCCCGATTCCGGTTAACGAAATCTATCTTAAACATTGCTACTAAAAGGAAAAGGTTTACCCTTGTAAATATTAGCCTAGATTTCAATTCCTCTAAGTGCGTATGCACATTGTCTTGTTGTAGTTAGGTTTCTATTTCCCTAAGTGCTTTGGCATAGGTTTTGTTGCTCTCAGGTTGAATTTCTATAGTTCGGCGTCATTTGTTGGAGAAGAAGTTGCAGATGTGCCTGGATCAGATATCAGGTTGGTTTCAAGCTATTACTTATGACTCCATGCCCAATGGATTGCTAAAAGGCCACTGATCTTCTACCTAGCAGAGCAGTGATCCCATTGAGTCACCAAATTGTTGTAAATATATTCCCCGGGTAGATATAGACAAGCAGAAGGAAATGGAAATCAAAGAAACTCAAAGCCTGATGTTTATCGTAAGGCGCTCAACAAGGAATGTCGACATGTAAAAGGATGCACCAAGGCGCAGTAAGAGGCGCAATCGATCTTCTACCTAGCAGGCAGGTGATCCAGTTGAGTCGCCAAATTGTTGTAAATATCTTCCCCTCGGGTAGATATAGACAAGTAGAAAGAAATGGAAATCAAAGAAGCTCAAAGCCTGATGTTTATCAGGTAAGGCACTCAACAAGGAATGTCGACATGCAAAAGGATGCGCCAAGGCGTAGGTAAGAGGCGCTCAACAAGGAATGTCGACATGCAAAAGGATGCACCAAGGCGCAGGTAAGAGGCACTCAACAAGGAATGTCGACATGTAAAAGGATGCGCCAAGGCACAGATAAGAGGCACTCAACAAGGAATGTCGACATGAAAAAGGATGTGCCAAGGTGCGGCAAGAGGTGCTTAACAAGGAATGTCGACATACAAAAAGTTGCGCCTTGGCGCACGTAAATGGCGCATGACACAGAGTGTCGACATGGTAAAAGTTGCACCTTGGCACACGTAAATGGTGCATGACACAGAGTGTCGACATGGTAAAATTTGCACCTTGGCGCATGTAAGAGGATGTCGACACAGATATGGATGCACCTATGGTGCACCTTCAGGAGGCACAACATTTTGAGCGCTGACAGGAAGCAGACCTTGGTGTAGATATTCAGATGGCCATAAATTTTGACTGGGAGCTCAGATTCATGCAAGGTTAGAATTTTTGGAAATATTACGAGGTCCTCTGTCCAACTACAACTGTATATCTTTAATTGGGTGAGAACAAATTCTTAAAAATGTAAAATACAGTTCGCCACTTTTTGGGGTCGCTAGGTTCTCACCTACCACCATAATGAGATGAATTAAATGCAACCTGGAGGTGGTTGGGGTAGATTTGGAATTCCTCTCTCTTCCCTCTCTCATTATTCCTATAAATTGTAAGGAGGGGCTTCTTTCTAAAGGTTGGACATTCTTGTTTTGCCCCTCCCTTCTTCTCTTTGGTAGGTGAATCTGTGGAGTTCAAACCTCCCATCTAAAACTGTAATGCAACTTTGCCTCTTGGCATTTTGTAGTGTATTGTATCAATATTTGGAGCAAATAATGCATGTCTATGGATGATTCTCAACCCTCTCTGTGTTCATTTGCATCCTTCTAATCTTTCACTTGAAAATTTGGCTATCTGTGCATGATCTTGCATTGCATTTTAATGGTCTGTGTTTATTGGCAAGACAGGTGTTCTTCATTCCTTGGTGCATCACCTTTGTTAGTTTAGATTTATTTTTTACGCATCTCCTTACCCTGTCTCCTTGGCAAGTTAGATTAGGTTTTTTTGAGGAAACCTTCTGCAAATTTTATGTGTGCATCTGAACAGAGGAATAGGAACCAGCCTTCATCCGGAGAGCTTTTCCGATTTCGAAAGGTCCCACACTTGGGAAAAGCTCCATGTTATGCAATCGCACTGAAAGTCTCAACCCATAAAGTTGCAGACATCCAGGGGTGCTGTGATTCACCATCAACAGGAGTGCTTGGGTCTGAAATAAATAGATTTGGGGAGGCTTTAGGGGTAATTAAGTGATGCAAGATTGATATCACTAGGAATATATGTATGCACTCAGTTCTGAACAAGGGCTTTAATGGGAAAGCATAGCTAGGATCTCTGTTCAGAGTAGTTTTGTAGGGTTGGAATGTTATTTCATGATGTATATGGTCTAAGATGACCCCGTTTGATGTAATATGGCTACTATAAACAGATTTAATCAATATATGGAGCTTTTTTTGTATATTTATGTTTATGGAATAAACCCTAGTGCACTTTCATGGTTCAAATCTATTTCCATTATGTTGTTGTGATGTTTATGTTTATCTCATGGAGCATTTATGCTTAGAACTAGATCCACTACCTTTGTATTAGATTAAATGCATGTGTTCTTATTCTCGTAAACCTTTCCTCCATTAATGGTGGAACATTCTCACAAGGCTCACATAAAGGAGGGATTGACACCCACACACGCCACAGGTGAGCACCCAACACTAGGCTGATAGGATATCATGCTTGGGGTTAAAAGAAAGATTAAAAGATAGAGGTAAATGAGACTACATCTAGTTCTCGTTTCCCAATTTAAATTGGTGTGTACAAGTTTCCATCATTTTTCACAATTGAATCAATGGATAAGTAAATGACTACTATGAATTTGCATCCATTTATAAGAATATGGGAATTTGATATCTGTGGGTTTATAGAAAGAGTTCTAAGACATAAATATATACATCATCTAGAAGTAGAGGACTTTGGTTCCAGTTGTGCGAGATGAATTTGAAGTCCGACGTCATGATTACTCTAAGATGACTTTAGATAAAATTTATTCATTTCAATTAAAGGAAGTCCCTCAAGGATTCACTGATAATGGTCTAGATATGATTTATCCCAAATATGATTCCATTGCACTAAAGTTAATTGGTCCAGAGGGGATGGCACATCACTTGATGAGAGAATCCAACAAGTGCTCAAGAAAAGTCTTTATTAGTATGCAGAAGCTTTAGTTTAATTCATTATTGAAAAAAAAATGCACAAAAGGATCAAAAGACTAGTCACTCAAAGCGAGAAGAGAATTGTGTAATATACTCATTCATCCTCTTACCTCGTAACACATGCCTCATCATACACCCATGCTAGTAAGAAATAATGGAGGTCTAAGTTATCTTAGGATAAATATTCAACAACAAATAAAATTACACAACCAAAAGAAATTGAAGAAGGAAAGGAACGTGTTTATGGGATATCAGAGTCAAGTTATCATTCATCGACTCACAATTATTTTCAAGGGTTGATTGAAAATACCACCTTACAATTTTGGTATCGTATCGGGTGCAAGTTCTAGTAATCTATATCTCAAATTCACTTGAACATCATATTCATAAAGGTAATATGAAATATTCTCCAATTCACCATGAATACATTGCAATATCTCTTCCTCATCAGTGTGAAGATGTTTTGAGGGAACCTCCCATATCTCGAAACATTTCCCCTAATGCTCAAACAATTCCCATCAAATATGATGATCCTTGGTAGAAAGCTACTTGAATAATTCCCTTTTTAGCTCCATGGAGAAATAAAAATGAAAAGGATAATTAAACCAATTGTAATTTATCTTGAGACCATTACATCATTGACTAGATTCGACACTCCCAAAAATCCCAAATTCATCGCCAAGGTTGCGGTCAATGACTATATAGTTCAATATGCAAAAATAACAACACCAATTGTTGATAAAGATAAAAGAGAAATGTTTTCCAAATACTATGAAGTCTATAGAGTGATGTTTGATAAATAAACCATGGAAAGTGATGTAGATCATGCTCGTGAATCGGTTGATATGGTTCTATGACAGAGATGGTGAAATATAAGCTTTAGACTATTCAACTTAAAGAAGAAAATCGACATTTAGTTGCATATGTCCAACATCTAATAAATCCAATCTCTTCAATTTTTCAAATCCCTTTCATAGTGGAAATGCCGGATTAAGAGGTCCTTGCACTATTAAAAGAGATAAATAATATGGGTTGAGAAACTAAGGTGTGGATCGAAAATGTATTAACACAAGGTTTTCAAGTAATTGCTAAAAAAAGAAAAGTATATAGTAAGATCAATGCCTATATGGATTCTATCCTATATTTTGAGGAGTCTCTAAAAGATAAAACAAGCACTCTCAACAAAATTTCTCCAGAGATTCAGAACTCGCACAAATGGGTTTTTCATCCCTTGTCAATGAGGGAATTCTGGAATTCAATTAACATGGTCTTCATATCGAGTGGTTGAACTTTTCCAAATATAGAAATATAGTGGTTGTTGATGTTCAGTTCAATTTGATGATATAAAGGAAAAAGGAGAAACAATCATGTGTTCCGCATCAATAATTCATTGAGGAGATCCCTTGCAGTTTTTTTAATGAGCATAATCAAAGGATCTCGGTGCATCTTCTAAAAGAGGAATTTTTGATTTGATAAAAATCAATATATTTCTTCAATAAGTTTTGGCCCTGATTCACTTGATAAACTCATCAAACTCTAGAACTTATTTTTCAATATGGAAGAGAGAATGGTGCAATTTCATGAAGTTCTTGATAAAATTTTGGAAATACAAGTCATCTGTGAAACTTTCCTTGCACCTCACATCTTTCCTGAAGAGCCAAAGCTATTGGAATCACTTGAAAAGTACAGAAAGTTCAAAATGGATAGATGTTTGGATCCATGTTTCTCAAAATAATATTTTCAATGTTTTGTTCTGGTTTCCCTTGGTAACCAATGAGTTCATTTCTCCTACGAGTGAGATAGGAAGACTCTTGGCCCAATGGGTAAGGCACTAATCCCAAGGGTCATAGTGAATCAATGTGTCACCATCTTATTTTTCCATGTCATTATCCAAGTGGGGTCCACATGTACCCACTTTATTATTGTAATAAATAGTTTTAATTAGGTCACTTATGTGATAAAATTGTGTTATTTTAATAAATTCACTTTACTTTATTAAAATAAAGTTATAAATTATAATGTGACCTAATTGTGCCCTAAAGTGATGTCATGTAAACTTTAACTACCTTATAACCAACTTTTGGGTTATAAAAGCTAGTCAAAGATCATTTGTAAAGGGTAATTTTTGAGAGAAAGGAGAAATAAGTTTTTGTACAAATATAGTAAGAAACTTTGTTTTCTTGTTTGAAGAGGAATAAATGAGCATTTATGGAGAGCTTTATATCTTATATGTGTTTCCTTTTCTTAAGCATTTGTTATTCTTATGTCTAAGTAATGTGAAAACTCTAGGAGTATGATGTCTTCTTCCAATTGTCATTCACTATGTTTATTTTTGTGGTGTATATGAACTTGTGATATGCATTTTCTTAATCTTATATGCACCATTCCTCACTCTCATTCATCCTCTCCTACATTCTATTCAACCCATTTCTTCCTTCCTTCTTCCTATCTACTTATTTTTCTTCCATAAAACCCCCATAAAACACTATTTTGAATGTATAGTTGTAAATAAAATTTTGGTTTTCAATAAGGGCAACCTCACCCACCATAGGAGACTCGTAGTGGCCTATGGTGCACGAATTGTGAGGTAGAGGGACATACGAATGGAAATTTTCCTTGGAGATCAACACGTGCCATGAAAGTAGACTGTGAGATTTTCCATGAAGATCATGATGTAATTAGGTGTCCACTACTTTAGCACGCGATTCGTAGGAATGTGTCTTGCTAATGAAATATTTGCACATTTACTACTCATGACACCAAGGATTGTAGATTGATTGACTAGATACATGATTCCATTGATATTGGTGTGCGCTAGACTAGCGTTGCAAACAATTCCAAGGATGATGGTCATCACTATGAAGGACGTGCAGATGGATGATGGCCGTCACTATGAAGGACGTGCAGATGGAAGAGCTCATGGAGGATTTAGAGGCTGTGGCAATCACAGAGGCATAATAGGTTGATTCTCTTGCAGAAATTTCTATAACTATGGGTCCACAGAGCATTATAAGCCTGAATTTCTTGACCTACTATAGTGCTCTTGGTATGGGAAAAAGCACAAGTATGAGGAGTGCCCAGAATTATTTGAACACATGATCCAACAACAACTAAATGAAAGTTCTCTGGGATGGTAAGTGTGAAGAAAGAAGACTTAGAGTGGATGCCAAGGGTGACGTGTGAGTAATTTTTAGAACCCGTAATGGTGATGATGCGATATAAGGTTGTGCGCACCAGGGAAATACCAAAGTAGAGATCACTAATTACAAGATAAGAGGTGTTATATGGGAAGTATCCAAACCCTACCCATAAAAATGAAATCTATCAAGAGACCATGGACATAATCAGAAGTATTCAAGGGTAAATTCAGTGCCTAAAAGAGAAATCCAGGAAGTTACAGCAGAAGAAAATAACTAAAGACCCTCAGTTAGATATAGATGATGTCAAAGAGGTGTGTAAGATGCTACACCAAGAAAATATCATTCCTCTGTTAGGAGAATAGTTGAGGGATAAGATACCAAGCACTGGAGGAAAGTGTGAGAGGTAGGTTTTACATGCTAACCTTCCTCCCCACAGCCTTGACTATGATAAGGAGATTACCTTGAATGCAATTGTTGATGGATGGCTCCTAAGTAATATTTTGATTGACATGGGTGTGGAAGTTAATGTTCTCACCTTGGATTCCTAGAATCAAATGGGAAGGCCCCCATTACAACCATCTTCAAATGTGTTATATATGGCTAATAAGACAAAGTCAATGCACATTGGTTTTCTAAAGGATGTTACTATCACTATCCAAGGGGTGAAATTCACTAGAGACTTCAAAGTCTTAGCACTTTCGAGGCGGAAAAATTTCCAGCATTACTTGGGTGCCCTTGGTGCTATAAGAATAATGTTGACTTATGTTTTAATAAGGGGTATATAAGTTTTTAGAACAAAGAGGAACATGTTATCACTCCTTTAATGGATGGGAATTTGACTCCCTATATTGAGCCTTTAGGAGAAGAAGACCTAGACATAATTTATGTGCGCACTATCAGGGACCCTGAGGTTGTGTAACCAATAAAAGAAGGTGTTATTTAGTGGGAAGATGCTCAATCTATAAGTGATACAACTAGTGTAGCATGTGACAATTAGGCACACAAGACATATGAGTTAGTCAGAAGATAGTTAAGAGGATCGGTGATGAGAGTAATAAAGGCATGCTCATTCAAGTGCCTAGGAGGAAAGAAGTTGCCAAGTTATTCTAGGAGTCAACCCCGATGTTTTCTGAAAGAAATGAAGACCTTGTGGATATGTGAGATAAAAGGAGAAGGATGCTTAGCTATACCTTGCTTGGGACCACAACACATTGGTAGGAAAACCATCGCAATAAAATTCTAGAGTTACGTGAAGTGAGAATCGTGTTCTTTGTTAGGTTCATTCGATCAATGCACCTACTACCATACAATATTATCATGGGAAGGAACCTTCCTCATTTCACGTCTAAGCATGTGAGAAGGCATAGTTGGAAGGCGTGGAAGCATTACCACCTTCTTTATGGGTGCATAAGTTTTACTCCACCTTATAAGGCTATGTGCATGCATGGTACATTCACTCGAGATGCGGAGTCGACATGAAACTGGCAGGAGTTGATGGCTAATCTCCTTCAAGATTTTGAATATCAAGTAATAAGCCATTGGTGGATGAGGCGTTGTAGGTTGTTAAGTGCCTAACTATGGGAGATAGTTCCATGGTGGAGGATATAATACTGGAATTATTATGTGAACCTAGATTATAATCACTCTTTGATGAGGAAAAATCAAAGGAGATACAACTCGAGCGCACATCCATGGAAAAAGAGAAAGGAAAGTTGGTCTATGTGTTCAATGGTGAAGATGTGGAAAAGTTGGATATTAACCATATTTTTGGTACAAACAAGGTTATGGATAGTGTTGATGAACAAGCACATGCCTACCATTAACCCTTGAAAAATAAGAAGGTTAATATTGGTTCGGAGGTGGAACCAAGGAGGCTACTATCGGGGTCTACTTGGTGAGAGAAGGATGTTTCAAAGATCATTAATCTGTTGCAAAAGTTTTAGGATTTATTTCCACCTGGGTACTGGAGCTTAAAGGAGTTCATCACTCCTTGGGAGAAATGAATATCAAGTTAAAGGAAGGTACGCACCCAATTTAGAAGAGACCTTATTGAATGAATCTAAATCTACATGTCAAAGTCAAGGAGGAGATTGACAAGATGATTGCATCAGACATCATTGATGTTGTTGAAGAATCAAAATGGATAAGTCCAATGGTCATAAACATTAAGAAGGATGGGAGGATAAGGATTTATGTTGATTATAGGGATCTGAATGCGGTATGTGTTATTGAACCATTTCCAACACCCTTCACCGAAGAGATCGTGGAAGGAGTAGGTAGGCGTGAGATCTATTATATCACATATGGATTCTCAGGATATCATCATGCCATTGAATGGGGAATATTTTCCTACATGGTCATTCCTTTTGGACTGAAAAACATGCCTGTTTTGTTTTCATGCATTGTGGTGCAAGCATTTCAATAATTCATCCATAAGTTTCTTCAAGTCTACCTTGATGATTAGATAGTATATGGATTAGTGAGGGACCATTTTGACAATTTGAGGTTGATGTTTTAAATATGTTGGTAGTTAAGAATATCTCTAAACATTAAGAAATGTGTTTTCACTACTCCATTTGGAACCCTGTTGGGGCATATAATATGTAAGCAAGGCTTGTTGGTGGATCCTACCAAAGTTTTAATTATTATGGGGTTGGGGAACCTACCACCATGAGTGTGGTGCATGGGTTCCTTGGAAATATGAGGTATAAATATAAATTTATTAAGGGGTATGCCAAGAACTCGTGTCGTTGGAAAAGTTGCTAAAACACAACAATACATTTCACTAGGGAGAGGCGCAACAAATGGTGTTTGATACATTGAAGAATACGATTATCACTGTAGCCATATTACACTTTTCTTCTTAGGATAATCCATTCCATGTACATGTTGATGCTTCATGGATGATGATTTGAGAAATTGTAGCACAACTTGGAGAGGGAGTTGTTGATTTGCCCTTTTGCTTTGCTAGTAGGAAGTTAACCCTAGCAGAATAGAACTTTACTACTATTGAGTGCGAGGAATTTTCAATGATATACACACTACAAAAATTCATGCAGTATCTATTGGAAACACCCTTTATATTCTACATGGACCACATGGTATTAAATTACTTAGTAAACAAGCCTATTTTAGAAGGTTGCAAATGTAGGTGGGTCGTGTTGTTTCAAGAGTTTGAGTTTACGGTTGTTGTGAAACTAGGTAGGAGTAATTTGAGACCTGAACATTTATCAAGGATTGAATCAAGGGAGGACACGTAGAGCATTAAGGATACAATGCAAGATGCACAATTATTTAGATTGTGGCACGCACCCACTAACTTAGAAGATATTGTTGTGTTTCTCAAAATGGGTGTGGCACTGAAGGGAATGAAGAATTTGGAAAGGAAGCAATTAGCCATATGCACCGTGCCCTACATGTTAATTAGTGGAGACTTATACAAGCTAGGCCATGATGAGGTTTCACACTGGTGCATGTTAGAACATGAGCACATTTCAATCATGGAGGAAGAACTTGGTAGAATTGTAGGAGGACACTATGCAGGTAATGCTACCACGCGCAAGATCCTTCTAGCAGGATTTTGGTGGGAAATGGTTTACAAAGATTATATCGAGTATTACAAGGCCTATGACCACTTCTAGTGCCTTGGTAAACTAGGGAAAAGAGATGAAATTCCATTAAGACTGATTTCCAGTGTAAAACCATTCAAGAAGTAGGAAATTAATTTCATAGGCCCTATTTCTCCATCTGCGTGAAGGAAAAGTTAGTGCTATATCATTACATGCACAGATTACCTTAAAAGGTGGGAAGAATTTGTACCTACAAGGGATTGCCTTTGTGTGGCAACAATAACAAGATTCATGTGGGAAAATATAATCAGCAGATATGGATGCTCCCTGAGTTTAACAAGTGATATGGGTACTCATTTTTGTAATGAGACAATTAGGATCTTGTTGCTAGAATTCATGGTAGCCCACCACAATACTACCCCTTATCACCCATAAACTAATTGAACTACTGAGGCATTTAATTTTTTTGAATCACATGTTAACCAAGATTTATGATGTGGGAAGAAATGATTGGGATGATAAATTTTGTGTTGTGTAATGGTGATATAAGACTACTTATAAGAGACTAAACAAGGCCATACCTTTTCAATTGGTGTTTGGTGCTGAAGTGGTGTTACCTATTGAATTAATGTTACCATCACCATGTATAGCGTGAACAAGAGGATTAGATGATGAACAAGCACTTGAGGAGAGGATTGATATGTTAATGCAGTTAGATGAGAGGAAAATTATTTCTGCTAGAGTCGAGAAAACAAAAAATCTAGGCGAGAAGGAATGACATGATAAACACATCAAGAGTAAATAGTTTGAGGTTGGGTAGATGGTTATATTGTATGATTCCAAGTTTTTATTCCATCCTGAGAAATTCAAAGTCCATTGGACGGGCCCATACATTGTATCATATATACTTGATCTAGGTGCTTTCGATTCAAGTTATTTGGATGGAACATAGTTTTCAAACATTTCAATGGGAGTAGGATAAAGCCCTACTATAAATAATTCTTCTTTGTGTTTGTAAATAAGGTAGTATTTCTAGTTAGCCTAGGTTTTACTTTGATGCAGTTTCCTTTCTTTGTGTTTCCCTTTCTCATTTCTTTGTTTTTTTGTGCATTTGTGCGCTGTTATCCACTTGTTATTTTGAAAAAAATTCTATGCGTAAAGGATCGTACATCCATTTTTGTGTGGGGTGAAGTGATGTGACAAGTGCTGGAAGCTATGGTTATGGATGACCTAGGTTGAAAAATCAAAAACATGTGGATTAGAAGATCGCATGTGGAAAAGGTGAACATAAAGAAAGGATGGTGTCAAAAGGATTTGAGAAACCACATACAAGGGTAAAAAACACAAGAGCGGAATGAGGTAGGTAGTGAAAATAACTTGGTCCAATACATAGAAGAAGAATTGACTTCAAAGTGAGAGAAAGATTGAAGAAATTTATGGTCGAGGAAGTTACACGCCAAAAGGTTGTGGAAGTGTTCATGTAGGATTGAGCGTGGGGAAAAGCATTGAAGGTTGGCATTGGAAAAAAACACCTTTATTTAAAAAGTAAATTAGTAGGTGGCATGGTATTTATTGTGGAGAAAAGAAAAATTTATAAATATAAGATCGGGGGTGAATTTTTTTGTACCTTGTGTTTTATGTTATAAAATATCTCTCACGAACTAGGGAATCCTTGTGAAGAAATTTTGAGAAGAGTTGTGAATATTTGCGTGCATAGCTAGTTTGATCAGTGAACCAAAGTGGAAAGAAGTACATGGGCATAAGTGGAGAAGGTTGTGTGGAATAATCCCATGGGTGTTACAGTTGTCTTGTGGAAAAAGGGTTTTCCATGTTAGGGTTACATAGCTAGGGCACAGGGTTTGAAGGAATTTTTGCAAAGGAGTGGAGCCACAAAGTTGAGAAGAGCCAGGATCAGGAGAAAGGAAGAATTTTTAAGGACCCAATGAAGGAATGACACTAAGGAAAGTAGAAAATGTTTCACCGAAGAAGGGAAAGGGAAAACAAGATGTCTCTACCAGTTTAAATGAAGAATGGTACGTAAATGCAGTACCCAAACGACGTATTGCTTGGTAAAGAATGGGTGTCTCACATCAAGAAGATGGCCATCAGTGATTATAACCATTGAATGAGCACCACAAAGAATGAAATGACACTAGAACTGGTTTTCCCTATAGAGAAGAGGACACCAGATGGAATGCCCATCTATGACGATGAGGTAAAGGTAAAAATAGAGAAGGTTGGGTTATTACAACTCTATGAGTTTCCCTATTTTGGAAAGCTCGAGTGACTATACCAATGGTTAATGTCATGCATGCATGAAGACCAATTCTATTTTACAGTTGAGGATACTCATAACCCTCAACTAATTTCTAAGTTCACCGGCCTTATTTGCAAAGGAGATTCATTTGATGATGAATTTGAAGACAAGGAAGCCATTAAGAAGACCGTTGAGGCTTATGAATATAAGAAGGGTTTGCGTTACTTTGAAATTTCTATAATTATTGACTCAGTGATGAGGGTGGCGGTTAGAAAGTTGAATGGGAAAGAGAGATGGACACAAATAAACAAGGCTTGGTTTAATGTGTGCTACAAGATCTCATAGGGAACCATCTATAACCTCTCAAATTTCATTACAGAGGAGATCATAGATGTCGCACACGATGGAGAGAAGATCATGTTTGGCAATGTCCTCCTCACCATTTTATTTTCATATATTGGAGTTCATGATGGGCCGGATAAGTTTTTTTGGGAATAGTTAGATGAGAACCCCTCCCCTGCAAAGAGGTTTGAAAAATACACTGTGACACCATGACGACCATTCATAAGGCGCACTGGAAAAGTGGTATAAGCGGATGTGTGATGCATTTGGGGCTGAATGGAGAATACCTGAATAGTTTCCTTCACTAGTGCAATGAGAGATTGAGTTCTCTGTATACTAGTATTTTTGTAGCGACAAATTTACTTTAGTAGATGGCACCAAGATTCCTTAGTGTAAATTTCCTTTCTCCTTCATAGCACAATACTTATAGGTCGAGGTCAATCATTTCAAAGAAGAAAAGAAAATTAGATTTGATTTGAGTGTAGTGGATCAAGACTACCGCGAGCTACACAGGATACTAATACACCCCAAGAAGCATACCTATGTGGAGAAGGATGTCTCCCATGCCGTGCACATGTTAAAACCAATAACATTACTCATTGTAGGGAGGAAACAAAGTGAGGGTGTATTTGTGCATAATTCTTGAGTATGAAAAGGGAACTTATGTTGAAGATAATGTCTCCATTCTTGAATATCCCACCACATGGAAGAAGACTGCACTAAGAAAAATAGATAGAGGAGAAACCCTTGAGAAATAGGCATTGAGTGCACAAACAATGCAGATAGTAGGAGCATAGGAGTCAATTAATGACACAAGACTTATGTCCACCGAAAGAAGTCTCTTGAGAGAAAATATTCACCTTTGTAAAAGGAAGAGTCTTCATTAAGGGAGAGTCACCCGAGAAAGAAGAAAAATAGAAGTCCCCTAAACTAGAATCACTAGTAAGGAAGAAGCGAGAAGGTGACAAAAAGGTCAGACTTAGGTGAGATAAAAATCATGGAGGACGACAATGGAGATAAAGACAATGAAGAGTGTGATGAGTCTCGAACCATCATGTGTATGATGTGCATGAGTTAGAGCAAGAAGGACATAAAGAGAAGGATGAGAACAAAGCAGACGCTAACGACAAAGTGGAAAACAAGGAAGTAAACATCAAGGATCCAAAGACCCCGACCCATACCAAGGAGTAGATGGATAATACCATAAAGATGGAAGTAGCAGAAATTATCCAACAGTTGGTAGAGCACAAAGTCGAGTGAAGTTCCAAGGAAGTACCAAAGGAAATGGAGGAAAGCGTAAGAATGGAAAAGGAGTATGGAAGCATGGGTGGAGACCCCAGCTTAGTAGTAAGATTCCTAAAGGCAACACACATAGGTGGAAAGGGCATAGTAGCGGTGCATGAACAAGAAATGACTTACATTAATGATCCAAATAAGGTACTATGTGTGTACTTCCATAGATCTTTGTGCCCATAAACCAACTCCTTTCTTTATCTTCTTTCGATGAAGAGGGTGTGTACCCACACATAAGGAAAATGGTGTCTTGGGATTTCAAGTCCCATATTGATGAACCTGAATTCGAGGTTAACCAAGATGCATTGATGAAGATATCAAATTCCAAGGGAGTAAACCCTCTGGTAAATGCCAAAAACTATCTTGATGAACAAGTTTGTAATGTGCTCAACAAAGTATTGGTGGAGGTAGAGGCAAGAATCTTCGGTAGAAATAGTATGATAAGGGTCTTGGAGGAATATCTTGAGAAAAATAATGAGGAGATCATTGAGTGGGACAAAGAGATAAAACAAAAGGAATTGATTAGTGCACAGTTAAGGCACGAGATGAGGGATGAAAAGGTAAAGGTGCACGAAATCCATAAGAAGATAGAGGCCATTTCAGATGCCGTAATCTTAAAGCACCTAGACCTGGGCCTACCTGAGCAGAAATATTAGTCAACCATGAAATTATTGGAAGACTTGATCCGAATCCTCACCATGGAAAGGAGACAACTCGCATTAGAGTCAGCAGAGGAGGAGATGGCATGCTATAAGGAGGAGGAAAAGTTGAAGATTGGGGAGACAGTGACTCAGTACTCTAAGCTCCTTGTCATAGTAAAGACCGCCACACAAATGGATGAAGCCGTGTATGAAAAATGTGCCAACTAGGATAGGGTAACAAGAATATTGGTTGTTACACATGTGACAGATCTAAAATAATTACAGGAAAAGCAAAAAGGAGATAGAGAAGAGCGTGACAAGATCCTAGCTAAATTTGAGAAGAAATTAGAAGCAATCAAGACCTTGTGGGGTTTAATTAAGAATAAGCTAAAGGAATTGTACCCCAAAGTTACTCGCAGGATGGATGCGCTAGGAAATCTTGGCAAGAAGATGGAAAGCATTATTGATATGCTGAAAGCTAAGAGCAAGGAACTTAGTTTTGATGAAGTAAGCACATTAGTGGGTGACCTACTTCAAAGAGGCATAGGGAGAAGTAGATGCATGGGAGAATATTGAGGCATCCGTGAAGAAGGAGTTCCCACTCCTCATGCAACAATAGCACATTCTTATATTTTTCCATTTCTTTCACCCTTCCATTCTTTGATTGTTTTGATACCTCTATTCTTTATTCTTTGAGGAAGAAGAATGTTTCCGAGGATGGAGAACACGTATAGTATGGGGTGATGTTGGACCCTAAAATATTGGCTAAGTACCAAGAGGCGTGTACACATAGGATAAGTAAATAGAATGAAACTCCAAGAAAAGTGTGCACGAAAAAGGGGTTTAAGTGAAACTAGGGCACACACGGTAGGAAAAAAAAAGGGTTTAAAGGACTTATCCATATCCGACATCATGAAGTCACTTGAGGAAAAATGTGAGGACTTGATTAGGTGTGATGAGATGATGAGGTTCCATCTTGGAACCTTGGAGGTCAATAAAAGGATGTTCCATGCAGGGTATATTCTTAGAGACATCATTACAGTTAGTGGAAGTTTTGTAAAGAGGATAATCATTCACCAATGGAGGACCACATCGACACTTAGCACATGATCTATTGAGAAGGAAGTCATGGTAGTTGTCGATGATATTATTTAAATAGGTACTTGAGGCAAGAGCAGAGACAAAGAGGCACAAAGGGAATGTAGAGAGAATGCATAGAGAAAGTAGAGAAAGAGAAGGAGAGTAATAGAGTCTTCAGTAAAAATGTTAGGAAATTTTAAGGGTTTGGAGTTCATGGTGCTAGGGTTTAGAGTACTTAGTGCTAGAGGGTTGTAAGGGATACCATTAAACATATGTATGGGTACTGGGATCTGTAACAAGGGATAGAATGGGAAAAATCATAGTTAGGATCTTTGATCATATAGGTTTGTAGGAGTTGAGTCTCTGTCATTTGATGTATATGGTCGTAGATGACCCTTTTGAATGTAATATGGCTACCAGAACTCTGTTAAATCAATATACCTAGATCTATTATGTACAAACTTATTATGAGTGTAAACCCTCATGCTATATGGATTATCATGACTCAAATCTGGTTTCTTGTACTTCTTACAATGTTATTTAGCTTTTTTGATGCATTAATGTGTAGATTTGTTAGTTATACCTTCTACCTTTTAAAGTAGATGAATGTACTTCTATTTCTATAAATAATCCTTCATTAATGTCAAAAATCTCTTGCAAATCTCACATAAAGAAGGGGCTCGGCACCCGCTACCACGCGCTCGGGCGAGTTCCCAACGTATGTTGGATGATAGGCCATCACGTTTGGGGTTAGAAATAAGTATTAAGGGTAAAATATAGACTACAATGAGATTTTGTGTATAGCTAAGAAAAAGGAAGCATGAGATGAATACATGACCAAAGGGCATGAGAAATGATATATCAGTATGATCAGGATCTAACGTTCCCCCAATGTAATCAAGCCAGGATTTCCCTAATGTAAGTGGTGAAGAGTGAGGACTTTGTGCAAGGAAAATTGTGAGATGAAAGACACATAGACCATAAGCAATAATAATGTGAATGAATCCATGATAAAGGTGAGAAGAATGTGGTGGAGGATAGAGATCCTCAAAAGAAAAGCCTAGATGAGTCAAGCCATCATGTGTACATATTGTGTCATCACAAGTAGGATCGAATGGAATATGCTCCCAATAAGAATCATTCATGAAAAGTGTGCATGTGAAAGGAGGTCGTACTGATGGAGAGGGTACATGAGAAGGTGGAGTAGCTAGAGTGACGTCTGTTGTATGGACAGACCCTTGATAAAAAATCATAGCAGTGGTAAAAGTAGGGGGAGGCATAGATGTAGTTGGCATAGAATATATCATGCAAATAACACCTTCAAGTGGTGGTAAATGTGGTAGCTCATCTATAGGTTGTGGGTCATCAGTAGTGTCAGCTCTTGGAATAGGAAGTGTAGTATTTGGATCATGGTTGTAATATTTGTATGGATGACGGTCATAAAGAATAGTATACTTGACACCCTCATGTAAAAATTTGACACAATGATGCATGGTAGAGGAAAAATCTTGCATGGCATGGAGTCATGGCCTACCAAGTAAACAATTATATGAAAATGGAAATTCAATGACAAAGAATACTATGTTGAGATTTTTTGTCCCTATAGTGTGTTGTCTCCCAAAAACTACTCTGCGCTTTCATAGAGAAATTCAAATTTTTTGAGCTCATTCCCTTCGTTGGTGTTTAACCCAAGTTAGAGATTCAAGAAATTAGCAAAATTCATGCCCTAGAGCTGTTTAAACCTTTGTTTTGCTCGATTTTAGAAATCCTTCATCTCCTGGTCTGTGCACGTAATATCCTCTTTACAATATCCTTTGTGATCAAAATTGTTCACTTGTTCTATGGTCTGGGTCGTCAAATCATTTTTTTACCTCCGTGCCTCCGACTCGCGAAAGAAATTTAAAAATTGGACTCAAAATGACGAAGATCTCTTCCTCTCGTGTATTTTTCCCATAGTCGTGAACGATGGACATTTCCTTCCTCATCAAATTTTGCCTCAACATCCCTAGGTGAAGGGTTCACCATATTTTAAAATCTAGTGGAAGCATCCATGCATCCAAATGACACATCTCCAGGGAAGGGTCCAAGGATAATCTTGATTAAGCGCAAGCTTGCCACGTGTTCTAGGTACAAAATGAAGGTAAAACGGGCTAAAATCAGCTAACTATGGAAGGCTCAGTGGACAGCTCCACATGTCACAATGCTGAAATTTTAGAAGGCACTTTCAAATCAAACAAGTAGGCCATCGGGGATTTGATATTTTGAGCCTCTTTGTAAAAAAGGTGAAAAGTTAAAAAGTAACCCGTGGCCCCGATCAGGCTATAAAGGTAAAAGTCAAAGGTGAAGCTTGTAGGGAAAAAGTCAAAGGTGAAGTTCACCATTGAAAATTAAAAGTGGATGAGTGGGCCATCAGGGAAGTTTGTGTTTTTGAGCCTCTTTGGGAAAAAGGTGAAAAGTTAAAAATGACCCCGCCCGATCAAAGCTATAAAGGTAAAAGTCAAAGTTGAAGCCCACAGGAAAAATTCAAAGGTGAAGCCTGCCATTGAAAATTCAAAGCGAGAGAGTGGGTCGATGGAGGAAATTGAGTTTTTGAGCCTTTTTCAAAAAAAGGTTAAAATGCTGAGAAAAGGGCCGCGACCCCATTTCCAATGAAAACATGCCACATGCCTAAGTTAAAAATTTGAAGCGGAGGTGCGGGCAATTTGTTCAAAATTGCTAAATCTCTAAAAATTCACATAATGCAAATGGCTTTTCCTCATACCCACTCCAATCTCTTCCTACCATGTGTACGGACCGATTTAAAAGTTATATGAGAAAATCAAACAACCCGTATTCAAACTGGAAAATCAAATGTAACGTCACAAGCATAAGATTTGGTTTTTAACATGCCATGAGCATTTTCTTCACAGTGGAGGAATTTGAAGAGGTGTAAATGATTTGTAAAGATTGTAACCATTTTGGAAAAGGATATAATGGCTCCTCAGAGCCATTCTAAAGGGCTGGTGATTGATTTCAAAAAGACTAGAGTGCTTTGTACTTGGAAAAGACAAAAAATGCCATACTTCTTCTATTTTCCCTTCTCCTCATATTTTCCTCTATTCTCAAAGCTTTGTACAAATTCTGCTTTAGCTTCAATAATAAAAGAAGGAATTTTTTCCTTTTTGATTGAGGGATTGATTGGTACCTTGTGACCAATGAATTTCATTTGGTCTTGTAGCTTCTCCTGCGGATTTTTTTATCTTCTAACTATAAAAGCATGTAAATGAATTTTATAATTAATGTGTGTGGGCATTTGATGTTCTACTCAAAAAATTAGTTTCTCCTACCACCATTCTCACTCCCTTTCCCTTCTCATACAAAGTTCTTCTCTAGTGAGAAATTGCTAGCTTTGCCACACGGGGTGGTCAGTGGAGTGCCCCTGTTGGATCTCGGTCGAAAGACCACCATTGAAATCCACTTTTTCACGCATGCACATATGAAAGTTGTACCATTCAAGTAGAGGGACTCATATTCCCATAGCGTTGGCTTGAAACCCACCAATTTTTCCTCAAGACAATTTTTTTTGCAACACGGTGATAGGTAAAATAATGTGACCTACGCATGGATAAATAAAGCCATCATAAACATGATGGACTAACATTAGCTTGGTGAGAGACCAATATTTTAAAGGAATGACATGGGACATAGATTCAACTTATATCCGTTGGATATTAAAGTATGCTTGATACCCATATTGTAAATGTGAATCATGATATGCAAGGGTGGATCATTATCGAAAATAAAAAGATTAGCATGAGGATTATACGAGAAGGCAATATGTTGAGAAAATGTATCAAAAAAATAATTATATGCAAAGTCTTGATGTATATCAAGTAGGAATACGAGTAGTAGCAAGGATATGTTGGAATCTATGCCTTAAATTAGGATTGGAAAGCTATAAGTCATTAATTGATATATTGATGATGATAAAGCAAAAATAACCTAATAAAGTGTAGATTGATTCGGGTTCACCAAAATTGTTATGCTAAAATGTAATATAATAGCATAATATATTGCAATTTTGCAAAAAAAAATGAATACTAAAATATACCCAGGCAAAATAGTAATAAATAATGAAACCCTAATGTTAAAAGAGGGTTAGAAGAGCCTTAGATGATTTGAAGAGGTTTTTGAATTGTGTCGCAGTGGATACCATCTGAATAGAGATGGAGAACATCCACACAAAATCCTAGAAAAATGTAGATCTGGTATATTTGATTGGACTAGGGTGCCTACAAAAGTATATGGGTGATCTTGGGTGCCCCTGGTCAGATTCTAGGCACCCTGGTTTGCATAGATGCTCAGAAAACCTCATCCGAGATGTCACGAGAGGTTCTCACTTATTCGCCCTTTGTCATGTATATGTCACTGAATTTTGTTGAGTGTCTCTGTAAATTTGGAATGATTGAATCACCTGCAAAACCCCAAACATAGCATCAAACCCTAAACATGAAAGATGAAAATGAAGGGGTCATACTGTCATCAACTTCCAAAATGTTGGACTTATCATTGAGTGTTGCACTACATCTTAGACCCAATATAGTTCGTGTGTGTGCAAAATTGCGCCCTAGGTTATTGTTGTGCCATTCACATGTGAATAACGAGTAAGTAGCTGGATGTAGAATGTAAATAATGTGTTCATGGAAATAATAGACCCATATTATGAAGTGTGATTTAGATGAATTGCCTTTTTCCTTTGTGATGGAGCTAGATGGATTCAAATGGAGCTATAAACTCCTTTTATGGATGCAACCTTAGGTGGAGATTCTAGATTATTAGTGTTTGGTCCCTTATTATGATCACATAACTTTATATTTATATTATTCCTTCACTTGAATTTCGTAATTAACCCCGAAAAGGCCAACTACCAAAAGATAATATGCTCAAATGACTAGAAAGGACCCAGAAAGTGTGACCAAAGTATAAAGAGGACAAGGGTTCCCTAGAGGGGATGGGGGTTCTGGCGCTGGTGTCTTGGTTGGGTGTTAGTGTCCAGAATGACAAATGCCAAAAGATGAAAATACAAACTGAGCAAGTAAGAGTGTAAGACTGCAAGAAGAAGCATAAAGAAAAGAAAGGTGGCAGAGACGTGGGTTAATTAGTACTTTTCTTACTTAGGAACCATATGAATAGTAGTATGCAATCAAGACTAGATAATGAATCAAATTGCATGATTTTGTGTCTACAGCCCTTAGGATTCATATATTTGGTCTTTTCATTGTAAAAAAAACATATTGTATAGCTTAGGGGTTGCTAGGACCAATCTCTTCATTTTGCATATATGAAAACAAATGTTTCTGTATAGGGTAATATAAGATACACCTTTTAGTGAAATACTAATTGGAAATTTTATTATATATCCTTTAGTGAAATTGAGGGATATATTAGATTATATTAGACACCCTTTTATAATACATGACCATTATAAATAAGTTAAAACCCCATTTACTCATGCAATTGTACAAATTAGTGCCTACTAGGCTTCGTATATTGCATTCTATCATCAAAAAAAATATGGTCTAGCTTAGTGGCTGTTAGGCTCAAACCATTAGATCTAATCATTGTAAAAACTATCTGTATAATTTTGGGATCACTAGTGTTTTTCATTGTTTATAATTCTATCATATTGGTTGGACTATTCCTTATGTAGTTATCATAAGATATATTACATATAATATATAATTCACATAGGTTCGTATCAACTAAAATTCTTAGTGACCACTAAGCTCAATTACTTATTGAAAGGAATGGCTTAGAAGACACTATGATCAATAGTTTCTTATTTTTAAAATAATTATCAAATTAAAAACCATAAGATTAGATCTTAGCGATCGCATTACTAATTTTCCTTTACATATTTAGGTGATAAATATGCGTTTAATGGACATTTTTACTCTCAAAGTCTATTGAGGGCTTTCCATAGTCGGGAAAAAAGATGATTACTAAAAACATTTTTGTTAGAAAATATGACACTGAGAGGGGGTGAATCAGTGTCTCCATAAATTTACCTTCTTAAATCTGATGTGATAAAACCATAAAAACACACATAAGCAATTTGCAAGAGAGTACACAATGACACAAGGTTTAATGTTGGAAAGCCAAACTGGGAAGAAAACCCACTGAAACTATGAACTATGCTCATGACCAATTTTTACTACTTTTGTTACATTAGTTTCAAGGTTGAGCTTTAAATAAACCTAGAGATGCTACTCCACAATTTGACTAACATGCCACTTAGTCTGGAGGCTTCAACCCCTGTAATTCAATCATCTTCTACTGATATTTAGTGAGCTTCAACTCACAGGGAAGCTTCAAATCCCCAAATGATTTAGTCAGCCACCACTAACCTTCTATAAGATGCTACTTACAAGGAAGCAATAAATCCCTAAGATGACTTAGCTGAAACTCAGTTTGAAATACACTAGCTTTGATCACTCTTCACTTTGATGTTTTGAACATCTGATTATGACCCTATATTTGCACTCTTTCTCTACTTTCTTGTTTTACTATGATTTATTCACTTCAATATTCTTGTTTCCCCACTCTTCTTAAAATTTATTCTCACACCATGAATGATATCTTGCTATAAGGAGACATATTTCACTGTTCTATTCACATATTAGGTTGATAAAGTCATTGAGTTCACTGATTTCTCATGCTTGTCACAAAAAAACATTTCTCAAACCAACTCACTTTTCCATTACTACTTTAGTCAGACATGATCATTCATATGTACATGATTCTTTACTAAATTCTCATGTCTAGATAAGTAGCGCCTTCTTTACATGCAATATTACCTGTCATAATCACTCTCTGCTCAACATTTCTTCAACATGTCCTTTTTAACTCGATTGTCAATATTCTTATTGTTTTTTAACAAATCTTAAAAAAATTCATCTCATTTTTTCATTGAATTTCTTGATTTGTATCTCCAAATTCCATCACATATGCATTCTAACATACACTTTCAAAAGTTTTTAAGTCATAATTTGGATAGTCACAAACTCATACCTTGAGTCACTATCTCATTGTTTCTTCAAAACACACATGTTTTTCACTCACATATTTCTTGCACTCAATTGTAAAATATCAAATCCACACCCTGACCTCTTCATTCCTAATTTATTTTTCTCAGCTCACCAACTTCAATTCGAGCTTCCATAACTCTTGCACTTCCTCATTTGCACAAAAAGGACAAAAATGACTCTTTAATGTCTCAAGGAATACAAAGAGACACCAATTGTGAAGATAAATCAATTTTGTCTCTTGATTTCCATAATCAAGATAGGAATAATATTTAATGAAATTGAATCTAGAACAATCTCATCAGTATTCTACAACCATTCTTCAACCTTGAACATAAGACTGCGTTACATCAATTAAAGGTGACCACTTACCTTAATTCTCTTTAATGGATGACATTGTTATAGAGATAAATAAATGCACTTCACTTTGATGAGGTTCTCATGTTTCTTTGGAGGAAAATTACATGCGTGAAGATTGAATAATGAGCTCACTAATATTTTTATTGCAACTAGAGCAAGAGTGTTTGATACTATGCAAGTCTCGAGGCCACTATACATAAGAAATTCAATTATTTGAAGACGAATCCAATTTCAAAATGAGATGATCTTCACGGAAGCTTATTAAGACTCGAGATACATGAAAAACCTGGGACATAGGGTCAGACACATGAATAAATCAATTGAAGAGGATGAACAATTGTTTCTCGCCTAAAAGGGACTGTGCACAAACAATATGACCAACTCGATTGATTTGGAAACTTCAAGACAAATTCAAATTACCAAGGTGATATCCAACCATTCAGCATCCTCCCACAATGTTGAACCAGCAATGAATTAACTCATTTTGATCAAAAGAAAGAAAATTTAAAACTCTATCAAATATATAGTCCAACATGGGTTTTGAGAAATCGAGATGAAGTTCTCATCTTGCACTCTATTTTTTGATCCCTAATATTTTTGGAATCTTGGTAATGATTATAAATGATATTGTGTAATTTTCACTGATTTTTAATGCATGATAAATTACCAATGTCCAAAAATATCTTCAATGAAACCCTAGATGAGGGTATTACTAGTTTTATACTCAAGAGACAACTAAAAACCCAATTTCTTCAAAAAAATTTACATGGTTTTCGAGCAAGAATACTTTTGATGGTTCTTAAAAAATGTTACCTTATTTCTAACACATGTGGAGTCTTTTACTTGATGGAATTTTCTTGAATAAATCAATGTTTGCATAAGGAGGCTGAAAAACCTTGATTGTCCTTGTAATCATGAAGTAGGAGGGTTTTATGAGAACAATAGTTACTTGTCCAAACAATTGACCACACTCCATGAAGATGATGTATATCTTGGAACTCTTTAAAAATTAGATGGTATAGGTCTCACAGTTTTTGAATAAGGTCCTGATTTGACATGACCTTCACAAAGGGTAGTGAAATCCTTCATTTTGCATTCCTGAGTCTATAAAGACTGAATCCTTAGACTTGTCCTTTCCAAACAATTGAACTCTCATTCATAAAATTTTCCATTTAAATACATTTTCTCCTATATCATGTTCTAACACTGATCAATGCAATGAATTTGAAGCTTAGACTCTTTGGGGTAGTGGATTAACATGCATTGAGACAATGCTTTCGGGAAAACATGATCCAACATGGTTTTAAAATTTTAGTATGCCAATAAGAATTGAAAATGCTCAATCACATTTCTATGTTATTGTAGAAGATATATGAGCATTCATTGAGCAAAAACTCCAATAAAAATAGTTGGAAATATTACACACCAGAGCATCCACACAAGAGAAAATACACAGTACCAACATGTACCTTCACAAACCAAAACCTTAAAATACCTTTTGATCATGAGAAACATCATGAAAATACAAGGGAGACACCATGGAAGTGGTTAATAAATTTTGGAGTCTAACAATACCTTTTTGCTCTTATCGATTTGGTGCACACCTAGAGAGAGAAAAAGCTGCTAACCAAAATTCTTATAAATTTTCAACCACACCTACTTTTGAGAAAATTATTTTGAACATGATTTTATGCCAATTTAATATAAAATTTACTTCTATGATTTATTCTAAGGAAACTGTATTTTTTTTTTGAAGGCTAAAAAGCCCAACAACTCAAAATGAGCTTTTCAAAAACCCATTTTTACTAAAACTCACATAACTTGAACAAATGACCTAAATTTGACCTAAATTTTTTTCATGAAGAATAAAGAAACCTTCATACATCATCTCTCATGATTTTTATGAAAATAATAATTTTAATGTTTTCTATCCCATCTCATTTACATGCAAGAACACTGTTTGTTCTCAACACCATTTCTGACCAACATACAAAACTAAATCCTAAAGCTGAGATGAGCCTAAAATTTTCTCACACATGCTATAGATACTATCTAAAATCCTCTCCCATGCTTGGTATAACTTGTACCAATCAGTTTCACTTCATTACACACCTGAAACCACCCTAAAATGACACTAACCAACAATTTCCAAGACACTATCTTATTGAAACCATATGAATTCATATTGAACCTATAAAAAAACATCTAAGAATCATGCTATTTCACTCTCCCTTTACCATAAATGTGTTTGAAATCAATGAAAAAAACACCAATGCAAGGGTGCAACAATCTCCCCCTTTGTCATTAATGGAAACACACTAAAACTTGTTGGAAAATAGATATGATTGTCATTCTCGAGACCATGAAAAAGTTTTGACAATCTCTCCCCATTTGACATCTATGAAAAAGTTGGAAAATCACACCAAACTGATTAGATTGGAAAATTCAACAAAAATATTATGCTCATACCTTGAAGGCATTCCCCTTGGGAAAATATTCTCTTCAATTTGATTCCTTTAGTAGCATGAAAATATCCTCTTGACCTGGTAAGGGATCCCCCTTATCTGATACTCCACCTATTTTACTTGATTTTATCTTAGATCAGATTCTTATACTTTCATCACATTCGAGGACTTGACTTTTACATCTGTCACAGGCTTGAAATTCATCTATTTGCTTTATTTTCAGTCAATTAGGGCACAAACACAACTTGGAGACCAACCATTTCTTCTTGAAGACTTTTAGAACTTGATATTTGAACTCTAAATCTTATAGTTCATTTTGAAATTCTTACTTCAAGCTCCAACACAGACTATTCATATCTTTATCACCATTGCTACCATGTAGTTACATGCTTCAACAAGCCTCTAAGAACATGTAATCTACCTCCTCTAAAATTGTAGGTCTTTATCTCTTCAAGGAACACAAGTAGACTCTCAATGAGTCACCATCATTGTTGATCATGAGAAAACATTCCAATTCTATCATGTGTAGCTGAAAAGATACACTTACTTGAGGCCTCATACCTTTTCCATCCTCTATCCCTATGAGCATAGATGATTTGTTAAAAATTTCAGCTTCAAAATCCTTCGTTTGACCACTCAAAACTGATTTTCCATCTCTTTCACTTGTGAAAACCCATTCAAGGAAACAAGGTAGATTTTTGTATTGTTTTTTTCTCTTATCTTCTCCAAGCTAATGTCCATACATTTGCAATCACATCTGTAACCATGTATATAACTTCTTCAAATGAATATCAATCATGTTCAACCCAATCTCATACCTTATGCCTCATGAAGAAGACTCATTCTAATTCCAATGCTTCATTTAAGTAGATATGCCTCCTGGAATCTTAGAGAAGGCATATTGTGAGCCTTGAATCATCTCAAAACAACATAAAGTCATCATAACAACATGATGAATCCATCTTCCTTTCCTTGTCCTCATAATATTTTTGACCTTCTTAGTTACATCTCTAGAAGTGATAGCCTCATTACTGAGCTTTCATCATCTATTTGAGTTCTAGGATAAACATACATGCTACAATTCATACACCTTTCTACCACTGCTTGAGGAAGAAATTATTCATCCTTGACGGTGGAGTTGAGTTGTTTCTTCTTGCCTTTTTCATCATTTTCTTATTTCTTTCTTGTGCTTGCTTCCTTTGTGACTGATTTGGATTGTTTTTGTTCTTCAACATCTTCTCTTGCTATCTATTTTTCATCCTTTGATGTCTAGTTTTGATTTTTCTTTCTTGACTTTACATACCCATTTTCTTTCTTCTTACCAACATATTTCTTAGCCATAGCTGACTTGGTCTTACTCTTGTGTGAATGCATTTTATATTTATATTCTTTTTATTTGTCCTTGGAAAACATTTATCTTGTAGTTGAATCTAGGTGATTCTTGACAATGTTTGGAAAAGTTCCCTAGCTCATGGCAATTAAAGCAAACAACTTGATTTTTGTCCCAAAACCAATTTACTGGATATTCTAAACAATTCTTGATTGTGTGACCTTTTCCTTGAAATTAAAACACACTATGTTCTTCTCATATTTAGACCTGTAATCTCTCCATGGATGGTATTCCTCTACCTTTCTTCTATAGTCTCTTTCTCTATGTCCAAAGATATTACATGAAAAAAAAACTCCATGAAACATACCTGATAATTTCCTTGCAGTTGGTTGCCTAAAGATCTTCTTGTGCTCTTTGTTGTCCTTCTTGGGCTGAGAACATCCTTGAAAAGAAGTGTTACTTGATTCAACTCTCAAAACTTTTTTTTTTTTCTTTGTTCCTTCTCTTTTTCAGGTCTCTACTTTTGCATTTAATTTTTCACATTCTCCACTCATAGCTTGAATAGTTTCCGACATGTCTCATGCTCTACTCCATTAGAATGTCCTTGTTTTCTTTGCAAGTTTTTAAGCTGATTAGTAACATGTGTCAAATTAATCTTCAGGGTCTTTATATTCTCTTCAAATTTGAGGCAAGAAGTTTCTTTACCTTTTAAGGCCTTTGACACATTTTCAACAAATGAAGCCATCTCATTTAGTTCTTGGCCATGACTAACTTCTTTAAGCTTGATTTCTTCCTTTAACTCCTTGATAAGATCTTGAGAAATTTCATACTTCTTCTTCAACATTGATTCTTCTGATGTACCCATGCTTGTGTCTTCAGGATCACCTCCAAGTTGTTAGGCTTGATTCAGGAGGACCTAGCTCTAATACTAATTGTTAGAAACTATGACATTGAGAGGGGGGGTGAATCACTGTCTCTACAAATTTACCTTCTTAAATCTGATGTGATAAAACCATAAACACACACAAACACAATTTGCAAGAGAGTACACAATGACACAAGGTTTAATGTTGGAAAGCCAAAATAGGAAGAAAACCCACTGAAACTATGAACTATGCTCATGACCAATTTTTCCTGCTTCTGTTACATTAGTTTCAAGGTTGATATTCAACATGAAGATGATACTCCAAAATTTGACCAACATGCCACTTAATCTGGAGGCTTCAACCCCCGGTAATTCAATCATCTTCTATTGATATTTAGTGAGCTTCAACTCACAAGGAAGCTTCAACTCCCTAACCGATTTAGTCACCACCACTAACCTCCTGCAAGATGATACTTGTAATGAAGCAATAACTCCCTAAGATGAATTAGTTGCAACTCATTTTGAAATACACTTGCTTTGATCACTCTTCACTTTGATTTTTTGAACATCGATTCGACCATATATTTGCACTCTTTCTCGTTGCCTTGTTTTACTCGATTTAGTCACTTCAATCTTCTTGTTTCCCCACTCTTCTTAAAATTTCTTCTCACACCATGAATCATATATTGCTACAAGGAGACATATTTCATTGTTCTATTCACATATTAGGCTAATAAATTCATTGAGTTCACTTTGATTTCTCATGCTTGTCACAATTTTTTTTTCTCAAACTAACTCACTTTTCCATTATGCTTCAATCAGACATGATCATTCATATGTACATGATTCTTAACTAAATTCTCATGTCTAGAATAGTAGCACCTTCTTTACATGCAATCTTACCTGTCACAATCACTCTCTCTTCAAAATTTGTTCAACATGTCCTTTTTAATTGATTGTCAATATTCTTATTATTTTTCAACAAATCTTAAATATTGTCATCTCATTTTTTCACTAAATTTCTCCATTTGTATCTCCAAATTCCATCACATATGCATTCTAACATACACTTTCAAAAGTATTTAAGTCATAATTTTGACAGTCACAAACTCTTACCTTGAGTCACTATCTCATCGTTTCTTCAAAACACACATGTTTTTCACTCACATCTTTCTTGTACTCAATTCTAAAATTATCAAATCCACACCCTGACCTCTTGCATTTCTAATTTATTTTTATCAGCTCACCAACTTCAATTCAAGCTTCCAAAACTCTTGCACTTCCTCATTTGCACAAAAAGGACAAAAAATAACTCTTTAATGTCTCAAGGAATACAAAAAGACACCAATTGTGAAGATAAATCAATTTTGTCTCTTGATTTCCATAATCAAGATAGGAAGAATATTTAATGAAATTGAATCTAGAACAATCTCATTGTATTCTACAACCATTCTTCAACCTTGAACATAAGACTGTGTACATCATATCAGTGACCACTTACCTTAATTCTCAGAATGGATGGCATTGTTATAGAGATAAATAAATTCACTTCACTTTGATGAGGTTATCATGTTTATTTGGAGGAAAAGTACACTTGTGAAGACTGAAGAATGAACTCACTAAGATTTTTATTGCAACTAGAGCAAGAGTGTTTGATACTATGCAAGTATCGAGGCAATGTACATAAGAAATTTGATTATTTGAAGAGGAATCCAATTTCAAACTTAGATGATAATCACTAAAGTTTCTTAAGACTCTGGATACATGAATAACTCCGGGACATAGGATCGTGCACATGAATAAATCAATTGAAGAGGATGAATAATTGTTTCTCAGTCTAAAGAGGGATTGTGCACAAACAATATGACCATTGTAAATTGATTTGGAAACTTCAAGACACATTAAACTTCCCAAGGTGATATAAAACCATTGAGCATCCTCCCACAACCTTGAACCATCAAGGAATTAACTCAATTTGATCAAAATCAAGAAATTTTAAAAAACATCAAATATATAGTCCAACACGGGTTTTGAGAAATATGAGATGAATTTCTCATCCTACACTCTATTTTTTCATCCCCAATCTTTTTTGGAATCTTGGTAATGCTTATACAATGATACTTAGTAAGTTTCACTAATTTTTCATGCATGAAACATTACCAATGTCCAAAAATATCTTCAATGAAACCCTAGATGAGGGTATTACTAGTTTTATACGAGAGACAACTAAAAAACAATTTCTTCAAAAATATTTACATGGTTTTCGAGAAAGAATGCTTGATGGTTGTTGAAAATTGTTACGTTATTTTTAACACAATTGGAGTCTTTTACTTGATGGAATTTGCTTAAAGAAATCATTGTTTGCATAGAGAGCTGAAAAACCTTAAGCTGTCCCCTGTAATCATGAAGGAGGGTTTGATGAGAACAATATTTACCTATCCAAAAAAGTGACTACACTCCATGAAGATGATGTATATCTTGGAACTCTGTAAAAATTAGATGTGTACAGTTCTCACGGTGTTTGAATAAGGTCCCGATTTGACATGACCTTTCAAAGGCAAAGTGAGAGCCTTCATTTTGCATTCTTGAGTCTAGAAAGACTAAATCCTCAGACTTATCCTTTCCAAAAAATTGAACTCACATTCATAAAATTGTCCATTTCAATACATTTTCTCTTAAATATTGTTCTATCAATGATCAATGTAATGAATTTGAATCTTAGACTCATTGGGGCAGTGGATTAACATACATTGAGACACTACCTTTCAGGAAAACATGAGCCAACATGGTTTGATTATTTTACTATGCCAATAATACTTGAAAATTCTCAATCACATTTCCATGTGCTTGTAGAAGTGGTTTGATCATTCATTGAGTAAAACTCCAATAACAATAGTTGGAACTTTTACACACCAGAACATCCACACCAAGAGCAAATACATAGGTACCAACATGTACCTTCAAGAACCAAAACCTTAAAATACCTTATAAGCATGAGAGACATCATGAAAATACATTGAAGACACTCTAGAAGTGATTAAACAAGTTTTGGAGTCCAACAATACCTTTTTGCTCCTATCGATTTGGTGCACACCCAAGAGAGAGAAAATCTACTTCACCAAAATGCTCATAAATTTTCAACCACACCTCTGTTTGAGAAAATTATTTTTGAAAATTATTTTTATGCCAATTTAATCCAAAAATTCATTCTATTATTTATTCGAAGGAGGCTGTATAATTTTTTTGAAGGCTAAGAATCCAGGTAGCTCGAAATGAGCTTTTCAAAAATCATGTTTTATAAAAACTCACATAACTTGAACAAAAGACCTAAATTTTACATGAAATTTTTCATGAAGCATAAATACACCTTTCTCCATCATCTCCCATGATTAATATGAAATTAATAGGTCTAAAGTTTTATAGCCCATCTCATTTGCATGCAAGAACATTGTTTGTTCTCAACACCATTTCTGACACACATACAAAAATAACCCCTGGAGATAATATGATCCTAAATTTTTCTCACACATGTTGTGGATATTCTTTCAAACTCTCTCCCATTCTTGGTATGACATGTACCTTTCCGTTTCACTTCATTAGGCACCTGAAACCACCCTAAAATGACACTACCTAATAATTTCAAAGACCATGTCTTCTTGAAACCATATGAAGTAATCTTGAAGATATAAAAACATATGAGAAGAATGCTCTTGCACTCTCCCTTTTCCATCAATTCCTTTGACATCATTGAAAAAAATCACTATGCAATAGGGTGCAACAATTTGTAGGTTCTCGTGACAACATCATGATGTATTGACATGTCATCTTAAATGTTGTTGAGGCCAACGAGATTTGGTAGAATATCATTGTATGTTATCAGACATATTTAAATTTCATTAAAAAAATTGTTGCTATAAAAATATTTTCTTAGCTTAGTGACCGCTACGCTCGAATTATGTATATTTTCTTCGTAATACTCTTTGTATAGCTTAGTGGCCGCTAGGATTAGACCTATACGTATTTTCTTTATAATAAAATATTTTTATCTTAGACTATTTTAAATTGGTTTATTATATTGACAATTAAATAAACTATGACATTAACATTGTTGTGTTTTTCCTTTTAGTGGGATTTTTAGGCATACCAGAAATAATCTGCTGCATACAATGTAGGAGTTTTCAGCATTAACCTAGTTTAGGTTTACAAATGAAAGTATAGTCAAGATAGATTGGCTCGAAAATACCAAGATAAATTCTCATATCAATAAAATATTTTCCTTTCTTCATGCTGGTCTCTTTAGAGGGTGGGATCCTACTTGTGGAATGCTTAACAAGCTGCTAGGCTCATATTCATTTAAATATATAATCCTTTCTTTTTTTCATCTAGGATGATTCCATAAAACACACATATATTTAAATGGTAAAGTGGAGTTGAGTATGAAATGCTTGAATCAACAAGGCAATCTTAAGTGGGAAATGAGTGTGGTCGCAATGGCAATGCAACTAGCAATACAATTATATAGGTTAGTGGATGCTATCCACATCCATAGGATTTTTTCATTGTAAGGGATCTTAGCATAGGTTATTTTCCTCTAGGTTCAAACCTATACACATTTTCTTCATTATATTATTTGTATATCTTAGTGGACATGACGATTCAACCTTTGGAAACTCTCTTAACCATATTATGAAGTCATTAAAATTTAGAATCCTCGTTTTTATATGAATAGGATTATACCATCAAATGAACATAAATTTTAAAGGTAAAGTGGAGTTGAGTATGAATATATTTACATGACAAGGAAAGATTAGGTGGGGATTAATTGTCTTTATCTCATCAAATGGATATGGTTGGTAACAAGGAAGATGCCAAGACAATAAAAGTTTTTAAAGAATATTTTTAGGAATTATTTCAAATATTTAATATTGGTCTAGTCAATTGAAGAGTAAAGCTAAGATAGTAGTTAAATATTAATTGTATGGCCAATTTTCAGGCTTGTGGAAAACATATCTAAAGGTTAATGAAATTTAATATTCAAATACACATAATCCATATTAATCTCACTACATGTATCTTAATTTTAACTTTGAAGAAAGAATCACAACTTGGGTGGGTTTCAACTCGTTGCAAGTTTCTTAGTGTCTAGATGAATGTGAAGAGTGTTTGAATGTTTGAGCGTATGATAATGAAGTAACTGCCCCTCATGGAAGTTATAGTAAAATCAAATACCAATTTCTTTTTTTTTAGTAAAATCAAATTATATAAAGACTACTTAACTAGAAAGAAATATTAAAATAAAGATAATTGGAAAGAAAGATTGAAAACCAAGAAAACAAACATATGTAAAAAGACTTAACTATATGGACTAATGACTCAATAATGATTAAGATCTTGATATGAGCTGATGTTTTCTGATAAGAAAACACTATAAGCTTACAAAAAAGTGATTTATAAACCACATGGATTTGAAATAATGGCTTAACGACCGTTAAGCTCCATTACTTATTAGAAGGAATGGTTTAGCGGATGTTAAGGTCTAATGTTTCCTATTTTGATAATATTAATTGAATAAAAATTCACAGTAATATAGCTTAGTAGTTGCTTGGTTTTTTCCTTTATAAAGCTAACAAGAAATCAGTATATAACAACTATTTCATACTCTCGAATCTGATGATAAATTATGGATATGTCAAGCCATGAAGAAATAATAAATTATGGAATTTTAACGTGTGTTGATGGTAGGTATTCAACTAGAAACTCACCCAACAATATTGTGGATGATTCCATGCTCCCAAGAAATGCACATAAATTTTAATGGTAACATGGAGTTATATATGAAAATCATGGGGAATGAGTGTGGTTGTAATGGCGAGGTTGAAAGGAATGATAACCAAATCATACCAAGCCAAGAACACGAGATGCTAATCGAACACCACAATCAATAAGATGAAAGCAATTTTCTAGAATAACTTTACATAAAACCTTTACCAAAAAAATGAGCATCAATATCATATATTATTATGGAACTCAATGCAATACAATGAGAATGGGCCTTGCTTAAATAGGCAAGGAATAACAATCTAAGAACCGGTCAAGGTCGTAGATCAATCCATAAATTAAGGAAATAAGTAGTCATCAAATAACTAGTCAAGACCATAGATTTAGGAGAGAACTAGACATGAAGGATCTAGTCAATACCATAGATCAAGGAAAGAAATAGTCAATACCATGGATAAAGGAAAGAATTATACCTAATAACTAGATAATATCTCCTAATATCTAAATAAGATAAAATAAATATCCACACACATAAGTGGGTGAGGATAAATACAATAAAGGTAAATAAAGTACCTAGGCAAACATGAGCTAAGGTAAATACCTACTCTAACACCCCCTCAAGTGAAGCTAGGGGCCAAAATAGAAGTGGCATGTCCACGGATGAGTCCCGATAACTAGGCTCGATGAGGTACTCATGTACAATAATTGGGATAAAGGGACACCGTAAGATACCCAAAACTAGTAGCAATAAAGTAAAGAGAGTAAAAAACCACTCCAAGGCATCCCAAGAAGCTTGGATGAAAAAAATCATACAATGCTAAATAATTTTGGTGTGCACTATGGTCGAATCTGCTTGCTTGATCACAAAACTCAAAAACAAGCGACTTTCGGGTTTCACCAAAATAGCTCTGTATAAGGAGACTATCAATGGAGTGATGTCGAAAGTGAAAAAAACACCAAACATAATTCAATCAACTGCTGCAAATAGGTGCGCCATGATCCAAGAACAAAAACCAAAGCAACAAGGCAAGGACACAAAATCCAAAGTGTCATGATCCAAGAAAAGCCAAGGTAACAAGGCAAGGACACAAAACTCAAAGAAACAGGATCAACACCATACCCTCCCATACTGCTAAATGAGTGGAGTGGCACTACAAATCTGTATGAGTTATCAAAGAAACTACTTGAACACTAAAAAAATAACACTGGAATGCACTAGAATAGATCCCCATAAGAGATCATTGTCAACATGCCCAAAGTTTTGAAAATATAGATTCAAAATCTCTCAACAAACAAGAGAGATACACTACACTGCTAAAGAAAAATGCTCAAAATAAGAAGCATCACAATGCATAAGGTATAGAAAGTGGAGAAAGAGGCCGAATGGTGGAGGAGCCATGCCTGTAGAGTCCTCTCAATGAATGCCTATGTCGCTGCCACGAGTGATTAGATATCCACCCCAAATCAACATAGATGGATGAAGAAGATGCCTGCATATGACTTGGTGTAAAATGCACAATGGGTGCATGCAAAAGAACATCAGAATGTGTGTTAGGTTGATCATGTTTGATAGCTGAAATCTTAGGTTTCTCAAGCCTAAGTGAAGGTGCATAACTCATGTGTTGCTCATGATCCTTAGAAAGAGTTGAGTGAACAAAAAAATGAGCTCACAATGTGTAATCCCAATGAGGTGTCTTCTCAAAAACCAATGTCATGATGAGAATTCCAGTTAACATTTGGAATATAGGAAATAATATCCTGTTAATGTCTACCAATGACTCTGCTAGTGAAACCCATAGAACGGAGCATGTGAGAACTGAATGCAGTGGTATGCTTCTCAAAAAATCCATGCAGCTAAGTAGAAATAGGATACACAACATGTGGTACTGTAATAGGCACCGATGTGGAAGATCATGCAGTAACAAGCCTCACAAGTTTAGAAGCCTAAAGAGTAGGAATAGGTTCAAAGAATAACATATCAATGTAAGTGGGTTCAGGAGTAATAGCTGTAAGTGGACTAGGAGCATGGATATGGTTGTCAAAAAAATCATGATGATCTTTGTGTAGGCTAGCAAGTTGTTCTTTGGAGGAGTGGATTATTGTATCCTTGTCGTGAATGAGTGATTGTAGAAGAAATTTTTTCTTGTTGAGTGATCTATTTTCTTCCACAAATTTTACAATATCCTCTTGAAGTTCACATACTTCGAGAGAAAAGCATATCATTCTTAGAATCCATGATAGATACAAAATACAACTCCTAGAAGTTTAGAACGTTGGTCTCAGCCGAAATTGCGTCCACAATTGATTACAACATTCCTCCATATTTGACACTTTATAATTATAGTGCAAGTCTCAAAATAAATATTTCCAATGGAAAGAGAATGAAAAAAATCACTTTTGCAAAAAATGGCACTTAAAACCGAGTTACCAATCAAAAGTTACAAGTTTTTAAATATTTTGCTCTATTATTTATTTTAGTTTCCACTAAAACAAAATAAATTGTTATTGCCTTCACTACACAAATAAAAGTAAAGGAGGCTGAAGTTAAGCACCTAATAGTAGGAATCACAATCTTTAAGCCCTCATATGACCATACCATATGACTAAGGGCTAAGGATTTTAATGGGGATCCTTTGCAAACAAATGAGCAGCAATATCATCAAGGTCGTAGATCAAGCCATAAATCAAGGAAATAACTAGTCATCAAAGAACTAGTCAAGACCATAGATTTAGGAGAGAAGTAGACATCAAGGATCTATTCAATACCATAGATCAAGGAAATAACTATACCTAACAACTAGATAATATCTCCTAATATCTAAATAAGATAAAATAAATATCCACACACATAAGTGGGTGAGGATAAATACAATAAAGGTAAATAAAGTACCTAGGTGAACATGAGCTAAGGTAAATACCTACTCTAACAGAGGTGACTAGTTATCTTCATTTCATTAAATGTTGAGTGACTCATACCTTCCCAAAACCAACCAAAGTTATTTTTGGTTTTATTGCCAAACCAATGTGTTTTCTATAAATTTCCAAACATTTTCAAAATCTCTAAGTTTTGTTTAAAAGCAATCTATTGTTCTTGTGAATCTTGCATGCATATTGTTCTAGTGACCTTTGCACATATAGTGTTTAAATAACATGCATATTTTTCCTCATTTAAATATTCCATGTCTAATCCATTGATGTATGTGAGTGTTTTTTCTATAGTTCAATTTCTATGGACCCAACAGAGATCCCTTCAAGGAATGCTTCAATTAGCTAGTGCGTCCTTGATCTAGTTCGTCTATGGATTTTTTCTGGATTGAAAAACATTTAGATGTTATTTTTTATTTCCTTTACCTAGATCAAGATCCAAGACATTGAATTGGTGTAATGAGTGGTTCTTCCTATGTTTTACTTGAGGGCTATGTTCGGTCCCTTTAGGAAGAATCTATGCTCCCACGAAATGATTGACAATTGATCATAAATTAAAATTGTAAAGTGAGGTTGAATATTAAAGTCTTGACCTAATGAGGTAATCTTAGGTGAGGATTGAGTGTGATCGTAATGGTGAGGTGAATAATTTTGTACATTTCATTAATGTTGAGTGACTCAAACCTTCACCACATTGCCCAATGACCACTCGGACTTTATTGTTATCAATTTTTATCATTTAGATAATTTGTGTCCCATCAATTGATGTAGGTAAGAATATTTATTTTAAGATCAAATTCTATGGACCTAAAAACACCCTTAATATCATTTTGTCAATGCGCCTGGTATTGCTTACATGATCACACCCCACTTAGGTTAATTCTACTTCCTACCTAGATATGGGGTTTGATGTTATTAGAAAATGAAGTTCATAGGGTGGCGAGGCCGAGACACGATGGAGTATTTGGATGGAAACATGCTCATATTAGGAAGCTATTTACCTTACTTCATGATTGTCGACATGGAGGATAGGAGCCTCCTCTAGGGAAATATTATCTTATCCAGATGCACCCTTGATTTAGATTTTCTATTCCATTTTCTAAAAGATTGGCGGGCATTCATATTATCATTTTAATTTACTTTATCTGGCTTAGGATCCATGATATTGAATTGGTTTCACCCAATTTTTATGTGGAGAACATGCACCCAGAGACATGGAGGGTGTTGGACATTGTTTTTTGTTGTTTTAATTTATTGCAAGCATCATTAATGGAAAAGGGTATCAAGGTGGCAGAGGAGTCGGTATGAAGTGTCATCCATGTTCAAACTTGAAGGCTGATTGGTAGTGAAGTGTTTTGGTGTCATGTCATGGTGTCTTGGTCAACATGCATGGCTGATTGCATGGGTATAACATCAAGGTGATTGTAGGTGTTCTCTAAAGGTTGTATTAAGTCTCTAGGGTGTCAAACATGTTTAGTGACATATTTCAAAGTTGTTATAATGTATGTATAGTGAATAATTGTTTAGTTCTTGTGAAGCATGTGTTGGTATTAACCATTCTAAGCCTAATCCTAGACCTAGTGCTAGTAGATGAGATGGAAGCATGAATAATGGAGTAGAACATGTTCGTATAAGCATGATAAATGTGTTGTGGTATAACATAATAGGTGTATATTATGTTTAAGTCTAAGATTTAATAGTTTTATGTAGTTTCAAGGTATTTTAAAGAAATAGTGAAGACAAGGCTAACAAACATGGGTAAGTAATGGGAATAGAGAGTTGAAGGTATGATCAAACATGGATGGGAATTTTTAGTCATGAAAGAGGTTTCTACGGTGATGTGTGGAAATTTTTACATTAGGATTCAATCGTCTACTTTTTCTACATCAAATTGAAGCTTGTGTGCATCGTGGAACTTGTTCAAATGTTGCTTGAAATATATGGTAGTAAAAGAAAAGGAAACTTACACCATGGGCTCTTACCGCCCAACTGCATATGGAAGCACCCCAAGCTGAAGTGTTGGTAGACTACAAACTTAGCTTCTCCATTCATTACTTTTGGCACCTTGTATGGAATACGCCATTCCCCTTCAAACACCTTGCATGCAGTCTCTTGAACCACCCTCCCATGAACTCTTTATACACTTTAGAAACAATTACGCATAGAGTGTATTTGGAAAATTTATTCATTGGGGATTTATTTTCCAATGGAAACTCCCAGATGTTCTCCCTAGGTTTGTCGGGTACTCCAATTTCACTAAATACAATCAAAAATAGAATTGTGCCCCAAGTAATATTCTCACCTTTATCTTCTTGGATGCGTACCTCATTCACCAAGATTTTTGTGATGTACCGATAATGTTTTAGTATGTCTTGTTGACCATTTTGTGCACTATATGTAACCAACACATATTCACCTCATTCCACCATTCAGTGGCACCCAAACTTGCTTCTTGTCAATCGTGATACAACCTTGTGGCCATGTCTGTAATGTTGGTTACTTTGAAGGCTCGGCCCCCCTTCTTATACAGATGTAGGGAAGATGTGACATCAATGCCCTCATCATCTGATAGATCTCCAGTGATCTTTGAGCTCGAGTCATGCAACCCTGTCACCTTCCCAATCAACTTGGCGGTGATCCTCATTCTCCTTCCTGTGAAGTAGAAAAAGTCTTCATGGATGCATGACATGAGCCACTGATACAACTTCTCAGGCTTCCCAAAATAGGGAAACTCCAGAATTTTCATAACCCCCATGCTTTTGAGTAACCTCTTCACGGTGGTGTCCAAAACCTAGTGCCATCTACCAAGTACTAATTTTTTCTTCCTATAAAATTCTACTGCGACGTCATTTAGGAATTTCTTAGTGCATTGGTTGATCTCTAAAACCCTACACTGTGTAATCTTTGTTGTCCAAGGTCACCCCTCAATAAATTATTTTAGATATAACATCTCAGCCAATCACTCCTATGTTGGGTTGTCAACCTCCTTCTCTGCTACAAGATCCCTCCATGGTGACATTGCTCCTTTCGATTCTACGAGTGCGAAATGAAAACCCTTCCTGTCGTGCAAAATGAAACCAAAGTCACCCTCCCATCGCACACACACACCATTACTTAAATCCTTCTTCCGTGCCTAGATGCTCAACACCGTGCTTCGCAAAGTGATAGGTTTACTTTCTCTGTAGAGTGCTCATCATCTCCATCTCTTCTTCAAACTTCTCAATTTTTATTTAAATTCGCAAGGTAACAAATGACATTGAAAATTTAGAATTTAAACCAAGTTTCAAAACTTCCTTTCATTAATTTCTCCACCTACCACTATATATGGTATTAATTCCCTTTTAGTTCATTTGACACCTCTTTGTTATGTGCCCCAATCTCTCGCACCTCAAACTTTGGTGCCTCAGTCATAACTTTTTGGCATGCCACTACTTATCTATCACAGATATCCTCTACTCGCACTTCCTTACACCAAAGTATTTATCCAATGTGACCCAAACATACGTAGTCTCAAATGCTATAGCCTCCTTGAGTTATATTGAGTGCTCACCACCTTATGCATGGTCTTTAACTTTGAGCAATCCTCTTGAATTTTTCATCACTTTTCAAAACATGTTCCCTTTATGGACACCCATGAGTTTATTTCTTTTTGTACCAGACTAACCTTATTTATCCACCCCACACTAAGGGTATGTGTAGTCCTTTGCACATAAAAACACTTGAGATTGTAATTAGGTTCCGACGCACAAATATGCTTATTACACATAATACTGAACTAAATTGACAAAGCATAATGACGAGGAAGGAAACACATTAAAGGAAATATAGTAAGGGAAATATAATCTAAATGGAAATACTACCTTATTACAAACACCAAGAAGGCTTATTTATAGTAGGGATTCAACCTACTCCTATTGAAGTAACCGAGAAACTATGTTCCATCAAGTGCCTCTAGCTAGCAAGTGCTAGGACACCGATCTTGTTGATGCATGACTATATTGTGGTTGGACGCGAAAGAGTTTTTTTCTCTAATGCGTGACAAGGATATTTTTAATGCATGAATTATTGCATTTTCTGACATGCCACAAATATTTTATGTGGACGAGCAATAAGAAGATATTGCTGACATGTGACAAGGGTCTGTTTAATGATGCCCGAAACTTCTCTTCTTGACGCATGACTGTACTTTTATTAACACTTTCTATAATTTTCTACGATGCATGACTTATTGTATTTGTTGATGCGTGAATTAGTGTGTTTGCTGACGACGTGTGACTTAATTTTCTTTGATGCATGACGTAGTGTATTTGCTAACGTGTGAGTCAGTTTTCTCTAATGCACAACTTAGCGTGTTTTTTAATGCATGGCTCATTTCATAATAATGGAAGGTGTTAGTGCTCAGAATGAGAAGACCCCAAAAGTAACTAAGAAATCTCAAATGTCCATGTTCAAGTATTTTGGAAACTTTGTTGCTATAGATACCACAACCACCAACACCCATATAACTTCCATTGGAATGAAACTGAGTAAAAACTATGTGGAATGTGATATTGAGGTGGAAATGCATTCTACACAATATCGACAAAATGACACCTATGATGATACCATGCTAGATATCAAAGATATACTTGTTGAGATGCTAGACCTTGAAGATATCCTTCCTGTTGGGGTGCAACCAAGAGTGCATCAAGATATTGCACATACAAATATTCAGTAAAATGGAACACAAAAATCAAATTCAAATTTTAGTTCATGAAAGAGGAAACTAGGTGATTGTGATAATGCTCAAAATTCTACTCAAAAAAGTAAAACATTGAAAACGAACAAGAATATGTGGACAATTGAGAGGATGTAAAAGTTTTATTGGGCTACCAAATTTCTATTTATCGAACCTGTATAGCCATCTAATTCAAAATATATCCCATCTGAATGTACATGTACAATATGTACGTGGAAATTGGGAAAGTAGCAAAAAATGCAACTAAAGCTGGACACTATAGAAAAACACCATGTAAAATAATATTTGATTGTAACGGGGGAGGATGGCCAAAAAACCAAAACACATAAGTGAAAAACTAAAAAATAATGCATGCTTGTTAAATACACAGTAGAGTATGAAGCATAGCAGAAAAAACATAGACATCTCATGGAAAAGGGAGGAACAATCACATCGCAAATTGGTAAGATGAATCAAACAAATCTGCATTTAAAACTTGTACAATTCTCTACTTTATTCCACATACTAAAGAAAGGAAGACCGATTTCGGATTTCCTCAATTTCAAAGTTTTGTATCAGTATAATCAAATTCCTAATGTTCCTTAGTCTCATTGGTCTAACAAGAGTGTATGGGGAATGTAAACATTCCTTTCGATGATAGAGAAGGAATATTTTAAAGAGAATGTAAAAAAGAAGTTTATCTCTCTTTTAATTGATGAATCAACATTAGTCGACAACCTTTGCATAGGTATGTATCCACATCTATAATTTAGAAAATCATATAAGGACACCTCATCTGTGGGTGTTATGAAAATGGTTGAAAAGCGTAATTCGAAAACCTACATAAAATATTTGTTTCTCATTTAAAATATATTGTTGGAATGATTGATTATGAAATTTCTATGAATTTGGTATGCATTTGAGCGAGATGATGCATCAATCATGCAGGGTCACCAAATAGGGTTGTGTGTTAGATTGCAAACAACATTGGCCCCTTATATGCTAGTAATTCACTGTATGGCTCACATAATGAATTTAACGTATAAAATGGTAAGAAACTACGAAAATGTTGATAAATTAGAAGACCTTATAAGAAAACTTCATGCCTTTATGGAAAGTAGCCTAAAGCATTTTCTTGAATTCCATAAATTCGTAATTGGAATTAAAGATGGCAAAAAATTATGAAGGATGTTGAGATGAGATGGATTTATTTTTATGAACCTGCATATAGAGTTTGTGAGGAGTATCCTTCGTTGGTTTGTTACATGCACAAATATCATCATGAGCTTGATAGGGTGAGTGACTTGCTATTCTGTTTAAGCGATTTGGAGACATTTCTTAATTTGGTTGGTATTATTCCAATGTTGCATTAGATCAAGTACACCGATGAAGCATACACAAGGAGATTAATCTATATTGTGGATTTTTATGTGGATGAGAAAAATGGTATGTAAAAGTCTTGATGTCTTATACTACTCCCAAGATAGTTTTCATACACCTATTTTTGATAATTGAAAAGATTTATTAGATCTTAAAAATCCCAGCAACTATTTGAGATTTAATATCCACGATAACCTTTGTATCAATGTTAATGGGAGGGACATACCAATGCACTGCAAAAATGTCAATATATTATAGGATTAGAAAGATAAGATGTTCTGTGATATGTAATCTCTTTGAGTCTCTGTTACATTTGAAACAAGAATAAAGATTAAAGAAAATTTAGAATCCTTATCATTAGAAATTAGAGTACATTTCTCCAAAGATAATTTTTTGAAGCAATGGGTGTGATGAATCCTAATTTTTGGAATATTGAAGGTTCTCATGCAGACTTTGTAAGAAAGAATTTCCATAAATCCATGGGTACAATAATGGAACATTTCAAAAATACTTGAGAGGTCAAGGGTATGGAAATCAAAGGTATACTAAATGTTTATTTATTAAAGTCTAAATTAAAAAAAAATCAACAATAGTGAGGAACCAATATAAAAATTTAGATGAACCTTATGAGAGTGGTGTTATTATAAGGCTCTAGAGAGGAATCTATCGAGTAATGTATTACAAGAAGACATTAGTTAATATTTCAAATTATATGAGTTATGCCAAACAATGAATTTGGGGCTGTGGAGGAAAAAAGGGTTTCCAATGCTTTATCCTTTATAAAATCAAAAGCGAGAAACAAGTTGGATAAAAATATGGAAATTTGAATGAGGTGTTATGTTTCTCACTATTCCGTGGAAACCTTTCCTTTCGATAGAGCAATTGTGCATTGGAATTCTCTTTCCAAAAGAAGAGGTGTAATGTAATGTTCTACAAGTAACACTTGTTCCCAACGATGAGATTGGAATTGTAGATAATACATATTCAAGTACAACTATAAGTAAAAAATATATCTTGTAAATTTTAGGAAAAGATGACACTTTGAGTTGCTCAAAAAAATTCTCCATTCAAATTTTCCTAAAATGAAAATTTCACCATATTACAAATATTCACCACTAAAATTATCCTGGTCAAACTCAAAGGACATCCATACCTGGTAAGAATATTTTCCCAAAATAACCTTACTATTGTAGCCAATGTACAATCCTTTGTAGGTGTCACTTGTTCCCACCTTGTAAGGTAACTGCACAAGTGATGATGTAGCGCGATCTAGTTTTGCGTGTGGTTGGGAAAAAATATCCACAAAGTTTATTTCCCATTTTTCAAAAGGCTTTACACTAGTAATAGACATCAAATGCATTTCATCTCATTTCTTAGGTTTAAGAAGGCATTGACGGTGATCACATGCTTTACAATACTCCTTTGCAATCCTTGTACAAGGTTTCCCACCATAAACTATCTAGTGGAATCTTGTGCATGGTGGCATCACCTATATAGTGTCCACTTGCATTACCACCATTAGCTCCTCCATGATTTTCATGTGCTCATGATCTAGTACACACTGGTGTAATACTTCATCTCGACCTAGTTTGTATAAGTCACCACTAATCAACATGAAAGGTGCGACACGAATTGTAAGTTGTTTCTTTTCTAAGGCCTTCATTCCTTCGGGTGCTATACCTATGCTTAAAAATATAACAATATCCTATAACTCCAAGTGCACATGGTTCAACTGTATAATTTGCATCCGGCATTGTATCGATCGTAATACTCTGCGAATCCTCTCTGATTGAATCCTTGATAAGTGGTTTGGGCCAAAATTGCTTTTTCTTGGTTTTACCACAACTGTAAAGTCAAACTCTTGGAATAATATAACCCATCGACATATGTGCCCCTATAAAATGGGCTTATTTACCAAGTATTTCAATGCCATGTGATCTGTATAGAACACAAAAGGTGTTTCTAGAAAGTATTGTATGAACTTATGCAACATGTAGATCATTGAAAAAGCTCGCACTCCGTAGTTATATAATTTTATTCTACAAGAGTCAACTTTCTACTAGAAAAACAAATAGGATGATCTACAATACCTTCTCTAGGATGAGATAGAACTGCACTAATGGTCATGCCAGAGGCATCCACATGTACGTGAAAGGGTAGATTCCATGAAGGAAAACATAAAATAGGCACCATAGTAAGCCTTTCCTTCAGTGCTTTGAATGTGCACTGCTGCAGTTCTCCCCAATAGAACTTCCCTTTACCTTTTAATAACTCCTCCAAGGGTATGAAAATATTAGCATATCCTTTGATAAATTTTCTGTAATACCCTATGTGGCCCAAGAATCGCACACCTCACTCTGACTGGTGGGTTCCTCTAAGCCTAAAATGACTGCAATCTTAGTTAGATCTACTAATAAACCCTCCTTACAGATGATATGCCCTAGAAAAGTTTCAAAAGGTGTAAAAAATATACACTTATTAATATTTAAAGAGATGTTTAACTATCTACACCTCTAAAACATTAACCGCAAATTGTCACAATGATCCTTGATAAGCTAATACATGGTCCAATCATCTAAGTAAACCTGCAAGAATTTGTGAATAAAATCTGGAATGTTTGAACCACAATATGCAAAAATACTGCAGGCATGTTCTTCAATCCAAAGGGCATCACTGTGTATGCAAAACTTCCCCATTCAGTGGTGAAAGTTGTCTTCTCTTGATCTTCTTTAGTAATTCTTACTTGATGATACCCAGAGAATCCATCTGTAAAAGAATAAATTTTGTGCCCTGCAACGCCTTCCAATATTTCTTCAGTGAATGGTGTAGGGAAAGGATCAATCACACATGCAACATTCAACTCCTTGTAGTCCACAAAAATCTTGATTCTTCCATCTTTCTTTATGCTAATTACCATAGGGCTAACCCACTCTAATTCTTCTATGGGCTCAATAATGCCAAATTCCAACATCTTGTCAATTTCTTCTTTAACTTTTACGCGTAGGTTAGGGTTCATCCTGTAAGGTCTCTTCCTAACCGGGTGCACACCTTCCTTTAACTTAATTTTCATCTCACCCAAAGATTCATGCACTCCTTTCAAATCATGGTAGCCCTTAGGAAACAAGTCCTAGAAATCACGTAGCAACTCAATTATCTTATCCACTTTAGAGTCAGACCAGTAATATCTAATTATGGCCTCCTTAGGTTCTAGCATCTGTGCCAATGTTCACTTTCTTCATCTTCATAGGTTCATGGTAGGAATTTACCTTCTCACTTGCACTATCTAAGACCTCACATGTAGCCTCCGACCATATAGACCATATTTCCTTTCTCCTTCTCTAGGAAAGCATGCTCAAGTAGTTCTGCATCTATCTCATCTACTTTTTCAAAACACACTTCTATATCTGACTCACCAAATAACTCTTGAATGAGTTCTTCATCCTTTGCACTATCTCCCATAGTCAATCACTTCATAACCTATAATTCCTCTTTCACCAGAGGTTTAGTGGAGAAGTAGTTAAAAGTATGGATCATTCCTGCAGTCAAGTCTTTCCAATTTCCAGTCTCCCTATACAGACTCTGCATAAAAATACCAAATGCGTGCATAACCTCACAAGGTGAAATAAAGTTTGTGCACCCACAATGAAGGTGGTAAAGCTTCCTGCCCCTCTATCCAAAGTCTCTCACACTATTGAATGTGGTGTTGAATAGGATTATTACCATGATATTCACATATTTGAGTAGGTGCATTACTCTTGAGAAACCGGGCTGATAGAGAAATTATCACTTCTCTCCATTCTATGAGATTATCCCTATGAACCATCCACCAATGACACATTGTTATCCTACGTAGGGTATACACTAACATATTCCTTCTTTCCACCTGATCCTTCCATTGTACTTCCATGGCTCGTAGGAATACCTCAGGGTTTCCTTCACCAATGTACTAGGATACAGGGTTTTTTCCTAACCTCTAAACACAACGTGGCCTACTTACATGTGTAGCTACGCTTCTTACCTCATGCAAAACCATCTTATAAGTGCCATTTACAAAATTATCACTTTGGTAATACTTGTAGTATCATTGATGGATTATGCATTATTCCAATGGGTAATTCCTTCCTTATATGGCTCAAGTACTTCTAGATCTCGAGTTGTGTGAACATAAATTCTGTTAAGGTATTCTTCACTTAAGGGCTCAACATAAGGTGTAAATTTCCCATATGTTAAAGGGATAATAACTCGTTCTTCCTTGTTCTCAAAACTGATATATCCCTTATTGAACCGTAGATGAGCATTATTTATATAGCACCAAGGGAATCCAAGGAGAGATGGGAAGTTGACCGCTTCTGCAAGCGCTAAGACCTCAAAGTCCCAGTGAACTTGGCCCCTATATAGTAATGGATGCATCCTTCAATACTCCAATTGGTATGGCCTTAGTCCAATTTTCCATATACAACACATTGGAAGATGGCTGTAATGGAGGTCTGCCCATCTAAACCCAAGAATATAATGTAAGAGGCGATGCATCCTAGAATCTCTTGTGAAAAACCTAGGCACACCGGCACATCACTCGGCCTAAACTAAGCACTCACCTAAAAATGCAAAGGTACAGCCCCTCTTTACATTTTTAATGCGAGAATGTTAGTGTGATGATGGTAAAACATATTCAGATCCATAATTAAACATAAACATTCCATAGTGCATAATCCAGAGATATAGATCTTAGATAATCATGAATTAAACAATAACTATAATAAGATTAAATATACATGAACAAGATTCAATTATGTTCAACACCATTACATTAAACAACGTAAAACACAAAATATTTTTACATTATAAGGTATATCCATGAGTCATGCACGCATAAGATCCACCAACATAACTCTATAATAATTAACACTCCCTAAACTACATAGTTTAATACATATTTATAGAGGTGGGGACTTTCACTTCACCATGAATGCATTTATCAAAATAGGTCATATGCTGATAATAGCTATGCCTATTTACAATAGCATGGATATATGCAAGTATTCTAATAATAGATGTCCCACTAGTAACTAGAAGAAGAAATCTTTATATTAGCTCAAACCATGCATGCCATTTATCATCTTCTCATTCCCAAAATATCATTGCATGTAGCGTAAGTCTTCACCTCCATGTGTGCTCTGCAGCTATCTCCAAAAATATCCCTTATCCATAAAAATGGATAAGTCCTGAGCCAAAGTGTTCGGCGCATGTTTCCTTTTGTATCTTCTCGCACCTTCAAATGTGTCTTGTTTGCACATGCGCATCCTTTGTGTATATCCTCCTTAGATCAACATTTTTCTTCTCAACATTACCCCACACTAAAGTACATTGTCATCTTGGTAATGGGAATTCTTTCTGATGTTCCCAATAATAAAGAATAAGTAATGAAATAATTAATGGAAAATTGTACAAAAGAATAAAATTTTACTCTGTAGCACCCTCTTATTCAATTGGGAGGATCAGCTCTAGATATTCATTTTCTATTTCAACCTCCAATATCTGCTAGTCATTTAGCACAGTCCTTTTCTTTTCTAAAATATCTGTGACTATGGCATCTAGTTCGTTCTGAGTAATCTTTTCCTTCTCATTCTGTAGTACTTGGAAAACATTGGCCATACCTGACATCATTCCTTCCATGAGGTCCATATTTTATACTATGAGCTTCCCAATCTCATCAATCCTCTCTTTATGTGGATCCTAGGCTATTGTGAGGGCCTCACACTTTTGTTTCACCAGTGCCAATCTTTCTACGCATCCAAGTGTCTCATCTTTCATTGCTGCGTAACTTCATTATCTTCAACTAAAGTTCTGGTCCTTATTACTACCTCTGGTTCCACACATAAATTGAGATCTTGGTCTTGCTTTCTTTAGTTCATCCTTCAAAGTTTGGAGCAATGCCTCATCAGTTGAAAATTTTCTAAGAATAGAGGCATGTGCTCTGTCTTCTTCTTGTTAAAAATATTTTAGTGCAGGAATTTGAATTGGCCTACCTTCTAACACCAAATTTACCAAAGTGTGCACATAATGCATAGCAGAAGGAAAAAATTCAGGTACCTTAGGTTCTAGATGAGGCCTTGTTTTCGAATGTGATCACCAATCTCCTCAGCCATGCCAACGAAAGCCTCATTATTTGTTTGTTCTTGTTCCTTCTTTTCCTTTGTGCATACTATCTCTCAGCAGTTTTATCTTTGTTATCCTCCATCAGTGCTTGAATGGTGGTGGCCTTATAAAAATTTATCCATGCCACCTCAGCGGATACCTTGGCCAAGGCATTACTAACTGCTCATCAAAAATTCAATTAGGTTTTATCATCATATTCCTACTTTGGGGTGCCTTCTTCACTATTCGAGATACATAGGACTCTTCACACACATAAAAATATGGTTCATTCATATGAGTCTGCATGGACCAAGATAATTATTTCCTTGTGCACATAGTGGCCATATATGGATCCATCAACTCCCACCCATATAAATCCTTGAGGCCAACAATGCTTTGGCGGGTGTAGACAATTTTTCTTGTGTCCTCAGTATAGCCCATACTAGGGAAAACATATTAATCACTTCTCTTTGTCTTGGGACCCTTAGGAACTTGGTCACCAAGTTTTGAAGTTGGACCTTCTCCTATCCGAGTCATAACTGGTGCATTGGATTCCTTGTGCACATCTTCTTCTACTTATTTTACCCCTTCCTTGTCATCTCTCATTTATTAATCCCGGTATTTCTCCACATTTTAGGGTTCGACCAAGGGGTACCAGTGCGCTCTCTTTGACTCCTTCACCCCCTCATTAAGCTTCAACTTTATTCTTCTCTTTTTCTCTATTTCTTCTTTCTGAGGGGAGAGTCGAGGTGACCTTCGTAAAGGTTGTGATGTTCCTATGCCTTGGGTCCTGGTTCTTTTGAATACCTTCTTAAACCGGTGCTCCTCATGGACTACATCTACATCCAAGTCTTCTTATCCTTGCACCTATGGGGAAGTATCTGCATGCTCACTTTCCACTTTATCTATGGGTTTCCTCCAACCTCTATGGTCTAAGCCTCAACTATCCTCGTGTTCTTCTTCTTCATCTATCTATATGGTCGAGACAAGATTTGGAGCTACCACATTTTCAACTGTGTGTTTTCCCTTAGGTGGCCTTGGGAGCATAAATTCATTCTCCACATACTTGTTATTTTCCAACCTAGGCTTAAGCTGGAGATAGACAAGTGCGGCTCCACTATCCCCAATAGCCAAACTTACCAAATTAATATTTATAACATCTAAAATGAGCCTCTCAATGTAGGTAGACCAACCTGGATAAACAAAAGTTTTTCTAAGAGTATGGTAGTCGTAATCTACATTATCCACATTAAGGCTCAACCAGTGCGCATTAGTAAACCTATGTACTACTGCAACCTAGAAATAATGTGATGTGAAGGAGTAGGTAAGTTTTCACTAGGGAATCTCCATGTCTTATCCTTCATTTCAAACCATGTGATTTTAAAATGTTGATACACTATGAACTGCACTGCCTTACCCAATACTAAGGACAACTCCTTTGGAATGTGCCATTCCTCTTCAAAGGCCATGTGCAGTTGATCATACCATAGTTATGCCCTTTGTTTGAATGGGCCACTCATTTTTCCTTCACACAAATACTTCTCAAACCTCTTTGTGAGGGACTTCTTCTCCATGGGGTATTCTCAAATATTTTTCTTTGGCCCATTGGGCATTGCAATTTCTATAAACACAAGAGATAGTAGGATAGCACCAAAACTTATCTTTTCACCTGTGTGCACTTCCTCAATAATTGTTTCTTCTATGTAGCCTACTAAATTATAGACTTCTCCTTGTGAAATTTTCTTCACAATATGTAGCCACATGGTATTTACCTGTGACCCTCTCTCTTGATCATTCAACTTAGTGGGAAGATGCGTGACTACATGTAGCATAGGGTACTTCCTAGTTTGTAGATGTTCATTCGCATGGACCCTTGGAGTATCCTAACTCCTTACTTGTGGCTATAATAGTTTCCTTATCATTCAGATCACTACTAACATCTATCTATGTTCCTTTAAATCTAGTCAATGTAGCAATTAGGCCGTTGTGATCCTTACATAGAAGAAGTTGTCATGGAATCTACTCACAAGCCATTGGTATAAAATTTCTTGTTTTCTAAAATATGGGAGTTCATACAATTGATACACCCCTACCTTCTTGAGCAGATTCTCCCCAGCATCGTCATATACTGACATGTCATCTACCGTGTGCTTGTTGGTCTTTTAATTCAAGAAAGCATCCAACTCTACTTTATTTTCGGTGGTGTGATGGTTGCATTCACTTACTTTTCATCTATTGATATGGGAATCCCAATCCTTTCCAATGATCACTCCTTCTAGATATTGCATTTCTGAAAAATTACTCTCGAGAGCAACTTCAACCTCAACTTCCACCTTTTTCTTCCCCTTCATACCTACTGCAGGTGCTCTCCTTGGTGCCATAGTAAAAATATCACCTTTTATCTTCTATCAAGTAAGCTCTCATGCCCTAGCTCTAAATCTCATGCCCTAGATTAAAACCGTATGTCCTAGCTCCTTCTCAATGCTTCTGCTTCGCTTAAACCCTTCTCTAATGGGGACGCAAGCTACTTCTATGCACAAATCTGCTCTCCATGTCTAGTTTCACAACGTCTCGCACCTCAATACATTTCACTTGGCTTGGTCACAACTAGCTCGCTTGAATACTTGTGATCACAAAGGTAAAAATGAACCCGCATCACATCCTTATATATATTTTTGAAAATTTATTGCATTTATTACTCCTTTACCTACCACCGATCCTCTCATTAATTGACCATTTTCCCAACTTCCATATGGCACACCTACATGCCCTAGTTATAACCTTCTAGCATGCCTTCCTACCTTCTAGATACTGAGCACCTCCTTCTACGTGCATCCATGCATTGAAGTACCTCAACGTTGTGCCTTCCTCTATTAGTTTCTATGGCCTCTGCTTACCTCACATTATACTGTTCATTCATTTATTTCCAGCTATGGTCTTCCTTAAGAGAAATCTTCTTTCTAACATCTCCTTTCCATACTTGAATAACACCTGTAATAGAATGTTTTCATTTGTACCCATTTTTGAATTAAAAACCCCACACCAATGGTATGTGCAGTCCTTTGCACATAAAAATACTTCATATTGTAATTAGCTTCTAGTGTGCAAATGTGCTTATTACACAAAACACCAAACTAAATTGAAAAAGCATAATGACAAAGAAGGAAATACATTAAAAGAAATACAAAAAGGGAAATCTATACTAAATGGCAATACTACCTTATTAAAAACACCAAGAAGACTTATTTATAGTAGGGCTTTAGCCTACTCCTATTAAAGTAACTGGGTAACCATGTTCCATCAAGTGCCTCTAATTGAAAAACACTTGATTCAAGGATGTGAGTGATAACATATAGTCCCAACCAATACACCTTAAGTTTTCTTGGATGGCGCAAAAACTTGGAATCATAAAGAATTACCATCTGTCCAACCTCAAGCTTCTTATCCCTGATGTGTCTGTCATGACATGCCTTCTGCCTAGCCTTTTCTACTTTTGACTCCAACGTGATATGGTGTGCCTCTCATCTAGTTGGATTAACTTGTCAATTCTTTCTTCTAATGCTTTCTCATCATCTAGACCTCCCATGTGCACAATACACAAAGAAGCTAACATGAATTCCATGAGACTAATCGCTTTCTATGCCAAACACCAACCGAAAGGGTGTGGCCTTATTTAACCTTTTGTAGGTTTTTCGATATGCCCAAACTACAACATAAACTTTATCATCTGAATATTTCCTTCCAACATCATAAATTTTTGTTAAGGTCTCGGCTCAATGTCTTGTTGAAAGCCTTAGTAGTCCCATTTTCTTGAGAGTCATAAGGTGTAGTCTTGTGGTGCGCAACCATAAATTCATCCAATAATATCCTGATTGTTTCATTCAAGAAGTGTGTGCCCCTATCACTTTTCAAACTCAATGGACATCCATACCTAGTAAGAATATTTTCCCATAAGAACCTTGTTGTTGTAGCCACTATACAATCCTTTATAGGTTCTACTTCTACCCATCTTGTAAGATAATTTGTATAAGTGATTATGTAGCGTGATCCAGTTCTACACGTGGCTAGGGAAATAGGACCCACAAATTCTATTGCCCATTTTTCAAATGTCTCTGCACTAGTAATAGGAATCAAAGGAATTTTATGTCTTTTTCAAGGTTTTCCAAGGTGCTGACAGTGATCACACACCTTAAAATACTCTTTACAATCCTTGTACAAGGTCTCCCACCATAATCTAGTGAGTATAATCTTATGTGCGGTGGCATCACCTACATAGTGCCCACCTGCAATACTACCATGAGCCTCTTCCATGATATCCATGTGCTCATGTTCTAGTACACACCGGTGCAATACTTCATCTCATCCTAGTTTGTATAAGTCACCACTAATCAACATGAAGGGTGCAACATGAATTGTAAGTTGTTTCTTCTCTAATGATTTCATTCCTTCTGGCACCATACCTATGCATTAAAAAGACAGCAATATCCTCTAATTATGAAGGTGCGCAATGTAACCTATACAACTATGCATCTAACATTGTATCTTCAATTATCTGTGCATCCTCTCCTGATTGAATTCTTGATAATTGGTCCGGGATAGAATTACTTTTACTGGTTTTACCACAACTATAAAGTCAAATTTTTGAAATAAGAGTACCCATAAAAATATATTCCTCTGTAAAATGGGATTATTTACCAAGTATTTTAATGCCATGTGATCTGTATAAAATATAAAGGGTGTTTTTAGAATGTCCTATCTAAACTTATGTAGCACGTAGATCATTAACAAGGGATCACACTCTGTAGTTGTATAATTTTTTTTCGTAGGAGTAATATTTTATTAGTAAAACATATAGGATGATCTATAATACCTTCTCCAGGATGAGATAACACTACGCCAATGGTTGTGCCATAGGTTTCCACATGTACGTGAAACAGTTGGTTCCATGAGGGAAAACATAGAATAGGCATTGTAGTAAGTCTCTCCTTCAATGCCTCAAATGCACATTGTTGCATTTCTCCCCAATAGAATGTCCCTTTTCCTTTGAGTAACTCTTCCAAGGGTGTGGAAATATTTGCATATCCTTTGATAAATTTTCTATAATACCCTGTGTGGCCCAAGAATCCATGCACCTCACTTTGATTGGTAGGCTCCTCTAGGCCTACAATAACTGCAACCTTAGTTGGATCTACTAACAAACCTTCCTTGTAGATGATGTGCCCCAACAGAGTTCCAAAAGGTGTAGAAAACACACACTTCTTGATATTTAAAGAGATGCTTAACTGTCTACATATTTCAAACATTAAGCACAAGTTGTCACAATGATCCTTAACAAGCCCATATACCATCCAATCATCCAAGTAAACCTGCAAGAATTTGTGAATAAAATCCTGAAATGTTTGAACAATTATGCACAAAAATATAACATGTGCATTCTTCAAACCAAAGGGCATCACTGTATATGCAAAGATTTCCCATTTAGTTGTGAAAGTTGTCTTCTCTTGATCCTCCTATGTAATTATTACCTGATGATACCGTGAGAATCTATATGTGAAAGAGTAAACTTCCCACCCTGCAACGCCTTCTAATATTTCCTCGGTGAAATGCGTAGGAAAAGTATCAATCACACATGCAACATTTCGTTGTAATCGAAACAAATCCTAATCCAACCATATTTCATTATACTGATTACCATGGGGCTAACCCACTCAAATTCTTTGAGGGGCTTAATGATGCCAGATTTCAATTTTTTTCAATTTCTTCTTTAAATTTTATGCATCTGGTTAGGGTTCATCCTATAAGGTCTCTTCCTGACCGGGCACACACCTTCCTTTAGCTTAATCTTCATCTCACCTAATGACTCATGCACCCCCTTTAACTCATGGTATCCCCTAGGAAATAAGTCCTAGAAATCACGTAGTAACTCAATTATCTTTGCTACTTCAGAATCAAACCAATAATCTCCAATTATGGCCTCCTTAGGTTCAACATCCGTGTTAATGTTCACTTTCTTGGTCTTCATAGGTTCATGATAGGCGTGTGCATTGTTACCCACAATGTTTAAAACCTTGTGCATACCTTCAGAATGATCAATGTCCAAATTTTCTACATATTCATCATCCACTATGTAGACCATATTTCCTTTCTCCTTCTCAAAGAAAACTTAATTAAGTAATTCGTCATCTACCTCATCTATTTAAAAAAAAATGCTCCTGGTTCTTCCTCACCAAATAACTCTGAATGAGTTCTTCATCTTTTGCACTATCTCAAATAGTCAAACATTCCATAACTTGTAATTCCTCTCTCACTCGGAGGTTTAGTAGAGAAGTAGTCAAAATTTTGGGTCATTCCTGCAATCAAGTCCTGCCAATTTCCATTCTCCCTATCCATTTCCATATAAACGTACCAATCACTTGCATAGCCTTGCAATGTGGAATAAAGTTTTTCCACCCAAAGTGAAGGTGGTTAAGTTCTTGCCCCACTATCTAGAGTCTCTCACATTGCTTGAACATGGTGCTAAACAAGTTGATTACCATTATATATGCAGATTTGAGTAGGCACATTGCTCTTGAGAAACTGAGTTGTAAGATAAATTCCAACTTCATTCCATTCTATGAGATTATCCCTGTGAACCATCCACCATCACATTGTCATCTCATGCGGGGTATATAATAGCATATTTCTTGTCTCCACTTGATTTTTCCACTGCTCCTCCATGGTGTGTAGGAATACTATAGGACATCCTTCTCTAGTGTACCGGGTACAAAGTTGTTACCTATCCTCCTAATACAATGAGGTTTTATCCTCCATGAAAATTCACTTCTTACTTCACGCCTAACCATCTCGTCGGTGCCATGTTCCCAACTATCACAAACAATACTTGTAGTATCACTAATAGATTGTGTATCTTCCCACTTTGGAGAAGTCCTTCCTTAGATGGTTCAAGTACTCCCGGATCTTGAATGAAACGCACATAAATTTTGTTCAGGTCTTCCTCACTCAAAGGTTCAACATAAGGTACATATTTCCCATATGTCAAATGGATAATAACTCTTTCTTCCTTATTCTCAAAACTTATATACCCCTTTTTGAACTGTAGATCAACATTATTTACATAATACCAAGGGCACCCAAGTATAGCTGGGAAGTTTTCTTCTTCTGCAAGTGCTAAGACCTCAAAGTCACGAAAGAACTTGGTCCCTTGTATAGTAATGGATGCATCCTTTAAAACTTTGATTAGAGTGAAATTAGTACGATTAAACATAAACAATACATTAGAGGATGGGTGTAATGGAGGTCTACCCATCTGCACCCATGCATCTAAAGTAAGCACATTTACTTCCACACTGTGTCAATCAATATATTTCTCAAAATCCACCCATCCATAGTAACATTGAGTGATTTCCTTTTCATAATCCAAGCTATGAGGGGGAAGGTTAGCATGTAGGATCTGCCTTCCATTATCAATACCGCACGTAGAGTGTTTCCTATAACCAATTCCTTAGTAATGGAATAATATTCTCTTGACACAACATCTTGTATAAATCTTTCAAATCATAAACATCTGACTGAACCATCTCTGCTTCCTTCTTGTGTTCCAACATTTGTGATTGTTCCTTCAAACACTATATTTCACCCTAAATATTTTTTAGTACCTCCATGGTCTCCTGATAAACCTCCTTTTGATGTGTATGAGCTGGGTACATTGCATGTAAAAATCCTCTTTAATAATGGTAGGATTCTATTGTAACGTATCTCTAAAGACGCGCAACGTCGGTGCATGTAATAATCCTTACATGTACTACCTCAGTTCCGTGCCAAAATTGTCATCCACTAATTTTCCATGGCGCGTAGTATTCTAACCATCCTTGTGACCTTGTTTTCCTATTTATGCTACTTATTAAGATGCTCATATAAGTCCAAGCATTCCTCATAGTTATAATTCTTCCCACAAAAATAATAAGTAATATTTTGAGGGAATTCATGCCTGTAGTGGTCAGGAGATCTGCATGTATAACACATTCCACAAGGAAACTTGCCTCATCCACCACCATGGCCTCATCCCTAAATCCACCATGGTATCCTCAACCTCTACCATGAATTCCTTCAAAGCACCCTTCATTCCAATTATAGCACCCTTCATTCTAATTATAGTGCCCTTGGGTGTGATCACAATCATGGTGCTCATTTTTACTTTTAGAGTTATCTGATACCCCTGTCTGTCACACACCAATATCGATGACATCATGGATCTGACCAATCAACATGTAGTCTTTTGTATTGTGATTTGTGGACCATAAAATCTTACAATAGCAAGATACATTCTTTCTAATCGCTTGATGTAATAATGGGCAGCGGTTTGCATCATGGTCTAAATGACATATCTCACAGTCTAACAATAATGAACGTAATGAATTGCGGGGAAAATTATCCTTAGTGTGCCCTTCCACTTCACAATTTTACACTAAATCCTAGTGCGCATCTCATGTGCCGAATTGGACAATAGATTCTCCAAATGATTTGTCATAGCTACAATCTAAGCTTCCATGAATGGGCTCACTTTATTGTCTATACTTCCGAATGCCTCAGTGCACAATGCTGATTTAAGTGCTTTGCATGGGTCTGTATATGTCTTATGTGATAGCACCCTCCTAAATGGTGTGATGAAGCCCCCAACGAACCATTGTGCATGCTAGATTGCATGGATATCATATGAAATATTAGACAAAAGTGATTTGAAACGAGTGTCATATTCCCAAACACTCTCAATAGTGCCCTACTTAATATCCTCGAGCGCACTTATACTCTTCTTCTCAAACTCAGGGATATGAAACTCCTTAAGGAAAGTATCCCATAATCCCGCATAATCTACATAATTATGATCAAGATCAAACTTCCTATACCAACTATGAATGTGTCCCCGTAACGTAGTTATAAAATTAATTTCCTTGTGCTCAAAACCATAATCCCTTTTGTGTGCTAAAGTATTTCACACATGTACACATGATTAGTAGAATATTCTATTCCCTATACTCTAGAAGAGGAATTGACATCTCCATTTAACTATGCGGGGTTGGTGAGGGCCATTCCCACCTAATCCAGAACCTCGTGTTACCTCTTCCGCAAAACCCACCGAGATCCACCGTAACAAGAGAAAATTATGCCCCCGATCCTCCACCTATATCCAAAATGGACTAGTGGATGTACTACCCTATGTCCTAACGGTGGTACTAAAATGAACTCCTACAACATGCAAGGCGGTACTACTCCCGTAAGTGAGTCAAAATTCTACGCGCTTGAGTTATGTGCCAAATATCTTCCTAAAAGGGTACCTCCAAATAACAAAGATTACATTTTCCCTTCCATAGATGTACTTTCTACTTGATTCACTCATTTTTTACTACTCCCACAACTAGCTTGTTGACTATTAGCTATACTAGATACTAGAAAACCAAGCGAAAGGGCTAGGTTTCAAGTAGATTTAGATGCGCACCTGACAACCCATGACATCTCTACTGGATCACTCCCATATGAGGCTAAGAAGGGTTCCCTGTCATGCTTTCCCAAATGAAGGAGTTCCAGATGCTCTGGCTCCATGCCTTCTGCATGACCTATAACATTCCCATTTTAAGACTTTAGAAATGAGGGAAAAACAAATTTATAGATAATTTTCTTTGTTCTAAATAATCATAATTTAAAATTCACATTCCATGTCAATCAATATCATAATAGATAACCATATGCATTGTAAATGAATCGATGAACTACCGATCTCTCATTTCATGACTCGGTTTCTAACCGATCTCCCATGTTAACTCAAGGTGTTGTATACTAAGTATACTTGGTTCTCTTACCCTATTATGGGTATTGAGTGTTTTGTTTAAGAAACCTATCTAAATATTTGTTACCAATATTCATTTGAAATCCCATTTCTTAAACTAGGTGACATAGGACAACACAACTAGTAGCTTGCGATACTTTGGCCAAAGATTTCTAACATACTTGTTGATGTTACTATTCCTAGATGACATACTCGTCAAATGGAATACATCCTTCACCCCACTCATCTGTTATCTAGATTGGTATTCACCGACTCTGTCAGTCCACTTGTTCGAGGTTTGACCATAACCCAAGTTAGCACATAGTTTGGTATAAGGAACTGCTCGCGGTGACTAAGGGTACATAGACATACTCAATCGACCTAAGTCAATTGCATGTGTCTAGTTACCCTAAGTCATTGTGAGTTATCCCCTATACCAAAACATGTTCCTATCCTGACCTAGAGTAAAACTAAGAACAAGTCCAAGTTTATGTAGATCCAGATGATTCGATTACAAGGGTGTTGCAACATGTCAACTGCAACTCTATATCCTTGTGAAGACCCAAGTCTTCACAAAGGTACCATTCTACAGTTGGCGTGTGCCAACATCCGACGGACTCACCCATCTCGATGTACATACCCCAACAAGAAGTTATTTATACAAATATATTTCTTAATTAAGATTTAATTGCAGAAACCTGCTGAACCTAATTCCATTAGCCCTTAAGGTTGACATCCACATTTGAGTTGTTAAAGTGATGCAGAAACTTCATGATTTCCTTTTTTATTCATTAACTTCCTACCTTAGGATTTAGTTAATTAAAAATAGAACAACAACCTCAATAATATTTACTTAGAATTACACAACCATTCATAGCCGGTTTAAGTTCCATAACAGGTTCAATTATAGTAGACTTCATTGAGATGAAGTCTAATTGATAAATGTTCTTGTTTTCCTTACATTTTCTTTATACCTATCAAGGTATTTCTCGAGAGGAAGTACACCTTCCTCTTTCTTGTCATGAGTTAGGGTTCATTATTCCCTTTCCATTATGCAAATTATCATAATTAAGTTACACTTTCATTGACATCTTTAATAAACTATAAAGACTTAGGTAAAAGAACATCTATGCATGCCAACTTAATAAGCTGCATTTCAATTAAGGGATATTGTAATTAATTCCCTTCCATCCAACTTATTTAATGTCAAACAAAAAGGATCCATTCAGATAAGAATAAGAGCAATTAAGATAAGATTACAAATTTCCTTCACATAATGCACAAGGAGGATGACACAACAAGAAAAGGTAACTCTCAATATTTTTCAATTCATCATGGTGAAATACATATTTTACAAGACCATGCATTTCAGACATATGTCATGTCAAACATCATCAAGATCATAAATGAATACAACTTTTCCTCTTTCAATACATTTCCATAATAAATCAGATTTCTTCATAAAAGATCTAGTCTTTAAGTAACAATTAACATCATAAAAGTTATTTCCTTCCTTTATCACTTACGAAGTCCATCTGTAAAAATTGCTAGCATGGGTCAGTTCATTGAACTGAGCATGATAAGCACTAAGCATTAAAACGATGTGCTCTCAACTAACTGTTTCATAAAACCAACTCTGCTTTTATGAAACAGAAAGCTAAATAGCTGGATACATCATAAAGAAATAACAATCATAAAAGGAAGAACAAGTGATCAACCAACATAACATTTAGAAAATATCATGATATAATCAACACTCTTCAGTCATTGTTTTTATAAAGAATTAAATCAGATAAGTAATATTTCATTCTAATTACTTATCTCATTCCACTAAAGATACCTACTATTTATTTCTTACTTCATTCAATCTGAATTACCAATAAGACACTAAATCCAATATTTTCCAAAAATAGAGTTATTTTTAAGAAGCAAGAACCATCAAACTCAACATTAACATATTCCATCTGAAAACATCTATAGCCAAGCTAATTCAACCTTCATGAAAGCTTTAGGTTGAGCCATTAACATAATAAAAACAAGAGATTCCTATTTCAGATGCTACATCCAAAATTTAAAGCCCAAGATATAGCCTAAGTTCTCAAGTTAGGCCACAACAAGTTAGAAATAGGAAAGTATTCATTTGATCACTTGCATTACACAATAGTCACACTTTACCAAATATTGTTTCCATTCAACACAAGTCAAAGTGAATAAGTAAGATTATATCTATCTACTCATTTGCAATCTGTTAAGTAACACAAAATGAACCGATCAATTATATAAACAAGAGTAACACAGAAGAGGGAAGAAGGTGAACTGAGAGAGAAACCACTCAGAACTTCCCTCCTAATTTGAGAAGATCTGTATTACATTTCACAACTCAGAGAAGAGAGTACAACATAAAATATCCTACGGTTTCCCAAGAAAACAACGATGAAAACCTTATCTCATAGGAGAAAAAGAGAAGGGAGTTAATCAACAAGAAAAGAAGAAGAACCCCATCATTCTTTCTCAAGCACGAAGGACATAACTGAATAAAATACTAGGATAGTTCCAATCACAAAAATTCCTTGAACTTTTATTAATCAAAGAATACATGTACTAAATGATACTGAACTGAATTATGCGACTGTTGTATGCAAGTCAGGTATCAAAGATGAAGTTCTCCCAGCATAAAACAAGAATAAGTAATAGCACATAAGCTATATCAAGAAATAGATGTTTTTGAAAGAATTCCATTAAACATCAATACATGAAGTATTTCTATCCCTTGGTCATAACAATTCACCCAATCATAAATAGCTCAGTCCATAAAGCTAGAACTTAGCCAACACTTTCGACAAATGAATACAATATTCAATCAAGTTATCACATACTCCCATATTTACAAGGATAAATGAAATAGTAGTAAAGTAAGGAGAGAAATAACCCCAACCTGATTCTATCATACTGAAGACATAATGGAAAACAAGGTGACTCCACTACAGGTGCACAAGTCGGTCTCAAGTGAGGAATAGAACAACCAAGTTTATTTCAGTCTATCCCTCAAGATAGTCCCACTGAACTTAACATTAATTCACCAAGACCTTCACCCTCCTCAGTATTGTTAACATAACAACATAGATGTAAGGAAATAATCAAATCCCTCATTATTATCCATAGATCATAATGAATGAAAGGAACTAGAAAACCCTTCAAGTTGTACCGATTAATTCCTTAAACACAAAATGTCATCACAGAAAATATGAATAAACATTCGTTAAGTCTTTCACGAAAATCATGATAGTAAGGTTTTAACAAGCTTACTTTCAACAAGCTAAATCAAGAGGTTCATTTAGATCAAGAATAGGTAAGTCATTATCGAACCATCTTCTACCTTACAAGAAAGGAAAGATAGTGAGGTCGACATCTTGCAAGCTCAAGAAAGAGCTAATCGGGAATAAATCAACTTTCCAAACCAGATAGAATGAACACTGGAACTATCTCCCAATATAACAAAACTTTTATTGTCCAACTTTAGATCAGTCTTCTAGAGGTTTAAAACCCAAAACATAAAAAGTTCTGAAAAAGAAGAACTAGTTTTAATGTTATATTCGAACAAGATGAACCCACAATTCATTGAATCAAAGTAACCATTTTCACACAACTTCCACAACGGTAACTAGATTCAAAAACAACTAAAGTTTTTAACAAAAACTAGAAGAAGTATTTCATTCACTGTTGTTTCCAATCAAGTTTGAATCTACAAAAGTGATGAATCCAAGCAACCTTTTTCACACAGTTCCAATAGAAGTGCAAATTTTGAAGCAACTAAGGTTTCAACTAAAAAGTTAAGAAGAAGTAACTTATTTATTGTTGTTTTCTAATAGGTTTGAATTCATAAAAACATTGAATCCAAGCACCCATATCAACACAGTTCCAATAGAAGTAACAAGACTTGGAACAACCGAAGATGCAACTGAGAAGAATACCCTTCTTACCTCCTTCCAATAGAGAAGGAAAACCAGAACGAAGCTATAACAAAAATGTTTTCCCAAGATCTATTTTGCATAGACAACAAGATTCACAAATATCTGACCTCATTCTAGTCCCAACTAGTTAAACATGATTCACTTCTATATTCAACAGGACAAAAACCACATTTCATTGTTATCTAGTAGAGATTCATAATCAAAAAAATACAAAGAACATTCCAAGCATGAATTCAAATAACCAACACAAATTTAAAAACCCATTTGTTTCCAAGAGCGAGTTGTTTTAATGAAGACGTTTAGTAAAAAGCAGAACAACTTAATGGGTAGAGCCTATCATGCCTGATAGTGCTTCTGTTGATTCACAGAAGGTTTCCAACCAAGCTTCCATAGTTTCTCCTTTTCAAATGAAATCAACAACCCAAAACTTCTTCCTCTTATGCCTCTTATACCTCCATTGGATAAAAAATAGTCCGAGGTGCCAAAAATAGCAAAAGATTGAAAATATAACTGTTGGTTTGAAGAACCCAAAAATCCATGCAGAGTAAAAATCGACATGAGATAATGACCAAAAACCTCCCAAAAATCTTCTTGCATGTCTACCAAGGTGGTTTCTTTGCCAATTCCAAGACTCATTAATGCAAGGATGACCAACTCTCCCGCCTAAATCTCCACGCCACCGCATCCAAAATTGGCAAGCTCCATTTCAACCAAAGCATGCATTTTTAATTTAAGTGATGATGCCAACTAGAAATTCCCTCCTTTCTCCATGCCTCTGCCAAAAATGGCATGCCAGGTTCAATAAATTCAAAAATCAAATCACTTAAATGTCATAGAAACCATCGCCACCATTCATTTAACCAATAAATCAATATTTAATTGATTTAATCCCCTTCTATAGTCTAAATCATGCTAATATTCCTCTAAAAGCTTTTATAAGCTTGCACATCTATTAATTAAATCATCTTGATTAATTAATAAGCCCCCTTTATCCACATGGGTCACTAAAGGACAAGCTAAACCCTCCTAAAGTTAACTCAACCCTATCTAAACCCCCCTTATCCACAACTAACTCAACATCTCTATTATCCCACATACAAAGGGATGTAGTGATTCCTTTATCCATTGGGCTATATAAAGAGCCCTCCTCCTACCTTTACACTTACACCTAAATTCCTTGAGAAGACAAAAGCAAAGCACATAGCAAATAGACTATAAGCTTTCTTTGTTATTCTTGAAGAATTCACCATTTGAAGAGCTAAGCCTCCTTTCTTGCATTGCATTCATCCAAGTTCTTAGGTCATATGGGAATAATCAAAGTGGTCTTGTAGCCATGCTTTGATGAGCTCCCATTCCTAATTTCTTGAAGATCAAAAACAATCAATTTGATTGCCATGGAGTCTACATAGGTCCATTTGATTTTGTTGTCAATCAAAAGAGTAGAGGTTTTTGACAATTAGCATGTTAGTTTGATTTATGCTTTAAAGTTCTAATGCAATAGTGTTATTGTCTAACCTTGTTTAGCTCTTATCTTGATGGTGTTTAGATTTTGATTTAGCTTTGTTAATTAAGACTACTAGGTGTTAGTTTTAATTTCCTTAACTTAGTTGAACAAAACCATGCACACATTTGGCACGCCAGTGGGATGGATCCTTTGTCCCTTAGCATTTTTAGCTTGAATTCTATTATTTTTTGGCTAACCCTTTGATATGCACATATAGTAATTAATGTTCAATTTCTTGGGATTTTTGCTAACATTATATGTGTAGGTTCTCACTTATAGCTATCATTTTAATGGGTTGTTGCTAATTTCAAGCTAACTTGTTAAAATTTGAAGTATTGTGAGATTTTTTTGTGTTTTTTTGCCATACTTTGGTTGTAGGAGTGGCGCAACACACACTAACAGGGGTGCAGATACACTTACTTATCTGGCGCAGGCACCTCTCGGGTGGCGTAGGTGCATTATTCGAGCTTGAATTTTATTTGTCGACCTTGGCACACATACACTAACCCCGGCGCACATACCCTAACCAAGGGCAGTGCACCTAACCGGGAGTAGATGTTATTTCATACTGTACCTTCACTACAATGTAAAACCTATCAGACTAGTGCATACACACTAACCAAGTGCAGGCAGCATCTCTCGGTGGTGGCACAAGCTTTTTCTAGTGGTGGCAAGCAAGCTCTTTCAAAATCTGATATTGTTTTAAATATTTGGTGCACACACACACACTTTTGTGGGCAGCACTTTTTGTAAAGCAAGTGCTCTGTCAGTAATCTTTATATATTTTTTTTCTGGTGGCACATGCATACACCTTTGGTGGTGCACACGCTTTTTGGTGGCGCAGTGCACTGTAAGTTAAAAAACAGAGTGGCATGCATCCCCCTAACCCATGTGCAGATGCCAAAATAGGGGTGCATGTGTCTTTTTGTTTTCTTGAGATTAAGGTGTTAAGGTGCTAACTTTCTTGCAGGTTTTATCTAATTAATACTTATTTTTGTAGGGTGTTTTACATGCTTTTACTAGATTAGATAAACTTTTGCATGCTTTCTTATAAGAATAAGATCACGTATGCTCTTCCCTCACATCCCTTGGGGTGATCTTGGGAATCAGAAATGATTCTTAGGTCTTTTTGATGCTTTGAAATTGTTAGAATATCTGAATTGGAATGGGTTAACTTGGTGTGTTTGAATTAAAGTGTTTTTCCATTTGATATCTTCTTGGATTTTGGAAACATCACGTATGCTCTTCTCTTGCATCCTTGGATGATCTTGAGAATCAGAAATGATGTTTACTCTTTTTATGGAAAACTACTAAACTCGTTGTGTAGGACCAAAACACACGCTTGTCAAAGAAAGGTGGAATCAAAACAAAGTCAAAAACTACTAATACAATTGTTGTCATATAGGTTGCCAAAAGGTGTTCAAGAAAACCACACCTAATTAAACAAGATAAAAAGAACAACATATTCAAAACATTGTATTGCAGGTTTCGAAAAGGGTACGTCCCTATCCACTCAACTGGAACATAACCCCTTTGGCATAATGCCTTAAGCTACAACAATGGGGGTGGTTCCAAGAACCCCAAAGTAGTCCACACAAGAGGGAACCTTGTGGATGAAATGGGAAGTGCTCCACACTACCTACTTGACTAGTGATTCCTTGTGAGATAGCGTTACCGGTTTTTCGTATGGTGACCCCAGGAGAGCACATGTGGATGCACTAGTTGCCTTTGTTCTTGAAGGGGGTAAAGTAAAGCCGAGATACTCCCAAGATAGTTAGGACTGTTTGGGTAAATCACACTCACTTAAGACAACTTTGTAACACCTAGGTGAGAGAACCACCTAGGAAGATATTCTTTGGCCAGGAGCCCACTTTGACCATTTCAAAATAGTGTTGAGTTGTGAGCCATCTTTTCATCACAAAAATGTGTGACACGTTACTTTGCTTAGTTTTTCACTTGCCTTAAGGTGAGGTGAAACTCTACCAAAGTGAAGCCAACATTTTTCATCCCCATTTTGATCTACTTCCTTCACATTCTTTTGACACTTTGTTGATCAAAAGAAGGGTGACTACCTTTGTGTTACCAATCGATTGTTTTTGCCACTTTTTTTTTCCATTTACGCCCATCCATGTTTGTGGTTGGGTAAGTTAAATGTCTAAAGTGTGTGGAGGTGTATTCATATCATTGGTGGCCTTTGTGATCTTGATACCCATGTCAAGATCGTCATTGTAGTTAGGCATGGTTCATCATCTTGAACTTCCTTAGAAAGGTTACCTTGTTTGTATCGTATCACTACAATTTTGGTATTTACGTCTTGTTTCTTGTAAACTTGACCTAAATATCTATATTGTAAGGTTACGCTATACACATTTTAACAATTCTTAGTTATACTTTAAGCTTTTAGTTTGACTCTATTATTACCTCGATTTTGAAGAGTGCTACGTGTTACCACTTGTGCGTGTTATATCAATATCATCTTGATATCAATACCTTACTTTCTCACAAAGTTTGGTTAACATATCTTGGTGACATTGTTGTGTCACTCACAAATTATAACTGGCACTTTTTGGGATATAGGTCTTAATCAAATTTGAGCTCGCTTCTAGTATACCTTGTTAGGAGGTCACATTAACTTCTTGTATTTACTTACGTCTTGTTCATTCTCTTGAACTTGGCATAAGTGAGAACATCTTGTTAATTATCTTGTGACACCAAACTACTTTTTGAAAACATAGTCTAGGAAGTACTTCATTCATTTGATAGGCTTAGATACCAAACATTTGTGTCATTGTTGATTTATCACTCTATCACATTGGTATTCTCACATTTTTACTCATTCATATTCTTGACATTCATCTTGCATTTCACTTAGGTGTGGTCACAAAGTTTTGAACACATTTACAACTTACCTTAGTGAAACTATATTGCAAATCATGGCTCCCAAAACATGATTAGGACTCAAGAAACAAACATACGAGGAACAACAAGTGCAAGCTTGGGAAGCCTCAAATAGACAAGGGTCAAACCCTTTTATTGGACATGATCTAGGGCCTCTATTTTCCATGGAAAAAGAGATAGAAGACATGGTCGATCATAGTGGTGATGAATTGGAGTCCCCACATGTAGAATTTGACTTTGACCCCACCTTATTAGATGAGTTCCTTTTTAGAAACAAGGATAGGGTGCTAGCATGGGTTGTAGAATTGGGGGCCAAAATGCCCACTACAAAAATGAAACAATCCCACCTACGAATAATGCTAATGAGGAGGAGTGACCTCTTATCAACATGGAGGATATTTTAACACATGGACATGCTTCTACCTCCAATGTAGGAAATGATAATGTAGTGGGACATAGAATACCCTTTATCAAAGTGCCACGTAAAATCAGGTTAGGACACGAGAATGTTGAAGAACCTCCACAATATGAGGAAGAAGAGGAACCTTTGGAAGAAGAGATCACCATTCAACAAAAAATTAGTAACCTTAGCCAACAATTAGCCTTGCTAACCTCTCATGTACAAAAGGAAGCAAGAAAGAATGTCCAAAAACCAAGGCCTAAGGTCAAAATCAGTGAACTCCATAGAGAAAATCAAGGAGAAGACAATACGGATTATCATCGTGTATATATCCTAACTTCTCCTACTAAAGAACAATTTCTCACACAAGAAGTACAATCCATGAAGGAAACACTGCAAGCCTTCAAGAGAGAAATGTGGGGAGCATTAGAAAGTATCAATATGAAGAACTATGTCCCCATCCTTTTGACAAAGCTATGACACTTCAACCTTTCCCTAAAAAAATTGACATGCCAAAATTTGACAAATATAGAGGAAAGGGAGATCCATGAGATCATGTCAAATATTTCTATATGGCATGTCAAGAGGTGTCCTATAGTGATAATTATCTCATATGACTCTTTCCCAAGAGTCTAGGAGGTCAAGCCTTGGAGTGGTTTACTCTTTTTGCCTCATGGGTCTATTTTTACCTGGCCAGAATTGGCAGAGAGGTTTGTGCATCACTTCTCATACAACATAGAAAGTGATATCACCATGGCAGATTTATGTGGCACCAAACAACCCTAATGAGACTTTTCACCAGCTTCCTACAATGGTGGAGAGGGATAGCTAGTCACTTCCCTTGCGCTTTCCCTAAAAAATAGCTGGTAAGTATCTTTGTGCCCAACCTAAATCTAGACATTGCTTTCCACCTTCAAATGCATTGTGTTCACACTTTTGAGGAGGTCATTGAAAAGGGTGTTCAAATAGAGAAAGCCCTTATTGCTAAAGGAACTCTTAAGTCACAATCTAAGGATAATCAAAATGTTAAACCTATGGAGAAGCTGAAAAGTATTTAACAAAAACAAAAATGTGGTGGGAGATGGGATCACAGATTCCAAACGTGTACAAATGGTCCAAACCGGTCAACCTTTTAAACTGACCAAAGGACCTATTCAACCACCACCAAAATGAAGAATGTTCACCCCTCTCAATGAGCCTTTTTAGTTATATTAAAACAATTGGATGTGGCTCACATGGTGACATATCCTACGACACAACCATTTGATGAAAATGCTCCAAAACCATCATGGTACAAGGAGCATGACTATTGTGAATTACATCATGTCAAGGGACATAAAAAGATAAAATGTCTGTGACTTCGTCACTATATCCAAGACCTCATCGAAAATGGGGAGATAGAGGTGGAAAACCCAGAGAAAACTCAAGACACCCAACAAAAAGATGGGGATATATAAAGAGCCATTCCCCAAACATGGTAAATCAGAAGAGTCAAAGCCGGATCGGGGAGAGTCATCCCAAAGTTATAAAGCAGTGAATTACTTATATACCAAAAAAGAAAACAATCATTATGATTCACTTATTGGATGTATTCACTCTCCTAATGACCATGTGAACACCATTCGAATCAAGGGAAAGGATTGTGCCCATGGTAACAAGGTGTGCCCACCTCGTGATTCCTGAACCTTCTCCATCAACCCCACAAAATGGTAGGTACAACCTCTTAGAGAAACTTGAAAAAATCTCCAAGATTTTGATCTTGGATCTTCTTAAGATATCAAATGTACACAAAGACATTTTGTACCAAACTCTTCAGGGGTCAGGAGTGCCACTAGAGGTAGATCCTACACATCTTCAAGCCACAGTAGCAAACATTGTACCAACTGAACACATTGCCTTCAATCATAGGGAGATCCCTACTAAAAATCCAATGCATAATCTCCTTTGTATATTGAGGTAGTTGTTACCCACAAGAAGATCAAATGGGTGCTTGTGGACAATGGATCAGGGTTGAACATATACACACTAAAGTTGGTTAAGTAAACTGGGACATACTGAAGTAGATCTTGAGTCAAACATCATCACTATCACCACTTATGACAACATGGAAAGGGAGTCAAGCATGGGCACAATCATGTTGCCCATGGAAGTGGGTCCCACTTGTCATCAAACAAAGTTCCATGTCCTGGACTTGGAACTTCCGTATAATATGCTTCTAGGCCGACCATGGATTCATGCCATGTGTCATGCCATCAATGTTCCATCAATGCATTAAACTGAAGCATGAGGGACACACTATTACAATACAAGGAGATTCAGAGCCCTTCGCTCACTACATAGAGCTCTCAATAGTTTTACATGTAAGGGTACATATGTGTGTCCCTCCACCGATATAGTTGTCCCTCTCCAATCTAAAGCCATGGAATCTCGGGTAGATTTAGATTCTCTCAGTTCTTGCACCCATGGTGCCTCTACATCAACCTCTCCTTTTGATTCATGGGAGATGAAGGTTCTAGAATATGGTTGTGGAGAATATAATGTGCAACAAGCCCTCTTGGTTTTAGACCTCTCATTGTCACCTAAGACTAGAGGTCGACCCAACTATCACTTTAGAAGACCTAGAAATGAGCAAACTATTGGGTCATTTTTACCTGGAGGCTTGTTGGCTGAAGAAAAATTGTTGGATCCACCTACAACTTGGGTCCCAGAGGATACTCAGCCAACCTGTTATCAAACCCCGAATATGAGAAATCTAGTAAAATGATGTACTCCATGGGCTACAAGGGCCTAGGATGTGGAAGAAATGAGCAAGGACAATGAGAACCAGTGCCTCTCCCACATTTTAAAATAGAAAGATATGGCATTGGAATTCACCCTTATGGGGCACACCCCAATGATCAAGATGCTACTTTGCTCGAATGAGGATAGCTCTGACTATCTAGATAATGATATGGATTCCCATTGTAGCCAATATGAGGATCTTTCCTCCACAAACCTATTCATGAATACCATTGTCCTAACCATAACCCCTATGGAACCTACACTTGACCTTGTTTACCCTTCCCTTGTTGAATGGGACCAACAACATCATATGTCACTAGATCTATTTGAGAATGATGAAGCTATCATCGCAGAGTTCATGGGCATTGGGATACAATTCCCATTGGAGACCACAAAAAGGGATTCTATATTGACTTGGATACTGCCTACTTCGGTGAGGAGGCTGAGCTTTGTGGTCAAAAAAACTTAAGAAAAAGTGAGGGAAAAAGTTCCAACAATAAAGCCTCAGAAAAAATCAAAGTCCAAGTCACACAGTGAAAACCTCTTTGAGGCACTGGCCGAAAAATAGGTGCAAAAATCAAAGGACAATAAAAGTGACCATGCCAAGGATGAAAATCTCATGGAGACATCCTTGGATGAAGATCTCAACCTTCCTCCCGATCCTACGTGTATGGAGGACTTGTCAAAGTTACTAGTAGAGGAAACTATCGATGTAAACATTGGTACAGAAGAGGACCCAAAAATAGTCAAATTGGGAGCATCACTCTGGCATGGGGAAGAAAACATTCACCATGCTACTATGGGAGTTTATAGATGTATTCGCATGGTCCTATAAGGATATGCCAGGCTTAGATCCAACTTTGGTCGTGCACAACTTAGTTGTACATGCAGATGCTAAGCCTATTAAAAAAAAGCTTAAAAAGATGCACCCAAGGTGGCCCTCCTAGTTAAAGAAGAATTAGAAAGATTTCTTGTGGTAGGATTCATTTGGCCTATTGATTACTCTTGAATGGATATCCAACATCATCCCTGTCTAGAAAAATCCTGTCGGGATCAAAATCTGCATGGATTTTAGAGACATTAATAAGGCTTTCCCTAAGGATGATTTTCCACTACCAAATATTGATATGATTGTGGATTCAACAACAGGATATGAGATGTTATCTCTTATGGATGGATTTTAGGATACAACCAAATCAAGATAGTTGATGAAGATCAACACAAGATGGCTTTTACAACTCCTTGGGGTACCTTCTTGTTATCAAGTAATGCCATTTGGTCTTAAAAAATGTAGGAGCTACTTATCAGAGGGAAATGATGGTAATTTTCCATGATATGATCCATGATATCATGGAAGACTATGTGGATGACATCCTCAGAAAAATCTAAGACAAGAGAGGATCACCCTATTATTTTGTGGTGTATCTTTGAGTGCCTACGAGAGTACAAGGTCGGCTGAACCCAAAGAAATGTGTGTTTGGCGTGCTATCAGGAAAATTGTTGGGTTTCATTGTATCAAGAAGGGGAATTGAGGTAGACCCTGCTAAAGTGTCTGCTATTACTGAGATGCCTCCTCCTAAGAACATTAAGCAACTACACATAGCTTGTAAGGAAAAATATAGGCTATTCACCGCTTCATCTCCCAACTTGCTGATAAGTGTCATTCATTCACCCACCTGCTTAAAAAGGATGTCACCTTCATTTGGGGACCAGAAAGCAACAACAGCCTTCACCTTGCTTAAACAATACTTGGCCAATCCACCTATCCTCATGCCTCCAACTCTGGTGAGCCACTCTTGCTTTATATCTCTACTACTCAATTTTCTATTGGTGTGCTGCTCACCCAATATGACCTTGGTCACAAAGAAAAAGTGGTGTACTACCTCAGTCACACTCTCATCGCTTATGAGCTCAACTATCCCCAAATTGAAAAAGCTTGTTTGGTTGTTTTTACTTTTCAAAAACTTCACCATTATCTATTGAATACCAAAACCAAGCTTATATCCAAAGTTGACCCACTCAAGTACTTGCTATCTAAACCCACCCTCATGGGTAGAATGGCTAATTGGATCATTCTACTAAGTGAATTTGACATAGAGTTTGTGCATCAAAAGTTGGTTAAGGGACAAGTACTCACTGATCAATTAGCAAAAGCACCTTTGCAAGGCACTGAACCTTTGAATCTGGATCTTCCAGATGCCTCATTACTATACATTGAAGAATCTATGTATGGAAGATACACTTTGATGGGTCTTTTACTTTTCATGGTTCAGGCAGGTGTGGTCCTCATTACTCCTTCTGGTGACCCCATACCTCAGGATTTTCATCTTGGTTTTCCTTGCACAAAAACATCACAGAGTATGAGGCACTTATCATAGGGATGAAGCTCGCCATCAAATGGGAACATTCATCATGTCAAGGTTGTGGGTGATTCTCAGTTAATTATCAAGCAAGTTAATGATGAATACAAGGTTAAGGATGAAAAACTCATACCTTACAAGAAGCTAGTAGAAACTCTAAAAGAGTATTTTGTGTGCATCACATTTGAACAAATTCCAAGAGCACAAAATAGATCGGCAAGATGCTATGGAAATAATGGGTTCTATGCTCCGTATTCCACCAGAAATAATGACATGCCATTCTTTGTGGAAAATTTATGCCAACCCCATATATGACATGCCAAGAATCATGTCTGGCTTGTGATGTTGTTGGTCCCAATTCCCCATGGTATGAGCCCATCTTTACCTATCTCAAAGACAACACATTCCCTCCCGACATCTCCCATTCGAGAAACAAATCCTAATTCACCAAATAGCCCGTTATACCCTTTTAGGAGGTATGCTTTTTATCATCATGGCTATGATGGGAATCTAGTTACATTGTCTCGATATGACAGAGTCGATCCAAGTGATCAAAGAAGTACATGAAGGGGTGTGTGGAGCACATACTAATGGAATGGTTTTGGCCAAGAAATTGTTAAGAGTAGGCTACTATTGGCCTACCATGGAAACCGATTATTGCAACTATGTCGAAAGTGTGTACTTTGTCAGAAGTATGGAAATTTCATCCATGCTCCATCACAGCCATTGCAACCCATCACCACCCCATGGCCATTTTCTAAATGGGGACTTGATTTGATAGGGAAGCTTACCCCTACTTCATCTGATGGCCATACCCACATCATCATGGCTACTGAATACTTTACCAAGTGGGTGGAGGTTGTCCCTTTAACCTATGTAACAAGAGCTCAGATTTCCAAATTCATCATGAATCATATCATTTTCTGGTATGGCATTCCTGCAGCCATTATTACTGATAATGGAAAGTCATTCAAGAATAAAATGGTAAAGGGTCTCTATCATCGGTTCCAAATCAGGTTAAAATGGTCTACACCATATTATCCCCAAGGTAATGGATAGGCCAAGGCCACAAATAAGACTTTGGTGTGAATAATGGAGAAAATGGTAAGTAAGACAGGTCGTAATTGGCATTTGCAAATCCACCCAACTCTTTGGGCTTACAGACCTCTATTCACACTCCTACGGGTGTGATGCCATATTCTCTAGTATTTGGGATGGAATCTATCATCCCACTAGAAATTGAACTTCCTTCCCTAAGAATCTCTCTTAGGGATTATCTGGATAAAGATGAAGATTACCGGGTGGCTAGACTGGCTGAGTTAGAGCTCCTAGATGAGAAGTGCATCCATGCCCTTAATCACCTCAAAGTGTATCAGAACAGAGTCTCCAGAAATTACAACAAAAGAATCATACCTCGTCAATTTGAGGTTGGTGATTTGGTCATGAAGGAGAATCAATTCAACACAAGGGCGAACGAGAAAAGAAAGGAAAGTTTGAACCACATTGGTTAGGACCTTATGTTATAGTGGCCAAGTATGACACAGGAGCATACAAACTCACTCACCCCAATGGTGATGAGCTCCGTGAGCCCATGAATGCCATGCACCTTAAGCGGTTCTATGCTTAAACATGGCACAAAATTAAAAAAGCAAAAAAAAAAAAAACATGGTAAAATAATCAAAAAATCAAAAAAAAAAAAAAAAAAAGAAAAAGAAAAAAAAAAAATAGGTCATCCATAAGTGAAAACCACACAATTGTGGCACTTTGGATAAGTCCTTGGGTGAAAACTGGTTTTTGACACCTTGGGAGGATTCGTTGTTCACAAGCATCTTGCATCTGGGGGTACTTTTACTTAGCCTAGGGCTAGTTCCACGTCTACCTCTCGAGATTCCCTGTGAGCCCAATCTTGTCAAGCCTTGATCTAGATTTGTCTCCTTTTATTTCATCTGTGAAGGGCATGGTCTTTGTCTATTCCCCATCTTACGCTGGGGGCATTTTATGTGACTTCACCTTCCTGTTTATAAGTGTGTGGCATCTTCCTTGTATATTCCCCATCTAACGCTGGGGGCATCCACGCTTTCTTGGTTACCTATGCATAGCTTGGAAAAATTGTTACACTAAAACACAAAAACAATAGAAAAAAAAAACAAAAACAATAGAAAATTGTTTCACAAAAACATAAAACATCAAAAATGTTCAAAATTGTTTTCAAAAAACAAAAACAATAGAAAATTGTTTCACAAAAACAAAAACAATAGAAAATTGTTTCAAAAACACAAAAACAATAGAAAATTGTTTCACAAAAAAATAGAAAATTGTTTCACAAACACCCTAAACAATAGAAAATTGTTTCAAAAAAAATCTTGCAAAAACATTTACTTTAGTTTACTTGCATTATTTTATTTCTTGCATTTTTCTTGTTTCTTGCTTTGCTTAGTTTGCTTGTATAGTTGTTTCATGTTTGTACATTTTTTTGTTTTTGCTTGGGCATACTTTGTTGGGATTCATCTTTTCTTGATTAGATTAGATTTATTCTTACTTGTGCATATTGAAGTGTGTTTTTGCATGCTAGTGAGTCATGGTACATTGTTATATATTGTTCATTATGTTCTTTTTGTTAGCATTTGATTGTGTTTTCTTGTTTGCATGTGCATCATTTTGTTATCACATCATCATATTTCCATCAATATCATCACATCTAACATCATCTATACATCATATATCAAGAAAAAGCTAAGTATACATCATACATGAATGCTAAGCTAATCATCACATATCGTATCATCAAATGGGGGCAAGAGGGATCACAAATATCAAAATCTATCCCCCCCACACCCATATCATCATATCATCCCATCCACTAAGTATGGCACATCACATGAGAAAATACATTTGATATACTCTACAAGATCTATCATCTAGAAATCAAAACACATGCGATACATCAACAAATCATGATACATATACATGTGAAATCAAATCAGCTAACATCATAAACACATCTATCTATCCATGTACTCCATCAAGAAATAAAAAAAAATGTCCAACATCTCATAAACACATATGTCATGTCAAAAAATGTCCATATATATATACATGTGTGTGGTATATCTGTATCAAAAATGGATATACATAACTGCTATACATCAAAAATGCCTTCATCTGAGGTGTACAAAAAGATGATACATATATCAAAGAATAAAAGCCTTCATCAGAGGCATGTGTCAAAACTGCTATACAAATAAAGAATGGTGTACATCAAGCACAACTCATAGCCTTCATCAAGAGGCATATGTAAAAATACAATCATCATGGCTGACTCGAGCCCTCGATGGGGTGGCTGGTCTATCTCATGGTGGTGGTGGCATGACATGAGCATCACTAGCTCTCCTTGACTATCCTCGTGGCTGCTCCACTGAGGCTTGAGGCCTCTCTCGGATCTAGTCCCTCTACTCGACTGCTAGCTATAAGAAGGTGCCCACAACTCAGCCAGAACTACCTCAAAGTATAAAGATCTATAATAGATGAGGCTCTACCCTCTGCTGTAGCTAAATCTCTGTGCATAGAGTAGTCACCACTATACCATCATATGTGTCGAAAGATGCTATCTCTCGCCGAAGGCTGGGAAAGCTTGGCCTGGCCCACTACATGCTCTGCTCTCAGCCTATCTCACTCTAGTATCATGGGATAGCTGGGCCTGTGTCTGCTGATATAGGCTCATCACCTGAGCCATCTGTGAGGCCATCTATCATATCTACTGAAAGTGAACAACACTATCACCTCCCTGGCTAGCCTAGGCTCGAGCCTGATCCTACTCTCTAGTCTATCAAATCTAAAATCTGAGCCTGATCTGCTCGGGCTCATTATCTCTAGGCTGGCCTCTGTCTCTCTACTCGCTAGAGCCTGCTACTAGCTTGCTACTACTACTGTAGGTGGTATTTTGTGCCGGCTGTGCATGCCTGGGCCTGTCCCCTATGCCACTCTAGAGACTATCCCTGCTCTATACTCTAGGCCTAGGAAGCTATGTAGGTTCCTGTCCTGGTCCCTACGTGGCCTCGGTCCCTATACCTGTGCACCCTACTCATCATGTGGTAACCCATCAAATGGATCCTCTGGGTCATGGGCTACTACACCTCTCTCATATCACCACCATGCCAAATCTCTCTCGGTGGTCGAGCACCTGCTACCCAGGCCTCCTCTGGGATAGTCAAGCAGTCGGGGTAAAATAGTAGCGTACCAAGTCCAAGTAATATGATGGTAGTGTGCCCGGATCTCTATCTATCACTGGATCCCATACCTATGGAACCACACTCTAAGAAACTAGCCCTAGCTTGGGTCACCTATATGTGTGGCCCCATGGTCTGCCTCTCCAAGTCTCGATGGGCATACCATATGTGGGGTCATGGAACCCCCTGCACCATGCCTAGCTATCACTGACATCTATCTACCCTGTATAGCTCAATGATGTAACTATGACTGCCAAGAAGGAAATGCTCCACTGTGCAAACACGTTGAGCTCTACTGCATCCTCTGGCCACTGTATCTACCTGTAGGGTCTCCATATGATATCTCTATCTAAAACTCATCAAACTCTTGGTGATATCTATATAAAGCTACCTAGGTGACCTCGTACGTCACCACCTACTGAAACCCATGCCATATAAGATGGCTCCTCTGGAGCTCGAACATGTAGAGTGCCACATGGGGTGCCCGATAGCTATGTGGTCCCATGACCAAATCTACAAAGAGTGAGGCAAGCCCCACCATCTTCTGACGGTGGTAGGTGATAAGATGTAGGTCCCAAGTAAAGGTGCACCAAGTATACACTATCCCCAATAATAGCACTCACCACTGAAAATCCCATGTACTAGTGTCATCAACCCTCTCGAAAAGGATGTCCCAATCTTATCAGTGAGTAAAAACCCACTGATAAGTGACATAACATATAGGCCCTGGTGTAGTGTTGGGTCGGTGATACACTCATGAAACACAACAATCATACCATCATGTGGTATATCATCTCGATCAAACAAATCACTGACATCTGCCCTGATCTGCCCAAGGTCGAAGTATACTCAATCAGTGAACCCAAGATGGGCACATGGAGAATCCTGCCACACACATCCTCTAAAGTCATGGTCATCTCTCCAGTAGGGAGTCAAAAACACTGGCTCTCTCACTGTGCCACCGCTCGCAAGTAGTAAGTAGACCATGATCTAGTGTGATGGAAGGCATCCGAGACACGGGCCTAGGCCCACTACCTCTAGAAGAATGGCTACACACATGCCGGTCTCACCGATGCATGCTCCCCTAGCTCTTAGTGATACGTGAATGATGCTCCCATCATCTCAAAGCACTAGAAAAGCATCTCTAAAAATCATTTCATTCATCATTACTAACATTTCCTCTAAATTCTACCTATCATTTTTAGGGTTAACCCAAAAATCCTAAATTTTCTTCTAAGTGCCATCATTTTTGGCATTTTCCTATCTATCCTCCATCTGCCTAGTGTGCCTACACACCCTTTGGGGGGGTGTGTGTGCACCCCTTTGGCGCACATGCATGTGCACCATCTAAGGGCACTGCACCATCATTTGTGCACCATGGGCACTTTGCATGTGCATGCACACTTTGTGTGCATGTGTATGTGTGCACTTTGCACATGTGTGTGAACTGCCTGTGTGTGTGTGCATGTGTGTGTGTGTGTGTACATGTGCAGTGTATGTGTGTGTACACATGTGTGTGTGTGTGTGTGTGTGTGTGTGTGTGCTATGCATGTGTGCACATTCACACTAGGATGCCTGTGCCACCATTTGGGTGCACCTATACGCCACCTTTAGTGTGTGCACGCGCACGCATGCATGCGCACCGACATGACCTCTAACCCTAATTCCTACTTCTAGGGCATTAATTACAAAAATTGACAAAGAGGGTTTGGATACTCACAAAGACGCCATCATCGGCATGCCGCTCATACCCTCGGACTGTGTCTTCCCATCTCAATCGGTCTCATGCTATCACCATCATCCTCATCGCATTGTCGAGCCTCATGGTAAAAACTCAAGTAGTGGTTGGTAACAAATGAATTGGTCAGTGGTGATTTACCCCCAGGTGGGGTATATCAAGCTATTTTTCACCGCCGTGATGCCTGGAGGCTTGTTTTGACCACCGTTTTTCTCCTCTGTTCACCGTTGAATAATTATTTTAATTAAATAATTATTTTTCTTTTATTTTTTCACCATGTTGGGGCATTTTTTTCCATCTAGTACCCCTTTCTTCTCACTAGGACAATTTTTATTGCTCCTAGGTGATTTTTCTTCTTATCCACACTCTCGTAAATAATTATTTTAAAAATAATTATTTTATTAATTTTTCCACTATATAAGGACATTATTTGTCATTGTTTCTTCTTTCTTCCACTGGGGCATTTTTTTTGCATCTAGGCACTTCATTCTATTTCTTCTATTTTCTTCTACTATCCACCACATTTTTAGAAAACAAAATATATAAACTAAATATATATTAAAAAAATATATATATATATATATATATATATATATATATCACTTCAAAATCCAAAAACAAGGCAAAATTTTTCACAAAATCCTAAAAAGTAAAAAAACCTACAAAAATAGGTAACCTGCTTATTATGGCTGAAACTTGTGTCTGCATGCATGGTATTCTCTCCATATCCTACTGGTTTGTTTCACATCTTCCCGATTAATATGACTCGTGGATCGCCGGATTCACAACCATTCACAAAGCTAGTTTGCTTTGCTTCATTCATACTGGGGCACGTCTTTTGCTCGGTGTTGTTTTTGTTTGCACAAAGCTTTCTACTTGGACCCGTGTCCATTATCATTTCCCTTGCATGTATCCTTGCTTGGGGCATCATTTTTAACCCTTTTCATCAATCATGAACATGTGGATCTCTTCAGCTTGATAACAAAACATTTGTACAACTGTCTTGACCATTGTTGGGTTGGATATGTGTGTTCATACTTGTTTTCCCTATTAAATGAGCTTGTTTCCTTCTCATATTGCATTGCATTTTGTATGTTGCATGGAGTTGGTATTTTCAAGCAATGGACAATTGTTCATAGTATGGCTTTTCATGTCATTCTACTTTTGTCGTATGCTTATATTTTTCATAAGGACCGATGACGTAGATCTTTTGGCAATATGATGACACTGAAGTTGTTCCAATACAAAGGCTAGAGGCTAAGTTCTTCTCTCCACTTCTCCATATTTCTTCTACATCACTTTCCTCTCACCCCTAATCTTCTTGTTTCACTCGGGGCATTCTCCCCTGCCCATTCTTCTATCTATTTCTCACCTTTTTCGATCGTCGATCATCTTCCTTCATCACCCCATCGACACTCGAGGGGGCATCTCTCCTCCTACTAATTTTTCTTCTATCCCTTCAAAAATTTCATCCATCTACTATCTTTGAAGTGGCGTCACTTACGCCACCCCAAAGAGGGGCAAATGTAGACACCCATAATTATGCCCGAGCAATTTAAATACTTAAATTGTGCTAATTATCTCCTTTCCCACAAATTGGTGACATATCATCAAAAGAGCCCATCTTCTCTCCTATCATCATTAATTAATTACACTACTACACTAATTAATTAAGTCTCCTATCCATCTAATAAATACCCTAATTAATAAATCCCCCTTCTATCTAGACTAATTAATTATTATTAATTAATTAGCTTCCCCTTTCATTTAACCAATAAATCAATATTTAATTGATTTAATCCCCTTCTATAGTCTAAATCTATTAGACTAATTAATTATTATTAATTAATTAGCTTCCCTTTCATTTAACCAATAAATCAATATTTAATTGATTTAATCCCCTTCTATAGTCTAAATCATGCTAATATTCCTCTAAAAGCTTCTATAAGCTTGCACATCTATTAATTAAATCATCTTGATTAATTAATGAGCCCCCTTTATCCACATGGGTCACTAAAGGACAAGCTAAACCCTCCTAAAGTTAACTCAACCCTATCTAAACCCCCCTTATCCACAACTAACTCAACATCTCTATTATCCCACATGCAAAGGGATGTAGTGATTCCTTTATCCATTGGGCTATATAAAGAGCCCTCCTCCTACCTTTACACTTACACCTAAATTCCTTGAGAAGACAAAAGCAAAGCACATAACAAATAGACTATAATATTCTTTGTTATTCTTGAGAATTCACCATTTGAAGAGCTAAGCCTCATTTCTTGCATTGCATTCATCCAAGTTCTTAGGTCATATGGGAATAATCAAAGTGGTCTTGTAGCCATGCTTTGATGAGCTCCCATTCCTAATTTCTTGAAGATCAAACAATCAACTATTGATTGCCATTGAATCTACATAGGTCCATTTGATTTTGTTGTCAATCTAAAGAGTAGAGGTTCTTGATAATTAGCATGTTAGTTTGATTTATGCTTCAAAGTTCTAATGCAATAATGTTGTTGTCTAACCTTGCTTAGCTCTTATCTTGATGGTGTTTTAGATTTTGATTTGTTTTAGATTTCATAGATAAGTCCTTTATTACCTTAGGTTATTTCAAAATCCCACACCTATAAAGCATACAAACTTAGGTTAGGGTGCAACATGTATAGTTTAGAAATAGATCTAAAGTAGGTTCAATTTACCTTAGGTTAGAATCTAGTTAGGATAGATCTTAACAACTAGGACTAAGGTTTTACCTAAATAGTCCTGTAGTAGATCCTTATCCTTCTTACGTTGTTCAACGTCATAAAATTTATTAACAAGAATATCCAAGCTCATAATTTATAGAAAATGCAAAGCAAGGACTCCAAAAGAAGGATCCATAAAATTTAAAACATACAAAGACTCAGTCCCTTATTACCTTCCATTTTAGAATGTCGGTTTATCAAACTGATCAGGTAAGAAAATCGAAGCATACCTTGGATCAATGGAATTGATCCAAGGTTTTTCTGTTATAGAAAGATAAGTATGCAAACAACATTACCAGATTACAACCTTACAGATCTCAAGAAAGAATGGATTCATTGCAAGAAACAACAACACAGCAAAATGAATCCTTGAATAAGAAATAATTTTTCCATTGCAAGCATGATTTCCAATAGTCAAAAGAATACACCTTCTTAGGAAAAATCATATATCAACATTTGTAGTGTCAAGAGGAATTTGTCGAGATGTTACATGACCTCCAAATCCTTCACGAGCCATCTCTCTCCTCAATGACATCTGTTATGCAATATCACAATTTTTCTTTATCTCCATCTCATGCACCTCATTGTAATTAATCTACCTTTCTTCTCTTTTCCGCTCTGCCACTAGGTCTGCCATCCTTCACCAAACCTGTTCCTTCCCTCATGCGTGGTAGGGTCTATCTAGCCATAAGATTTTCTTCCAAGTTTAGGGTTACCATAAAGATTTTGATCGCCAGTGGAATGCCTTATAGATAGGTTCCCTAGGATAACACAAAAACTATAACTCATCTACTTTCGGGTAAGAGTAAGTAGAAATTGAGTACTCTAAAATATAGCTATTCATAACACTACAGAACCAAGTGTCCAAATCAGATCAAAGCATCATAGAGGTCCTACAATTCTTCCTACATCTAGACAAGTGTGTGATACCTCAAATTCCTTTTAGATGCATAATAAATAACCCACTCGTATGGCTCTATCAGAAATATAGCAAAGAAAATCTCATACAAATTCCGCTCCACCCAAGCGCTTGCATCAAACTCACATCTAGTGATGAACCTATGAGTGTACTCTTCTTCCAGATCTATTATCCACTCCTCAATACTTTCTAGGGTCAATCGGTACGTATTCATCATGAAACATCCTTAAAATAGCTGAAGAAGAGGTCCTAGCAACAAAACCAATGATATATCCTAGAATCTATTGTGAAAAACCCAATCGCACTAGCACATCACTTAGCCCGATTTGAGTGCTCACCTGAAGTACACAAAGGTACTAGGATCCTCTTTAGAGTTGCTTATGTGGGATGTTAGTGTGATGATGGTAAAACATATTCATATCCATAATTAAACATAAACACTCTAGAGTGCATAATCTAGATCTAGATCTTAGAGAATCATGAATTGAACAATAACTATAATAAGATTAACCATACATGAACTAGATTCAGTTATGTTCAACACCATTATCTAGCCAATATTATCCATTACATTAAACACTGTAAAACACATAATATTCTTATATTATAAGGTATATCCATAAGTCATACGTGCATCGAGATCTAGCAAAATTGTTTCACCCGATTCTTAGGACGTTTCTTTGAAATATTGACAAAACAAATAGGGTAATGGCATATGAGGAATACTTGTTGAAATGTTGGTTGATGGGTTGTTACGTGCATATGAATTCTGGATCCACAACTGATTGTGAGAGATTCCTTTTGGCTAGGAGGAACTACCTGTAATGAAAAGCAAGACCACCAGAAAGAGTTAAACAATATGTGTAGTGAACTGCCTAGTGTGTGCTAGATCCAGGAAGTGTGATACTTCCTAGATGACTATCACCCACCGTTTAAAACAATTTAATGCAGGTAATAAAGAAAATACTATCGTAATTGAAATGATTTGGGTATCTCATCAAAAATACAATAAGAAATATCTAATCTAACAAGCTAACTTAAAATAAGATCTGAAGGTCAAGTAATTGGTTCTAGGTCTCTGCAAGTCTGACAAAGGTCTCAGGAAGATCACATATGAACAAAGGTAATGTGGGAATAGGTGGATAGGTCACTGTTCCGGGCTATATTGATGAATACAAAGACCGATTCCGGTCAAGGGTGATCGACAGAGGTTGCATGTAACCGGTGCTTGAGTTCTTCGTGGAAAACTAGGAATGCCACAAGATGGGCTCTAGATCTCCTTATGATTGCAAAAGGAATTGATTCGTTAGAATGAGGTATTAGGTTATTTGGGTGGGGTTTGGTGAGGTTTTAAGCTGGTATATGGAGGTGTGAGTATTAAATGATGTTATTGGGTGATTAGGGAAACAAAGAAGGAAAATACAATGATGGATCCAATAAACCAAAGGAATACAATGCTCTACTTACTTGGAACTTGGTTATGGGTGCCTGCAATTGAGGAATGAATGTGCTAGTAAGAGGTTGAAGGCTACAAAGGATCACCAATCATAGGAAAGATTCTGCATGGGCTATATGTGCATTCCTTCTTGCTTGGTTGGAGAAAATCCTTCTTTGGGGTGAGTACTTTATGGCTATGCAAGAGAAAATGCTTGATCTCCTTCCTTCCATGCATGTTTCACTCAAATTCAATCTCAGAAGATGTGATATCTCTCAGGAATTTTCCAATGTTTTCCAACCTCCAAAATAAGGTTGTTTTAGGTATTAAAAGGTGATCAATGGTGGTTCCAGCTTAACCGGCAATGGTTAGGGGTAACCGGTGTCGAGTCAAGGCGGGATTTCCTAGGTTTACTAAACTAGGCAAATCCCCTTGATTTTATAGGATCTCGTGTCGTTCACCCATATATTAGACTAGAAGATTCTTGTCAACATGTGGGAATGTGGTTAGAGGGAATGTAGGCATTGATTTTTAGGGTTTGGGTAAGTCTTAGTTAGTTATGGCAACTTACTAAGAATAGGTCTTAGGGTGAGTTGGCTTGATGAGGTGTCTAGGTGAGATGTATGTGGACATTATCCCTAATTAAGATATTTAAATAATAAATATGGTGAGGATAATGAATTAATTTAATTAAATTAATATTAGTGGAGTGAAGGGGGCCATGGCTAGGTTAATGTGATGAAGGGTGCTTATTTGTCAAGGGACCAAAGGGGAGTGTGACCTAATTTTAGTGTCTACATTTTGCCCCTTTTTGTTACGTAGCTTGTATTGGTAAGCGACGCTAACAAAAATAAGATGTGGTTGCCCCATGTGTGGGTGAAGGTGATCCCCCTCAAACTAGGAACTGATGAGGCAGAAGGTAGAATTGGTGAGTGGTTTGATAAAAGGTAAATGTGAGAAAGGGGAAGGTGGTTAACGGGGAAAAGGGTTAAAGGTCTACTTGAGAAATCTAGGTAATGGGTCAGGGTCAAAGGTAGCAACAATCAAATGCATGCACACGTATAAACTACAACATGCTACTGGGTTGAAGAGCAAGTCAAACTCTACATCATCTAAGGTCGATAGGTTTATCCAAACAAGGTTGAAGTGATTCCGGTATCCAAGGTATAGGATATGGTTAGGAAACAAAACATAGGTTACGTACAAGAACGTTTAGGCATTTTTTGGTACACTAAAGGTAGGGTTAGGATAAATGGTCACAGAAATAGGATAGGTAAGGTCATTAGGTCAACAACACAGGTAACAATGCCATAAGGTATAGTGAACACATGAGGTCAAAGGTCACTAGTGATGGTCTAGGTCTAAATATCTAGGTCACAACGCGGGTAAGGCTGAGGTATGGGTAAAATAATGAGTCCCTAAAGGAGGATGAGGGTAGGTAGGAAATGATGAGGTCAGGAGGGTGAAGTAAATGGGTTGGGTAAAGGTGAGGTGGGGTAAATGATCAGGGTAAAGGGTAGGTGTGGAAGAAAAAGGAGGGATAGGTGGGTTAATAGGCTAAAATGTTGGGTTTGTGCCAGAGAGGGTGACCGATGCCTGATCAAGGGTAACCGATGCCAAGTATAGGGTAACCAACCAAGGTAAGGTAGGGCATGAGACCGATGCCGGTGAAGTTGAACCACCGTTAGTTAGATTGGTTTTGTTATAAAAAAAAATCCATGTTTTTTGTTATTTATTTTTCATTTAGTAAAGTGAGAAAATGAAAAAAGAGAGAGAAAAGAGAGAAAAGTGTCCAGAGGGAATGGAGCATTGAGTTAGTGGTGTGAACGACGGGTGATTGATTGGTGAGAGGCAGGTCCATAGGCTCGATGCGTGTGAATTGATTTGTTGGAGATACGGTGGAGATTTGGTGATGGCAGAGGAGGTGGAGAAGGATTAGGTGGGCCACCGGTGCAAAGGCCAGATGTGCCACTGCGACGATGAAAACATGATGAGGTAAGCATCCAACTCTAGTTGTATTTGGTTAGATAGATTAGGTGAGTTGTAAATTATTTTTGTGGTTTTTGTTTTGGGTGGGGGAAAAAATAAAATTTGGAAATGGGAGGGTAAAGTGGGTTAAATAGGAAGGGGGAGAGAAATAAGTGGGAGAGGAGGGGAGGGGATGAGGTGTAAGGGATGGGTATGATGATGGTTAGGTGGTGACCTTACAGAGCACAGGTGGCGAGTTTGCAGTCGGTTGGCACTGGCCCAGGCATAGATTGGGGAGAGGCTACCGGCAAGCACGGAGACCAGCCTGTAGGTGAGGCACCAACAGGGACTTAGCCACCACCTATGATGGGTGGGGAGATGTTAGTAGGTCACTAGATAGGGGTGGAGGAGGCAGAGGGTATAGGTGATACAGAGATGGAGGATATCCACCGAGATGCCTGATATGTGGCTTTTGATTTTTGATGTATTATAGTAATTTTTGATATATACCGACCTACGTGCCGAAGATAGTGAGGATGTATGAGAGTTTTTGTTGTATATTTTGAGCATATACCAGCCTGTGTACTGAAGATATTTTGTATTGGTTCATTATTTTATTGTATATGAGACTGGCCTACGTGCTAATGTATTGAGTATCGGCTGCGTGTCGATGATATTAAGATGATGGACATGATGGGATAGCCATGTATTTTTATTGAGATACACATTTATTTATATGATGAGATACATGAGATTTTTGATTTTTTATGGTTAGATGATACTTTTGATTTGTTGTTTTGATATGGATGGAAATTAGGTGAGTCGGGCATGATGAAGTTAGGTTTGGTTTAGGCATGGATTGAGTCGGGTTATAGGCATGGATCTAGTCAAGTCATGTTTTAGGCATGGTTGAGTTAGGTCATAGGCATGGATTGAGTTAGGTCTTAGGCATGGATTGAGTCGAGGTCTCGGGCATGGATTGAGTCGAAATGGTTTTTAGGCATGGATTGAGTTAGGTTTTTTTAGGCATGGTTGAGTTAGGTTGCTTTAGGCATGGTGGAGCTAGGTTTGTTTCGACATGGTTGAGTAAAGTTTTTTAGGAATGGTTGTGTTTAAAGTAGTTGAATTTTTGATTCATTATTTTTTTGTAATGAATAATAATATGGGTCATATGTGAGCTTTGGTATAAGACATGCATGATGATGGTAGAGAAATGGTATTCATAATAAATGTATGTTGTAATGAGGATTAAAATATGAAGCAACTTGTTATGTATGTGGTTTAATTTTCAATTTTGGATATAAAAGGGAAAATAAGTGGGTTATGATGTGATGTGAAGAAGATGAAAGATGAATTGTTTATGGTAGAGAGTGGTGAGCTAACCTCCAAGGGCCCCATGCCCTTAGAGTGCTACCTACATAGTCCCGGTGAAAAGGGACCTCAGGCCGATGTAGTTCTCCCATGAGCTAGGGAAGAATATGATGAGGTATGAGAATGAGTTAGTAGGTTTTAGGCTTGTTGTGGGTTGAGGTCTGTTAGGTGTGGGTGGGTTAGAGGTAAAGTGATATAGGTGATGTCAATTGTGGCAAAAGAAGAAGAATACCCCAAAGGTAAGTGTCGAGGACCAAATCTTGTATAAGGTAATCAAAATGTAAATAAAGATGGTCAAAAGATAAGAGGGGGAAATAAAGCCACCTAATTGGTTAGGATCATACCGAGTAGATCATACTTTGGAGAAGGTGATGAATGTAAGAACCAAAAGACAAATTGCATGATTGATTCTTCTATGGTGAATAGTTATCACATGATCACCAAATGTCTTGGTTTTTGAGAGGTCCCTTGAGGTAGTACGAAAATGGGGGTGAGAATGGCGAGAAAGGTGAAAGGTGGTTAATTTTATATGACATGAGGTGGCATTTCTTCTAGCAAGAGATCCAAGGTCACAATGGGCAAGTCCTTGACTAAATTTTTTTATGTTTTGACTTATATTGGAGATAAATTGGTCAATGTAGGAAGTATATATGGGATAAGGAATTTAACTCCTTGAGGTCTTCATGAAGATGATCGATGCGGGAAGCTTCAAATTTTCTTGTTTTTATATTTTTAGGCTTTACATATCTGTCCTTTGAGGAGCATTCTATTTACGGTAGTCGTTATCGAGAGGAAGATGCCCTTTTGAGGGAGTCATATTTTATAGTAGAAGTTTGACTCAAGGAGTTGGGTCCCATGTGAGGGCTTTGAAGTCATGGATAAGACCAAGGTGAAGAATAATATTCTTGTTCAAAAAGTAGGTGAAATGACCTGTGGGATCTCATCTAAAGGTAAATGAAAATTATCTATGAGAATCATGTTATGTGTAGTCTTTGTGGTACACATAGTTAAGAGAAGATAACAAGTGACGGGTACTCACATGATTCTTGTTTAATCATTGGTGAGGTGTATGAAGTGGATAGCACTCAAGGGATGAGTATGGAAAGAGACAAAAGGTGAGTTAGGAATAAAATTCAACAATACAATGGTTGAAGATGCAAGCCGTTAAGGGGCTCAGGTTTGGGTTTACCATCAAGTGAAGATAAATGATAAGCACTCGATCCATAAGTATGAGTCATGATGTATGGTCCAAGCCAAATAAGAGAAAATTTTCCCCATTTAATTTTTTTCTACTTTGGTTACATGTTGATTTTCTTTCAGGACAAGGTCACCGACTTGGAAGGTTCATTCATGGACACATTTGTCATAGGCACATTTTATATGTTTTTGGTAAACTTGAAGGTGATCAAGAGCGTTCATCTAATAAATCAAGTTGTGCTAAATGGTCTTGACAAATTTTTTCATCATTAAGCATGCCATGGAGAGAGAAATGCAGAGGAGGGAATCTGGACTTTGAGAGGAAGAATAGCCTTTGTACCATAGACCAGAGAAAATGGTGTGGCAGCAGTGGAAGTGCTAATACTAGTATGGTATGCCCATAGGGAAAAAGGAATGTGCGTATGCCAATCCTTCCTAGTATTGTTAACCAATTTCATGAGAATTTTGTTTAAGGTTTTGTTAGTGGATTTGTCTTGGCCATTGGTCTATGGGTAATAAGGTAATGATAAACTTAGTTGAATGTCAAAGGCGTCGCAAATTTTTTGCAATGTTTTGTTTTTGAATTGTTTTCCATTATCAATGATGAGGCGATGAGGAACACCAAAATGGAAAATGATGTGATAATTGATGAAATCACATATTTTCTTGGATTTTATGGAGATGAGTGGTATGACCTCAACCCATTTTGTATAGTATTCGGTAGCGGTGATGATCCATTAATATCATTGGGAAGAATAGTGGTTGATCTCTCCAACAAGATCCAAACCCCATTGAGAGAAGGGCCAAAGGTCATGGGTGACCTGTAAGGCATGATTGGGTGTATGATGAAGATTGGCATGTTGTTGGCATTTTACACAATGTTTGACATATTTTCAACAATCAAGGTTAAGGGTCGGCTAGTAATAGCCTAGGCAAAGGATACGCTTAGCAACAACAAGGCCACTGAAGTGACCTCCACATATGCCATCATGAACTTCTTTAATGGTATAAGGAATTTCAAAACTCATGAGGCATCGTAAGAGAATACCATCAAAGCCATGCTTATAGAGGAGGCCCCCAGGATGACATAATGAGATACCTTTTTAAGGAAGGTGCGTTGTCCATTACGGGTGAGATTAGGAGGTAAGATGGAGAGAGAAAGATAGTTGGAGTATTGTTTATACCATAGGTCACTCAGGTCGGGGGTAGTGGTTCTAATAGAGTGAACTTCACAAGGTAAATAAGAGGGTGATTCAAGTCATTGTATGGTGACAAATATTTTAGAATCGGAAGGTGAAGAAGATATTTGTGAAGCCAAGCAGGCCACGGAGTGGTAAATTTGTTAGTTGAACGAGGGATGGTTTACAGGGAAAAATGGTCAAACATGGTCAAAAGTTTATCCACATGATGTTTATACTTTTGAATTATCTCATTACGACATTTGTATATACCATTCACTTGGTTTACGACCAATTCAGAATCACCAAAGATGTTGATTGATTTGACATCTAGGGCATAGGTGGCTTGGAAACCTAATACGAGTGCTTCATATTCAGTGATATTGTTTGTGCATTCAAAATTGAGTTTGAAAGACAAAGGCATGGGCTCACCATTAATCAAAATGAGGATAATACCAGCCCCACCCCCATGTTGACACTTTGAACCATCGAAGAAGAGTGTCATTTGGTAGGGGGGTTCGTCCAGGGAAAGGGTAGTAATTGACTCATCTAAATAGTCAAAATTAAAGGGTTGATCCCTGGAAATAGGTGCATTGGCCAATTAGTCAGAGATGGCTTGGACCTTGATGGAATTTTGATGAATAAATTCAAGGTCAAGGTCAGCTAAAAGAATAATCCAGTGTGTGGCACGCTGATTTTGGTAAGGTTTGGCATACATGAAGTGTAAGGGGTTGGTGTTGGTCACAACATAATTTTTGTGGTTGAGTAGGTAATGGCGGAGTTTGGTGGCAATGATAACTAAGGCTAAGAAAAGTTTTTTGGGATGGGTTTATTAGGTTTCGTAATCCAAAAGAGTATGTCTTATGTAATAAACTACCTTCTCCCTATGTTGTTCATCGCAATGAGCAAGCATGGCTCCTAAGGAATGATCGAGTAGTTGAGATGTATAGGTAGAAAGGTTGATCGTATTTAGGTTGAATGAGTATGAGTGGTTGGAGGAGGTATTGTTTTAGGGCCTCAAAATATTTGTTGTAGTCATCATCCTATTTAAAGGAAACATCCTTTTGAGAAGATGATGAAATGGTTAGAATCGATCAAATAATTGTGAAATGAAATGGTGAATAGACTATAACTTACCTTGCAGGCTACGAAGTTGTCTAAGGTTAGTGTGTGGAGGAATTTTGAGAATGGCCTTGACTTTAGCAGGGTCAACTTCTATACCATGTAGGGAAACAATAAAGCCCAAAAGTTTTCTTAAGAGGACTACGAAGATGCACTTCTTAGGCTAAAGGTGAATACAATATTTAATGAGATAGTCAAAAATGGTTTTTAGGATGGCAAGGTGCTCGAGTGGTGTTTAGATTTGGCAAAGAGATCATCCACGTAATCTTCTAATATACGATGCATGATATCATGGAGGATGTAAGTCATAGCCTGTTGATATGTGGAACCAAAGTTTTTAAGGCCAAAAGGCATGACACGATAGTAGAAGGTTCCCTAAGGGGTGATGAATGCGGTTTTATATTGATCCTTTGGGGCAAGTAGGATTTGGTTATAACCCGAGAAGCCATCCATGAGTGATAGCATCTCATGACCAGTGGTAAGGTCAACCAATTGGTCAATACTAGGTAAGGGGAAGTCATCTTTTGGGTAGGCTAGGTTGAGGTCACGAAAATCCGTGTAAATGCGGAGTCCCCTGTTGCCTTAGTGATAGGGACAATGTTAGAAATCCAACGAGGATAATAAATGGGTAATATGAAGGAAGCAGAAGGAAGGCCTTGAAGTTCCTCTTTTGAGAAGGGCAATGAGAGGTGCATTTTCCTCAATTTTTGTTTGATGGGTTTGGCATCGGGAATAGTTATGATATTGTGGACCACTATGGTGGGGTCAATATCTGGGCATATCTGCATAAGACCAAGTGAAAGCATGGTTATGATTTTTGAGAAAAGAAGTGATGGCTTCTTGTTCAGCAACATCTAAAGATTGGCTGATCTTTAGGATGTGTAGGTCGTCCTAAGTATGAATGTTGATCTTGATAGTCGATTCATTCAACATGGTTTACATCTCAGAGGGTAACGACCGATGAATATATGAGTCTTCTAAACCAAGGTAGGTGAGTATGGATTCATCATCCTGACATTGGATGATGCTAATTGAAGGTGTATTGTCATCGATCATTTCAGGATACAAGAAGAGAAGAGAGGAAGGAGCCTCACCATCACATTGATAAGTCAAAGGCCCAAATGAAATGGTGTTTATGAATTTTTTTTTAGGAGGGATAGATTCTAGATCCATCGACTCCATCGGTGAAGGTGGTGATGAAGGCGAGAGCGGGTGAAGAAGGTGGAGAAGGGCTGATGTCCTTGATGGGTTCAATGCGGGCTTGTTTGGTAGGTGGTTTAGGAAATCGATACCACTACGGTCGTTATGTTTGTAGGTGGTACATGGAATAATAGTATGGTGGCCTTTCTCATAAAATCCAAAACCAAAACCCTTCCATGCACATCAATGTAGGAAGGTGTGGGTGAAATGGTGATTGGTGAGAGACTGGAAGTCAGCGGAAAATGGGTGGGTTTGTGATGGTGGTTCGGGCGTGTAAGTGGTAGTATCAATTCCCCCATAGGTGAGGCCAGTACGGAGATGAGGAGTACCATAAAGCGAGGCATTATCATATGTGATGATCATATCGAGGGTGTTAGTGAAGACTCCCATATTCTTGTGGATTAAGGAATGTGTTGACACTATATAGGTAGTATTCCCTAGCGTGAGGCATTGAAAAACACTTTCCAAGGGATCGGTGGTTGGTATGTGGGTAGCAGGAATAGATGATGTGTCGAGGTCGATGTGGAGGTGGAGTTAATGGATTGGGAGACTGATGGGATGGACGTGGAGGTTGTGGCGGTGGTAAGAGGTATGCACAGTGGAGGTGGAGACTGTACTAGTAAGTGGAAGTGTAGGTGAAGTGGTAGCGGTTGTGGAGGTAGATGCCTTAATGGGTATAAGCACGTCATTAGGTTGGTAAAGCATGTTGCATGATTTAAAAGGTGATGGATCAGCTGGGATAGTGTAGGGGTGCCCTTCGTGCTCAAACTTTACACAATGATGAAAAGTGGAAGGAACATAACCCATGACACGAATCAGGGGTCTACCAAGTAATAAATTATATTGAAATTCCCCCTCCAAAACATAAAATAATTCTAGAATAGTGCGGGGGCCCATGCGAATATGGATGATGATGGTGCCTAGTGTAGAGGTGATAGTGTTGTTGAATGAATGCAACATGACAGGATGTTTATGCATGCAATTGTCAGGTATGCGCATTTGATAAAATGCATGGGATGAAATGATGTTAATGCTAACACCCCCATCAACCATCACACGTCACACCCATATGTCATTAATGTGGATAGAAATGAAGAGGGTGGGTCCGGGTCATCGTTTTGGTGTGGTGTGATCTCCTCTTCGAGAAGCTAAGGAGGCTACTTGGTGAATAGGGTGGGGTGAAGATGAAGGTGGTAATTTGGTAAGAGAAGCTACATGATGAGGCGTGATGATGGAGGCTATGGGTGTAGGGTCATTGGGTAAAACCTCAAAAGATTGAAGAATCTCCATAAGAGCTTGAAAATGGGATTTTGAGGTTTGGATGAGGTCATATAAGGACATTTTGAGAGGAGATTGGTGTAATTGTTTCAAAGCATGGTTTGATGTCGACTCCATTAGAAATGGGGTATGTGGGGCCGTAAATAGTGATTTTAGGTATTGGTGTAGATGGTATGTTGGGTATAGGATTGGTTGGTGGGTCAGCCACCTTTTCTTTACCTTTATCCTTCGAGCATGGGTAGTAATGTTGATCATGTTGATCTAAGGGGAGTTGGCAAACGCAGAAGGTTTAGGGTGAGTGGTATAATGACATGATGGGTAGAAACCTATCGGAGGAGAAAAAATTGTGAGGTGAGCTGGGCGCAATGAAATTTGGTTGATGGTGTGACAAGTTCTTTGATGCGAACCATGTTAATTTCAAATCTTGGGGTGGTTCTAAGAGTTGTGGGGGTGAATTTTGTGGTTGTTGAGTGTACGGTGTGGGAATGGGTGTCGGTGAGGTAGGGTCCTCATGGAGAAGGTCGTCATCATCAAAGTTGGCTTCCGAAGGACACAAATAGATAAGGACATTTTTCAAGGCCTCATAGCTTCAACATTGTGCCTGGCACACAATGGTAGGAAAAAATTTTAGTTTCATCAAACCCTTTTGGCTTGGGTTTGAGAAGGTCATAAGATCTTAGTGGCAACAATGTGATAACATAGGTCTCAAGGAGAATGGTTAAAATTTTGGTATAGGACCCTGCTAGTGGGTCACAATGAGAGGTGAAAGTGGGTTTGGGTGTAGGTATGACTGATTGTTGAGGAACAATCCTCACGAGGGGGAATAGGTCGAGCTATGGTTTTGGGTGCTGGCATGGTCTTGGGTGTCAGTTGTGTTTGTCTAGGTAGGGGTGTGGTAGATGAACGGGTAGGAGGGTGTGTGGTTGTTTTGACTACCTTATTGGGAGGTAGTGGAGTTTTGTCTTTAGGTTGCACCTTCTTGGGTAAAGGTGATATGGGTGTACGAGATCTAGAGGGAAAAGTAGATGGGGGAAGAGGGTGAGTTACCCATAGGGATAACGGAGGTGCTGTGAAGGTAGATGATGTGGGTTGAGTAGGGGTGTGAGAGATAAAGATTGAAGTGTAGTGGGTAGTGAAGAAGTTGCGGAGAGTATTAGGGGTATGGGTGGTAAAGATGCTGCAGGTGTAGGTGTAAGTCGTGTCGGGTGCTTGGGTAGGTTAGAGGTTTGCGAGGAAGGAGTGGGCTGTTGTGTTTTTGGTTTATTGATGGGTGGAAGTTTCTTAACCGTGCTGGGAAGTTGAGGTCCTAAGATGGATGGGACCGGTGCAAGTGTGATTGGCGAGCTGGAGTATGAGTTCTATGGATTTGGTTCTTTTGTTTGGGTGATGGAGTAGGTGTGGTGTTGAATTTGGAAGATGTAGCTAAATCCAGTTTGATAGGTGGATGAGTAAGGCTGGTGGTTGGGGTGACCCCTAAGGTTGTAATAGGTTTAGTTGAGGCAGATGTTGTAGGTGTGGGTTTGGGTTTAGATGTAGTTTGGGTTATGGGTAAGGGTGTATGTTGAGCTATGATGGGTGTCGTGGAAGAAGTTGTGATAGAGGTGGTTGTGTTCATTTCAATTGGTCAAAATATTTTTGGGTAGATAGTGGAGGTATCAGCAAGTGACATCTGCATCTGCATTGAGACATGAAGCAAAAGGCACCCCAAAGTAAGGCCCTATCCACATAATCTAAGCAATCAGCCAAACATGATAATGGCATGTCTGTAGGTGGAGTTGATGAGGACCTAATGGCTATTCCCATAAAATATGTCTTAGAGACAGGGGAATTGGCTAGCTTCACTTCTGTGGGTAAGAGAACCGAAAGTAGGTCTACAAGATCTTGGGTAGCTGATGGAGAATGCTCACCAAGAGGAAAAGGTATCTCAACTGGGTCTATGATAGGTGGAGGAGATGATAGGTGCTCCTCTATAGGTGGAGGAGATGATGGGAGCTCCTCTTGTGGGTGGAGGAGGCAAACAAGTATCCTCGTGAACTGAAGAAGTATTGTGGGTATCGGTTCTCTAAGTGGAGAAGCCAAAGGTAAAATGGTCTTGATATTAGTGGAAGGCTCCTCTACATGTGAGGAAGGAGGTGAAAGGTGTTCCTCTATGGGTGGAGGAATAAGTGAGGTGGGTTCCAATGTAGAAGGAGGACTTTGGGCTAGAATATCCTCTATGGACGAGAATGTGGGGTAATTGGGAAGCAACAAGTGTGTCACTAAAGATAGCGTGGACCTCGCGGGTATGGGTATCATGAGTTGAGGCCTCACCAATTTGATCAAATGAAGGGCATGATTAGGAAATGGTTTCTTGAATATGTGTAGGTTTTTGTTGGCAGGTGCGTTAGGATTATCCACGGTTAACTCACCTTTCTCAAGCATTTATTGGACAATATTTTTGAAAGTGATGGAGTTACCATCACTATGATCCTTTACTCATTGATAATTACGAAGTCATGTTCTTTATACCATGTGGGCATGGGGCAAGTAGGGTCAAAACTAGTGTGTGGTTTTATGGGCAGAAGGGTGATGGCCCCGGATTTGATAAGCTTTTCTAAGACATATGACTAAGGCTCCTCAATTGGGGTGTATTTCCATTGTTCTTGTCTAAATTGAAAAGTTTAGACGGGTGAGAGATTAGATGAGGGGTGGCCTGATTTGATGGATGAGCCAGACAGGATTTGAGTACCACTTGTGTTAGCGATGCCCTTGGCCTTTGAATAATTTTTCTACGGTTTGGAAGAAGACGAAGTATCATTCGAATTGAATGCAGAATTTTTACTTTGTAATTAGATTTCCTTCTCTTCGATGGCCCGAATCTCTAACTTTCGTGCCATGGTGAATACTTCATCAAATGTTCATAAAGTCGAACTGCGCAGGGTCGGTGAGATATGTCTAGCACAAGCTCACATGAAGAGCTCAATGAGTTCTGTTTGTGGTAGTTGGAAGGTGAGTTGATTGATCAAGCTACGCCAATGAGCAACAAAATTTGTGATAGATTCATCTTCATACTGACGCATGGAGTATAGGTCGGTCATGGTAACCTTCTTGATGATATTGATGGAGAAGTGATCTAAGAAGGCTTGGGCTACCTAATTGAATGAGAATATAGAATGTCTAGGTAACCCACTATACCAATCTAATGCAAGTCCAGTCAGAGACATGAGAAAGGTTCTTAGGAGAAAAGCATCATCATGAGTGATGTTAGAGTAGGTATTTACCTTAGCTCATGTTCACCTAGGTACTTTATTTACCTTTATTGTATTTATCCTCACCCACTTATGTGTGTGGATATTTCTTTTATCTTATTTAGATATTAGGAGATATTATCTAGTTGTTAGGTATAGTTCTTTCCTTGATCTATGGTATTGACTAGATCCTTGATGTCTAGTTCTCTCCTAAATCTATGGTCTTGACTAGTTCTTTGATGACTAGTTATTTCCTTGATTTATGGCTTGATCTACGACCTTGACTGGTTCTTAGATTGTTATTCCTTACCTATTTAAGCAAGGCCCATTCTCAATGTATTACATTGAGTTCCATAATAATATATGATATTGCTGCTCATTTGTTTGCAAAGGTTTTATGTAAAGCTATTCTAGTGAATTGCTTTCATCTTATTGATCATGGTGTTTGATTAGCATCTGTGTTCTTAGCTTGGTATGATCTGGTTATCATTCCTTTCATGGTATCAGAGCTACACAACTTTCCGTCACACTAAAGGCTTGAACTGAAGGTGGAGAGGGATCTCATCATGTTAATTAATTGCTATGCCAATACCCTCCCACATGATGGAGCTGGGTATACACCCAATCTGGCCCAACAACATTAGGAGGAAGTGACACCAGGAATTTTCCGGGAGGTCACCCATCCCAGAGCTACTCTAGGGTTGGCACGCTTAATCGGCCATTTGGTTTCGGGTCCTTGCCTTGTTACCTTGGTTTTTCTTGGATCGTGACACTCTGGAGTTTGTTTCCTTGAATTTTTGCTTTGGTTATTGTTCTTGGATCACCGCACACCTATTTGTAACAGTTGATTGAATTATGTTTGGTGTTTTTTTACACTTTCGACATCACTCCATTGACAGTCTCCTTGTATGGAGCTATTCTGGAGAAACCCAGTGTCAGTTGTTTTTGAGTTTTGTGATCAAGTAGTGGATTCAGACCACAGAGCACACCAAAATTCTTTAGCATTGTACGCGTTTTTGAGCTGAGTTTCTTGGGATGCCTTGGAGCGGGTCTTTACTCTCTTTACTTTATTGTTACTAGTTTTGGGTACCTTGCGGTGTTCCTTTTTCCCGTTATTGTACATGAGTACCTCATCAGGCCTAGTTGTCAGGACTCATACCATGGACATGCCACTTCTATTTTGGCCCCTAGCTTCACTTGAGGGGGGGTGTTAGAGTAGGTATTTACCTTATCTCATGTTCACCTAGGTACTTTATTTACCTTTATTGTATTTATCCTCACCCACTTATGTGTGTGGATATTTCTTTTATCTTATTTAGATATTAGGAGATATTATCTAGTTGTTAGGTATAGTTCTTTCCTTGATCTATGGTCTTGACTAGTTCTTTGATGACTAGTTATTTCCTTGATTTATGGCTTGATCTATGACCTTGACTAGTTCTTAGATTGTTATTCCTTTCCTATTTAAGTGAGACCCATTCTCAATGTATTACATTGAGTTCCATAATAATATATGATATTGCTACTCATTTTTTGTAAAGGTTTTATGTAAAGCTATTTTGGTGAATTGATTTCATCTTATTGATTGTGGTGTTTGATTAGCATCTATGTTCTTGGCATGGTATGATCTGGTTATCATTCCTTTCAAGCCAGTAGGTAGAACCCATGTTTGAACGACTGAAAATGTTGTTATGGGTATTCCTTGCTATTGAAGTGGTTGAATTTAGTTATCTCCCAATGTATGGGGTATGGAAAAATAGGAATGGATGGGTGGATGGGTTTGTTGCAAATTTCGTCACAGGTGATAGTGTTATGGGAGATTGAAACTAATGCCTATAATGTCTACATATTTTCCAACATCAATTTGATTAGGTCGTTGGTAGGTTGCGATGATTGGATGCCTCATGTAGCGTGAGAGGGTTTGTTTTGGGCATATAATGGGGGTGGAACTCTAGTATATGGCGCTTCTATGTAGCTTGATTGAGAAGAAGGCAGTGAAATAGGGGATACATACCTAGAGTGATTAATAGATGAAATGGGAGGATGCTACGTATATAGGGGTGGAAGGCTCGTGGTAACCCTAGTGGCAATGGGGGCTAACGATTGTGGAATAGAAAGGAAAATGTTTTGAAAAGGGGTAGGGGTCACCAACACGTGAGGTGGTAGTGTAGCTACGAGTATATGCGAGACCATAAGGGTGGATGAGGTTGTGTTCTGGGTGGTTATCAAAGGTATGGTGAATGTGGTGGGTGCCATGGATGTAGCAGATGTGGAAGTCAAAGCGGGTATAGGCCTTAGTTGTGAGACAATTGGGGGTAAGGTAGATGTGGGTAGCATGGAGCCAGACGGGGCTGATGCAAGAGTGAGAGCGAGAGTCAGGGGATAGATACGGGCATGTCGTATATCAACTGACCTGAGGCATCTCGAGTGGACGAGTGGGAAAGATAAAACTATGAGGTAGTGGGGTTTTGGTCAAGGAATCATGTGAACTCCTCATCTCTGGTAGTAATAGTGATAGGATGGATAGGATCCATGGCTGGTGATAAAATGGAAGGTGGTGAAGGACTAGGAAGGAGTGGTTAACAAGCGGCATGGAATACGAGTGTAATTTCTTGTCTTGAGGTCAACACCATGTGAACCAGTACTGATGAGGTTGGGCCAGTTCTTTGTAAATGACACAAAAGAACAGCAGGGACAGGTGAAATTGGTGGAAAAAATGGATTAGGTACTAAATGTAGGTTGGAAAATTACGGGATAACCGATCTTTGGTTAGGGTAAACCGATTCTAGTTACAGGTAACCATGGTTGGTCACTGTGGGAAATGGAAAGTGAGTGAAAAATAGGGTATATGGTCAAATCTGGCAGGTATGCCAAATCTGATGAGTTTTACAAGGCCAATGGGAATGATAGCAATAACAGGGACTCTAAAAATCTGAAGAAGATGAATAAAATGTCCTTTTGGGTAGGTTAACAAAAGGACCTAGAACCAACACCGGTTGGTATAACCAATGACGGTGAGAGGGTACCGATGATGGTCACTGGACCAACACCGGTCACTGTGAAATTGAAATAGTGATGAAAGGAAAATGGTTGTGAATTAAAATCTGATGTGGAATCAAACCCAAAATTCTAGGAATGATGAGAATATGGTCCAGGCACCCTCAGATGAAGCGAATACACCAACTATGATGAGGAGCATGCAAGGATAAACAAGAAGAATGAAGAACGTGACCTCTCACCTCAAAACGCAAGCCAAGTAGAAACACTAAGAAAAATGTGATCCTAAGAGTGCCTTTTCTATTATGTTTGTTTAGCTTATGCTATTTAAGGACTGACTCATGAACTATAAAATATATTTTTTTGGTGAGGATGGCTTCCTATAAAGAAGGAGATCTAAAAGGTGAGGTTTTAGGTATGTTATGGTAGGGGCGGGCTTCACTTTGAAGTATGACTCGACAGAGTAGAGAGCGGTGGGAGTACCTGCCAATCCTCAAATCAGTGCAATCATTGACAGGAATTCCCAGGAAAGATGTTGTTTAAGAATATGTATTTGTTTTTAATTTGTGATGTGGCAAGACTTAGAGAGAGAGAGATGTGCTTTCTATGATTCATTTTTCAACCATCACCTGGGAATGACTTCTAGCGTATAGGTTGCCCTGAATTAATGTGAGCTAATGCGATAAATCAAAATGCAATCCACTTCTTTTAAGCCCAAATCGAAATGTGAAGTTGGATGACACAAATAGATGAAGAGGAAGAGGGATGCTCTTTCACTAAAATGCATAAAAACATGAAGAAATGGTTCTTTTTAAGCACACCAAAAGAAATATTTTTTTAGAGAAAATAGAAAGAAAAGGTAGGTTACCAAGGAAGAAAATTGATGTGTATGCTTTTCAGAAGGGAAACAAACACACAAATTTTCCTAAGAAAGAATAAATTGTAAGGAACCCCGAATGGGTCCCACCGAATGTGCCAAAATGTTTCACCTGATTATTAGATGTTTCTTTGAAATATTGTCGAAACAAATAGGGTAACGGGTATAGGAGGAATACCTGTTGAAATGCTGGTTGATGGGTTGTTGCACATGTATGACTTCTTGATCCACAGCTGATTGTGAGAGCTTCCTTTTAGCTAGGAGGAACTACCTGTAATGAAAAGCAAGACCACCAAAAAGAGTTAAGCAATATGTGTAGTGAATTTTCTAGCGTGTGCTAGATCTGGGAAGTGTGATACTTCCTAAATGGTCTGTCAGTCCACCATTCAAAAAAATTTAATGTGGGTAATAAAGAAAATCCTATCGTAATTGAAATGATTTGGGTATCTCATCCAAAATACAATAAGAAATATCTAATCTAATAGGCTAAGTTAAAATAAGATTTGAAGGTCAAGTAACTAGTTCTGGGTCTCTGTAGGTCTGACAGAGGTCTCAGGAAGATCATAGATGAACAAAGGTAATGTGGGAATAGGTGGATAGGTCATTGTTTTGGGTTGTATTGATGAATACAGAGACCGATGCTAGTTAAGGGTAACCGACGACGGTTAGGTGTAGCCGGTGCTAGTTATTGTGCAAAACAAGGAATGCCACAGGATGGGCTCTGGATCTAGCTTATGATTGCACAAGGAATTGATTGGTTGGAAGGAGGTATTAGGCTGTTTGGGTGGGGTTTGGTGAGGTTTTAACTGGTATATGGAGGGGTGAGTATTAAAGGAGTTCAGTGGGTGGCTAGGGAAACAAAGGACAATACAATGATGGAACCAATGAACTAAAGGAATACAAAATTTGACTTACTTGGAACTTGGTTCTGGGTGCCTGCGAGTGAGGAATGAAGGTGTTGGTAAGAGGTTGAATGCTGTAGAGGATCACCAATCATAGGAAAGCTTCTACATGGGTTGTATGTGTATTTCTTCTTGCTTGGTTGGAGAAAATCCTTGCTGGGGTGAATACTTTATGGCTATGTAAGAGAAAATGCTTGATCTCCTTCCTTGTATACATGTTCTCCCTGAAATTCATTCTCAGAAGATGCGATATCTCTCAAGAATCTACTAATGTTTTCCAACCTCCAAAATAAGGTTGTTTTGGGGATTAAAAGGTGACCGACGATGGTTCCGGCTTAACCGGTGACGGTTAGGGGTAACCGAGCGTCGGTCAAGGTAGGATTTCCTAGGTTTACTAAACTAGGTAGATCCCCTTGATTTTCTAGGATCTCGTGTCATTCACCCATGGATTAGACTGGAAGCTTCTTGTAAACATGCAGGAATGTGGTTAGAGGGAATGTAGGCATTGATTTTTAGGGTTTGGGTAAGTCTTAGTTAGTGTAAATTACTAAGAATAGGTCTTAGGGTGAGTTATCCGATGAGGTGTCTAGGTGAGATGTATGTGGACATTATCCCTAATTAATATATTTAAATAATAAATATGGTGAAGATAATTAATTAAATTAATATTAGTGGAGTGAAAGGGGCCATGGCTAGGTTAATTTGATGAAGGGTGCTTATTTTGAGGGACCAAAGGGGAGTGTGACCTAATTTTAGTGTCTACAAGCATAACTCTACAATAATTCACAGTCCCTAAACTTCATAGTTCAATACATATTTATAGAGGTGGGGACTTGCCCTTCCCCACCTATGTACTTCTCAAAATAGGTCGCATGCTAATAATATCTATACACATTTACAATAGCATGCATACATGCAAGTGTTCTAATAATAGATGTCCTATAGTTAACTGGAAGAAGCAATCCTATTATTAGCTCAAACCATGCATGGTGCTTATCATCTACTCATTCCCAAAATATCATTGTGTGTAGCGCAAGTCTTCATCTCTATGTGTGCTCCACACGCTATCTCCAAAAATATCCCTTATCCATAAAAAAATGGCTAAGTCCCGAGCCAAAGTGTTATGCCACGCATTTCCTTTCCTATCTTCCTTTTCCTTAAAATTTGCCTTGTTCCTGTGTGCACATCCTTTGTTTGTCTTCTCCTTAGAGAAACATTCTATCTTCTCAACAAGCACATTCACTTCCACGCCTGTGTCAATCAAAATATTTCTCAAAATCCATCCATCCACAACAACATTCAGAGTGATCTCCTTGTCATAATCCAAGCTATGGGGAGGGAGATTAGCATGTAAAAATTTTCATTTTTTTCAATACCACTACGTGGAGTGTTTCCTTTCAATAAAATCCATAGTAATGGAATAATGTTATCTTGATACAACATCTTGCATAATTATTTTAGATCATCAACATTCAACTGGAAATTATGAGCTTCCTTCTTCTATTCCAACTTATATGACTATTCCTTTAAACATTGTATTTCACCCTACAAATTTCTGAGTACCTCCATGGTTTCCTGATAAACCTCCTTCTGATGTGTAGGGTTTGGATATTTTTCATGTAAAACCTCCTCCTTAGTGATGGTAGGATTTTTTACAATGTTTCTCTAGCATGTGCAGCCTCAGCGCGTGTAGTAATCTTCATAGGTACTACCTTAGGATCTAGTGCTAACTTTAGCATCCATTGGTTTTCCTTGATGTGTTGTATTCTAACCATCCATATGCCCTTTTTCTCTTGTTTTTGCTTCTTTTTAAGATGTTGATATAAGTATAGTCACTCTTCATAGTTATGATTCTTTCGAAAAAATAACAAGTAATGTTCTAAGGACATTCAGGCCTATAAAGGTTAGGGGATCTACACGTATAGCATGTTCCATGAGGGAACTCACATCATCCACTTCCGCGGCCTCTGGCCTCTAAATCCACCATGGTATCCTTTACCTCTACCATGGCCTCCCATAAATTTCCATTCATTTTGATCATAGTAGCCTTGAGTGTGATCATGATCATGTTGCTCACCTTTTTCCTTAGAGTTATTCAAAACTCCAGTCTATCATACACAATTATCAAAGGTATCATGGATCTGATCAATCAATGTGTAATCTTAAGTATTGTGAGTTGTGGACTAAAAAATATTATAGTAGAAAGAAACATTCTTCCTTATCACGTGTTCTGCAATAAAAACTTTCATCATGGTCTAAATGACATATCTCACAATCCAACAGCAAGGAGCGCACCGATCTATGAGGGAAACTATCCTTAGTATGCCCCTCTACTTCATAATTTGTGTACAAAATTCCACTACGTGTCTCATGTGTTGTATTGGCTAATAGTTTCTCCAACTCGATTTTTCATTGCTGCAATCTAAGCTTCCAAGAATGGGCTCACTCTAGTGTCTATGCTCCCAAATGCCTTAGTGCATAGATCTACTTCAAGTGTCTTGCGCAGGTCTATATATGTCTTATGTGAGAGTTCCCTTCTAAAAGGCATAATTAGGCCTCCGACGAACCACTATGCATGTTGAATTGCATGGATATCATATGATAGTTTAGAAAAGAGTGTTTTGAAATGAGCATCATATTCCCTGTACACTCTCAGTAGTGCCCTATTTGATATCATTGAATGTAATTATAATTTTCTACATGAACTCAGAGATATAAACATTCATTAATGAAAGCATTTCGTAATGTTGTATAATCCTCACAATTCTAATCATGGTCAAACTTTTTATACCAGCTGTGCATGCATCCCTACAACATAGTTAAAACCGATCGGCCTTGTGCTTTGAAGATGTAATTCTTTTCACGTGCTACGAGTATCTCACACATATGAACATTCTAGAAACATCTTCTATTCCCTATACTATACAAGATGAGGTGACATATCCATGTAAATATTCTGGGGTTGGTGTAGACCATGCCCACAAGATCTAGAACCTCATGTGTTACCTCCACCTCTAGATCCACCAAATCTACTAGATCTTGAGTTACTTGTCCCTCATGATCCTCCACCCATAGCAAGAATTTAACCAAAGTATGCACTACCTAGTGTCCCAACAGTGGTGCTAAAATTAAATCATATAATATGTGAAGTTGTGTTACTCCTTGATGTGAGTCCAAAGTTCTGCGTGCCTATTTTACGTGTTGACAACACACCTTAAAAGGTTCCTCCAACTAGTCCTCTAAATAATGGGGAAGATGCCTACCTGGCCATAAATTTACTTTCTATTTGATTTACTCATGAACTTACTGATAAGTCAACTCTACCTCTTGCTACTCTCATGCCCAAAGTAGCTTGCTGACTACTGGTTGTAATAGAAACTAGGAAACCAAACGTAAGGGATAGGTTGCTAGGTAGATTCAGATGCACACCCATGGCCCAAGTTTTCTTTGTTGGTGTGGTCTCATAGGATGCCCATGAGGGTTCCCTATCATGCTTTCCCAAATGGGAGAGTTCTAGATGCTCTGGATCCACGTCCTCTGCGTGAGCTCCAAATCCTTCACGATCCATCTCTCTCCTCAGTGTCATTCATTCTACAATCTCGTGTTTCTTCTCTAAATCCCTCTCACATGCCTCATTGAACTTAAGTTACCTTTCTTCTCTTTTCCTCTCTATCGCTAGGTCTGCCATCCTTCACCACACCTGCTCCTTCCCCGTGTGTGGTGGGGTTTAGCTAGCCATCAAATTCTCTTCCAAATTTAGGGTTACCATTAAGATCCTTATTCCCAGTGGAATTCCATGCAGATATGCTCCCCTAGGATAATTTAAATATTTAAACTCAGCTACCTCTATAAAAGAGTAAGTGGAAATTGAATACTCCAAAATATAGCTATTCAGAACACCATGAAACCAAGTGTCCACAACACGCGTCCAAATCATATCAACATCATAGAGGTCTTGAAATTATTCTTGCATCCAAAAAAGTGTGCAAAACCTCCAATTCCTTTTAGAATTTTAAGTAACCAGCCACTCGTATAACTCTATTGGAAAGATAGAAAATAAGCTCTCATATAAGGTGTCATACAAATTCTGCTCCCCCCACGTGCATGTCTCAAACTCAGATCCAGTGCTAAATATCTGTGTGTACTCTTCTTCCAGATCTACTATCCACTCCTCAACACTTTCCAAGGTCAATTGGTACGTCTTCATCACAAAAAATACTAAAAAAACTGAAAAAGAGGTCCTGGAAATAGAACCAATGATGAATCCTAGAATTTACTGTGAATAACCCAGGTGCACTTGCACATCACTCAACCTAATCTGAGCACTTAGCTTGAGCTGAGTACTCACCTAAAGTGTGCAAAGGCACCAGGTCCCTCTTTATATTTTCTTGTACAAAATATTAGGATGATGGTGTATATAGGTATTCAGATTCATTAGCAATAGTAAACAACACACAATACATAAACTAGATCTAGTTATTAGAATATATGTAAGATAAACTAAAAAATGACTATAAGAATATTTACCATGCAAGAACCAAATTCTATCATGTTCAATACCATTATCTAGCCAATATGAACCATTTTATTAAATACTATAAAACACAAAAGTTTCTTACATTACATAAGTATCTCCATGAGTCATGCACGAGACAAAACCAACAATATAACTCTATAATTTGACACATAGACACAAAAACCATGAAAATCAATACATATATATGGGGGTGGGGACTTTCCCTTCATCGCCAATGCACTTATCAAAATAGGTCACATGTTAATAATATCCATGCACCTAATAAAATAGGATGCACAACATGCAAGTGCTTTAACAATATACTTCCTATAGTTAACTATGAGTAGAAATCCTATTATTAGCCTAAATTATGCATGATGATCAATTTTTGCTTATTCCAAAAATACCATTGTGGGGACCACAAGTCTTCATTCCTTCGTGTGCTCAACACGATAACTCCAAAAATAGCCCTTATCCACAAAATGACTAAGTCCTGATCCTGGGTGCTTGAACCCTATCATAACACTGCATGCTCTTCCAGTGCCCTACATTCGCTCACCCAATACTTAGGCCATTTTTTCCTTTCAACATGTTATAATAGTGTATACTTTTTCATTTGAAGAGGGAGATCATGTGAACTTTTTTTCAAAAGGAACGAAAGTTGTAGAGGGAAGAGTATATCCAAGTAAGAAGACACCACATTGCAAATTTGTGGGAAGAGGGATTTTGTTGTCGGTGTAAACATAGTGTTGGATGGAAGAGTAAAATTTCCTTTCTCAGTTGATGAATTTGAAACCTTGGTAGATGTCGATAATAAAGGATACTACATTTCTTGGGAAGAGAGTGAAGTGTCAAAGCATGTAGATTCATCCATTCCCCCAATTTGGGTAGAGAAAACATTTTTAGTGGTTCAGAGGATTATGATGTAGAGAGTGATGGATATTGTAGTGATGACACTAAAAGCACCATCAATACAGGTCCTAAAGATAGAAGATATTTTGTCACAAATAATTTCATTCTCAAACACAAATGTTGTAGCAAAGACAATGACATGGCCATGGGTTATATAACTCATGTGCTATAATATCATAAAATTAATGGAGAGAGGTTAGATCCTTGGAATTTTGGTGTATGGATAGAAAATTTGGAAAATGTGTTTTGATTTCTCAAACTTTCTACAACCTTATAAATCAATAGTTTTGCAAATAGAAAAATTAATTTTCAATTAAACAAGAAGTTCCCTTATGATTAAATTAGGGAGTTCTTAATTGGATGGTCTACACCTTGTACACAAGTGATCAAAACACATTTCAGTTCAACGGATTTGTTATAAAATTAATCCATTACTTCTCGATTGAGTGTAAATTTATTGAGAGGGAACAATTACTAACATAGTTGAAAGAGACATGGTACATTTTAATATATTGTATGCCAATATATTTGGTGTACATATATATAGAGTATTCAACTCTCCTTATAAAGGATTCTCCCTAGCTAAAGGATCTCTCATACAATGGACTTTTGGGCATTTGGCGGACATAAACGATTCTCAGATGGATAATAGATTTAAAGAAGTCACAAAATAGGTTGAGGTCATCATGTGGGATGCATTAGTAGATTGAAAAAATCAATTTGTTTAACCAATTTCATATCATGCCACTAATCACAATCAATCGAACACAATGATAAAAATATCTTATAATGCTACAAAATGTCGAAGATGGATACCCCTCAATCCAATCCATCAAATCAAAATTCTGATGAGGATAGAAAATAGTAAAATTTTTAGAAGAAGTGGAAAATGAATATTTTAGTTGTTGCAAATGTAATTGTATCCAAAATTTACCTCTTGCTTCAGTTATAGTTCATAATCTATGGCACACAACTAGATCATTGAATGAAATTGACAGATTTTTTTTTTTGTATTTGATGCATTAACAACAAATGTTATCTTTGATGTTGGTAAGAAATATATGTAGGTACATAAAATGAAATTTTATGGGATGGATGTTTGTCATAATTCATGGCACAAAGTTTATGGGTACCCAAGGAGTTCCTTCTATAAACATAAATTTGAATGGATAAGTGAAAATAGGCTTGCAGTGAATGGTAACATTGGAAAAGAGAAATAAAGTTCAAACATTGCTGCAACAATTGCCTACATATCAAGAATTGTTAAACAAAATTTATATATCTCTCCACATCTAACTCAGTCTATAGGATAGGATGGTATAAAATTTCCCCAAAGGTTTCTTCCTTCATTCTATACCCCAAATATACTACGAAAAAAGTTTAATGAGGAGCTTAAATTCTTGAATCTTCCTCATGTGTCACAGTCAAGCTTTAGAAACATAATGAACAATAGATTTCAACATGTTTCCATTGCAAAAAATAATTTCTTTTCCAAGTGTGATGAGTGCAAATTTTTTTACAACAAATGTAGAACCACCACATACCCATAAGCACTCACAAATATTGAGGATATAGTCAAAGTTGTTGTGTAGCTTACTATTTCCATATATTGTAGTAATAAGAACAACCTCATGGATTCTTGATCATTGTGCATGATAAAATGGATAAAATGAAAACTTCCATACTAAGGATGGGTAAAAAAGCAAATTCAATAAGTAATGTTATGAACCTACTAGTTACTTTGATGGGCATTCTCACACATGGACATAAGACAAGGGGTTTAGGCCATTTTGGCCTACCATTTGTTGAACGTGGAGAAAACTATACAGTCACATCATTAGCTTTGTGTCTCTAGATGCTTGAAGAACCTGTAATTGATGATTATGGATATCTATTGTATAAATGTGGAACATCCAAATAGCCACTACATGATGCATTATTAAAAAATTATGTACATGAAAACTATAAAAGGTACAAGGAAAAATTTGACCATTCAAAATATGGTAGTGTTGCTACCGCAAATAATTCATTCGTAAGGCAACCACTGATCATCTACTTACATTTGGATAATGCTTCAAGTGATAATAAGAATCATACCTTATTTACATTTGCATCATTGTTGACAACATTTTTTTAACATTGTGTATCTAAGCTTCCTTCTAGTGGGACACACTCATGAGGATATAGATGAGACTTTTGGAATATTAGCAACATCGTTAAATAAAATAGAGACATTTTCTTTGCCACATATCATGGAATCTTACAGAACATGCCAATAAGGGTCAAGTACATTCACTCCTTACCTTATTGAGGAAGTGTACAACTTCAAGGAATTTGTGGAGCCATTCTTATTGGATGGAAACCATAAGATAGTGGGTATCAACAAACCTAAGATGTTCAGATTCCATGTTATGGATGGCATACCAGTGATGGAATACAAAAAGAAAAATAAAGGATCTACACTTTTCTTGTTCTATCGATATATGGTGTACAAAGGATAATGGTGAACTAATATTACCAGATGGGAAAATTCCTTTGGAAAATTTCAAAGAACTCAAAGAAATTGAATATCAAAAAAGGGAATAAAAGCATACATTGAGCATTGGGGAAAATCGCAACAGGAGAAGGTAGTTAGTATTAGCTTCAAAAGATCATGAATTGGGAAAATATGTTACATCTTTTTGATAGACCATTTGTAAATTGTAGCAGGAGGTGAGATTTTTGCTTTTGGAAAAAAAAAATATAGTAGATAGACATATATGACCAAATAACATGAGCCATACATATTCATAAAGAAGACTGTAATCACAAAAAAGAAAAACCCAGAGATTTGGCAATGCAGATATCTACTTTTTTCTAACATGGGGTTATCCCTCAATCTATGTGACTTGCAAACTTGAGATAAACCTCTGGAGAATACTGACTTCCTCTTCCTAATCTAATGCTAAAACTACTCCTACTCCTAGAAATGAAAATGCATCTAAATAATCCTAAACTAACCATGCAAAGGGACTAGGTAGAGAGAGAGAGGGTTAGAAAGATAAATGAAAGGGAAATCCTAAGCTAAAAGGAGGTGATAACAAAAGATAAGGGGTCAAAAACACTCTAGTGAGGGAGAAAGAGAAATAAATGAAGAAGGGAGAGGCCATGCATAAGGGACATAGAACCAAAGCTTCATTTACCATCTGTTCTAACATGAAACATAAAAAAATGAATTAGCAATGAGAAAGACATAAACAACACAATGCAATAAGTAAAATAGAGGAAAGGTTATAGCTAAACAAGCTAGAATAGACAAATGTGTCACCAAACAAGCTTTATTGCAATAAAATTATGCACAAACCATTATAGTTGCAGAAAGAGGCACAAAGCACATTACCAAGACCAAAAATGAAGGTTTTACAACTCATAGTTACTTTGGAACAAATTTTATAGAGTTCCATTATAGTTTTTGAATGTCCATCCTTTCAAAATGAAATATTTTTACAAAATATAGCTCAAGTGAAAGAGAAGGAAGAAAGAGAAGAGGGAAAAGAGAAGGGGAAAAACTTTTTTGAACTTCAACAATCAACCATCTACATTAAAATCCTTTGAAAAGCACATGGGTATATTATAAAGGAAGCATTTAGTCTATTTCATTCTGCAGAAGCAAATGAAGCCATGCTTCATCAATTTTGGTGGTTGAGCTACTTGCTTTGATTGTTTACATGCCCAAAAAGTTATCTTTTTCCTCCTAAAGACGTGTTTACAATTTTGACCTACCAAAAGCCACCAAAATCAGATTTTTATGATTTCAAATTGAAGGGATCGGTTAGAGGTATCCAACGATATAAATTTTGTCTAATTTGGATCTCGAGATCAAAAGATATGGCCATTTAAAGATTTAATTATCGGGAGGCACAAGAATTCGAAACATTGAAGCCTCCGATTGGTTCGGGATCAGCCTTTACTAATGTGTACTTGGTTTTTTATTTTTACAAGTGTCTACCTCCCATTGGCTCATAATATCAAGCTTTACTTCCATGTGTGCCATCTGTCCTTGTCTTTTACCTTTTCCGGACTACCTTTAAGAAAATACGGGCCAATAAAACTCTACCACATTCCTTCAAGATGTCATAATGTCCTTTTCCTTTGTTAGTCTCATGGTACATGGACCAATGAAAAGGATCCATGCTCTTTTACATTCTAGACCTTATCAGACCCCTAGAAATATGAGCCAATAAGAAATGACCACATTTCTTTGTAATTATCCCCTCAAATGACCATTTTGAAGTACGAGCCAATAGAAAGGCTCCACGCACTTCACATGTCATTTTTTTTTATCTCTAGCCTCTTACATATGTGAAAGATTAGACAATGAGGACGCTCCAATCCTTGATGCCTTTGTCAAACCTTTTATAATCTCCTCTAACAATAGAGAAGTGTGAGCCAATTTAGATAGATCCACGCACTTTGCATGTAATTCTTTTCTTTAAACCCCACTGATAACTATAAAACATGAGAAAATGAGGAAGCTCCACATTTCCATAGTGTCAGAACCCGTTAGTCAGTCTTCTTCATGTTTGGATTTGATTAGATGGGCCTTCACATTTTTAGACTCAGCTTGTGAAAGGTGAGTTAATGAAATAGTGCCACGTATCTCTTTGTATCACAATTTCTAAGTTTGGGGAACTTAGATTTTTTTTTCTTTGAAGTTGGCTACCTGTGTGTCCCCTTTTGCTTTTCTTTATATTATGGCCTCTCTTTATTTTGTGGCTTCTAAGAAAATAACCCATAAATGTTTTAAACTTGAGTATCCCACATGTTTTCAAATGCCAATGACCGAGCATTTGGGAAGGAAATTGATGGCGATATGTCCATCACAGACCTATAAAAAGGATAATTCCATTTTTAAAGCTTGTTAAAGCCAAAATAACCACTGGGGGTAATTTTTAATAACAATTTGGTGATCTTTCGGGGTAATTTTCCTACTAGATTATATTAGTAGCCTTTATGCATTCCATTGGGCATGGAGTTGAGCCTAAAACTTTAAACATTAATCGAACTTTTAAAATTCTTATCCTTGAGCCATTTTGAAGCATGAGCTGAACTTAACAAGGTCTAGAAGCTTGAAGTTGATATTTGGAGCTCCAAATGAAGCTTTAAAACTACTCCAACTATCTGATTTTTCTATTAACATTTCCGAGATGAATTGAATTGTGCAACACTCAAAAACTATATAAAAAAGATGAAAAATCATACATACTCCAAGTGGAGCATGCAAAGTGTGCACAAGTACTTATTATACTAAAAGAAAACCTACCTACTCTACACTTACCAGAGGAATGGGTAACCATCACACAAACCTTGACACTAGTAAGGAAATATAGTTTCCCTTCCTCAACATTTTAGACCATGCAACTGATTTGACAATGGGCATGGTCATGGATGAGAGACTAGCATGGATAAAATCTTCAACACATCCTTCCAAGGTATCAAAAAACAAATAAAACACCTCCTTTGGCTGATCTGTATTTGGTTGAAGGTGTCTTTGTTGACCCTTGGTGCATTTAAAATCATCCTCATGCTCTTAAGTGAGCATAACCAGTGGCAACTCTTACCCCTGCTCTAATGAAGCTAGGTATTTTATTGGGAAAGGTCTGATTATTTTGATTTTCCTACTCATTTATTTCTTGGCCCCATAACTAGGGCTCTCAACCTTCTTCCTCAATATGGCTATTTGTAGGATGATCTGTTCTTTGATGTGCCTCTACAAACAACTCTATTTCCACCTTGATGGCTGTTGGAATTCCTTGTGCCTCTTCATTCCCCATTTCCTCTTTGTTTTCAAACAAAAGTACAACCAGTTCTAGATGGGTAGAATAGTGAGGATAATTACATTCTATAGGAGCATCTTGCTCACCTTATAATTGTCTCTCCTTGAGGCCTTGGGTGCTAATAGTGTTTAAAAACACTTCCTCCTCCCCGACCTTGCCAATTTGAGATTCCTTATCACCTTTGTACTCCTCTTATTGGTTTGGATCCTTGTTTGGGACATTTTGAATTTCCTCATCCTCCCAATCTAAATCAGACTAGTCACCTATTGATACAAAATTTTCATCCTTAGCAAGACTGGTCGATGGAGAGGTGTAAGAAAGAGGTTGTTGTTTTATCTCTTGTTCGGGATGAGGTGTTTTATGCTCAAGGGATCTGATTTGATCACTTGGGGAAGCCAAATGACCCTCTAGAACACAACCCCTATTCTATTGATATGTTGCCTTTGAAACAATTACATGATTCTTCCTGAAGCCTTGTTGTTTGGGGAATTGTATGGGCATATCCCTCTCTTTGACAACATAACATGTCTCTCTCTCTCTCTCTCTCTCTACCAGCCTTGTAGGATAACGTAATTGAGTGATATTTGGGTAGAAGGTAGGGACATTAGTGTATGGATTAGGGAAGCTAGGTAGTGCCCCAAGTGGATATGGGAGGGATATTTTTGAAGCTTGGGGAATGATCTGGGTATAAAAACTTGTGGGGAATCAAATGAAGGATAAAGAAGAAAAGGAGCTTCTTATTTTGGGAAGGAATGATGGATTTTTATTGGTCTACGAGATGGGGAAGGAAGAACTTGAGGTGGTGAGGGAGGTATTATAGTAATATGAATGGGATTTATTTTTCCGACCGAATGAGTATCTTCTCATCTTGGGATACAATGGAAAAATATTGAGGAAGACTACCTCCCTAGAGACTGAATCAATACAACTAAGTCAATATCAAAGGACCTCAAATAGTAAAAGAAGCCCATACCTTGTGGGGGCCTATATTCTTATAGGATTTGGTGTCAGGTCCTTATGAATCTGAGGTTGAAATCCATGATGGATTCCATTGAAACCCGTTGTATTTTTTGAGGTGTTCATGAGGTAAATAACATTTGCATCCTCCTTAAACTAGTTGTGAATTTTTTCCCCCAGCTGATTCCATGTGGAAATAGATTGTGGAGCCAAATTGTTGTACCAATATTTTTCTTTTCCTTTGAGAGATGGAACCGAATTTTGAGGAAAACATTCTCCTCTCGTGATGATGTGAATGGCACAATTGATGGCAACATCTTGAATTTGATCAATAAGGTACTGATCTCCATTTCCATGAAGGAGAGAAATATATTTTAGGGCCACCTTGGGGATAACATCCCACTGCTGTAAGTGATGAGGACTTAAGCTGAAATGAGGGAATGGAAAAGATCCTTGGAGAGCCATGGATGGAGTGAAAACATAAAAATGAATGGAAGAATAAAAGAGAAAAATTATCAACAAAGATAATGGGTTCATTGAATTAGTGGAGTTTTCGGATATGCTTGAATTCTACCTCCAAGGTTGGAACCTTCAAAGCAAGAGCACATCAAACTTGATGAAGTGAAGTGGTAAGGTTCTTCAAACCTCTCCCACCAGGCGTGCCAAAACTATTATTGTAAAAAAGTAACACCTTAATATTTGGAAATGCAGATCTATAATTTTTGCTAACATGGGGTTATCCTTCAAGCTATGGGACTTATGAACTTGAGATAACCCTATGGAGAAGGTAGAATTCCTCTTCCTAGTCTAATCCTAAACCTACTCTTACTCCTATAAATGAAAATGCATCTAAGTAATACAAAACTAACCATGTCAAGGGACCAAGGAGAGAGAGAGAGAGAGAGAGAGAGAGGGTTAGAAAGATGCATGAAAGGGAAATCCTAAGCTAAAAGGTGGTGATAGCACCAGAAAAGGGGTGAGAGACACTCAATTGAGGGAGAAAAAGAAATAAATGAAGAAGGAGAGGCCATACATAAGGGACATATGAAAATATTCATTTACCATATGTTATCACATGAAACACAACAAAAATGAATTGACAAGGAGAAAGACATACAAAACACAATGTAATAAGTAAAAGAAAGGCAAGGTTGCAGCTAAAATGAGCTAGGATAGACAAATGTGTCACAAAACAAGCTTTATTGCAATAAACATATGCACCAACCATTATAATTACAGAGGGAGGCACAATGAACATTGTCAAGCCCAAACATTAAGGTCTTACAACTCACATATACTTTGGAAATTTTTTTACGAGTTCCATTACAGTTTTTGAATGTCCATCCTTTCAAAATGAAATATTTTTACAATATATAGCTCAAATGAAAGAGAAGGAAGAAAGAGAAGAGGGAAAAGAGAAGGGGCACAAATTTTTTGGACTTCAACCACCAACAGTCTACATTAAAATCCTCTACAAAGCACATGGGCACCTTATAGAGGCATCATTCAGTCTATTTCATCCTGTAGAAGCAAATGAAGCCATGCTTCATCAATTTTGGTAATTGAGCTACCTGATTTGATCACTTGAGTGCCCAAATATTCCTCTTTTGATATGTCATGTTTTCACTTTGAACCTCCAACAACAACAAAAATCATATTTTTACTATGTCAAATTGAAGGGCTCAATGAGAGATATCCAACGATATAGATTTTGTCTAATTTGGAGATCGGGATCAAAAGATATGGCCATTTACAAATTTTCTTGCTGCAAGAGGCATAAAAATTTGACAAGTGGTAGCCTTTGATTGGTTTAGGGATCAGCCTCTACCAACGTGTACTTGATTTTTATTTTTACAAGTTTCTACCTCCCATTGGCTCACAATATCAGGCTTTACTTCCATGTCTACCATTTGTCCTTGTCTTTTACCTTTTCTGGATTACCTTTATGAAAATATGGGCCAATAAAACTCTACCACATTCATTTGGGATGTCGGAATATCCTTTACCTTTGTCATTATTCATGACATGTGGACCAATGAAAAGGCTCCACACTCTTTTTCATTTTAGACCTTGTTAAGCCACTAGAAACATGAGCCAATAAGAAATGACGACATTTCTTTGTAATTTGCCCCTTGACTGACCATTGCGAAGTGTAAGTCAATAGAAAGGATCCATGCACTTTGCATGTCATTCCTTTGATATCCATCCCCTAACATCCGTGAAAGATTAGCCAATGTGGAAGCTCCATACCTTGATGTTATTTCATAATTTTTATAATCTCCTCTTACAATAACGAAGAGTGAGATAATAAGAAAGCTCCATGCACTTCATATGGCGGTATTCTATTTGAACCCCACTAAAAATTGTGAAACATGAGCAAATGAGGAAGCTCCACGTTTCCATAGTGTCAAAACCTATCAGTTTGTCTTCTTTGTGTTTTGATCTGATTGTATGGGCCTTTGTATTTGTCAGATTGTGAAAGGCGGGCTAATAAAATGGCACCATGTAGCTCTTCGCATCACATATTCTCAGTTCAGGGGACTTAAAAATTTTTAGCTTTTAAGTTGGTTGTCACCTGTCCTTTTTTTCTTTTCTTTAAAACTACAGCCTCTCTTTGTTTTGTGGCTTCTAATAAAATAACCCCCAAACGTTTTAAACTTGAGTATCCCATGAGTTTTCAAATGCCAACTGCAGAGCCTTTGGGAAGGGAAATTTGATGGTGATATTCCCGACATAGACATGTTAAAGGGCTAAGTCCATTTTTAAAACTTTTTATAGCCAAAATAACCTTGGGGGTAATTTTGGATAACATACTATATTAGTCAACATATCAAAAGTAATAATGATATTTACGTTGGGCCTGTTTTTGGAAGATATAAACAATAATTCAATCCATTGAAGGATGCATTCAAGGGAAAAATGCTACTTATATGACAAGGAAATGATAATGAAAATATATGGATGGGGAGAGCAGACAGGGATATTTTCCTTAAATAGGAAGGAAATGATCTACATAAAAAGCCGAGAGTTCAACATTGGAAACTTACAAGGAGAGGATAAGGTACCATTATATTGGGATTATTTAAACCCAAATAAAAATGGACCACCTCAAACAAACCTAAATCAGATATCGATTTGGATAACATCATCTTGGCATGGAAACCAAATAAAAAATGGCAAAGTGGAAGCACAAAGATACTCGATAAAGGACACGTGGCCATTAAATCATACCTTGAACTACTTGAACAGGATAATGAATGTTGACTTGGAGAAAATATTGAAGATCATAAATTTATATTTGAAATCATCTTGGACAGGATATGGGTTTTTTTTTAAATTATTCCAATTACCTTGGTCTTATAAAACTTTACATTTGTAGTTTTATTTGATAATTAAATGAAAGATTGGGTATTATATTACTTTGGAATATTTTTCCATATAATTCTATAAAACATTGTGTTGTTTTTGGAACTCTTGAATCTTATTAATGTATTAATAATATAATTTCCACCATGCAATTAATTTAATTTGAAAAAAATCCTTAATTATGCTCTAAGTAAGTTTACAGGGAGCTGGATCTTGTGATTTAAAGGGAATTGGATGTGATTTACAAGGAATTCATTTCAAAACATTAATTCTTTTAATTTTTCAAGGAATTAGCCTTGATCTATGTAATCATTACAACCATAAAATTATATGGTCTTTTCCTAAAGGTATGTGCATAAATCTAGATAACTTATTTTTAAATTGTTCTAAGAACTTTGTAAAATGAAAACCTTTTTGAAGTCTAGATACTAAAATATATGCCTAGGATCCCTTAATTATAGAATGTAGAACTATAGTATTTATAGTACCAAGATATATTATTCAATGCTCTAAAAAATAGTGTCTGGAAATTCACCATGACTTAGGAACATACTTGTAACATAAAAATTTTAAACACATAAAAATATATAGGAACAAACTTATAACATGATTCTGACGAGAATGGGCATATGCTCATTGATTCATAGGGATAAAGAAAGAACACACCATTCCATCAGATCCATCAACACCAAGAAGGAAAAGTGAAGAGAAATGAGGAAAAGGAGGTTCTATCAGCATTGTAATAGAACCAAAACTCTTTGCACAGAGTGGCGGTTGCAAAACCACCACCCAACCTAGGTGGTGGTCCCTGTAACTTCTGCCTAGCCAAGGTAGTGGTCCGGTAACCACCGGTCTGCACAGGGTGGCAATCCTGTCACTTTTGACATAAAAATAAAATGAAGCACGAATAGCCACGGATTTGAAGAGTCTTGGTTGTGTATCTTCCCTTCCTGACCTTTCCCATTCTATAGTGCATGGGAGGACATGGTGGAGGCTATAAATACAAGAAGGAGTAAGAGAAATGGGCATTCAAAGATCCAAAGAGATCAAGAGAAAATTTTAATTGTATGAGAGAAAGTGAGAAAAAGAATTTTAGTGCTGGAGTGGATTTGTAGGAGCAAGGTGCAAGAAAACAGAGCAAACAAGTAATTGGAGAGAAGGTTTACATTGTTGCTTCTTTTCATACTTATTGTAATCTATAAAATTTGATTAATTGGCCAATACAAGTGGGAAGAAAGAGTAGTTTCCCTTCCCAACTGGTTTTCCCTCATTGGGGGTTTCCAGGATAAAAATCTTGTGTTGTGTGTTTGAATTCATTAACACTCTCTGAAATTTTTTTCTAAGCACTAAGTAATTCAGTCACTAAGCTCTAATCTTCAAGAAAATCTATCATTTTCCAAAGTTGAAAGTAGAACAACATAATTGTGTGATTTGTAGAGTTCCAAAGTAGAAGTTTACTGAGATAATTTTGGTATCGAGCTGATTATATATCCAGGATCTGTGGTATTTGATATTTCTTGTGATTTGTATGAAAGTGAAAAGGTCCAAAGGTGGAGAATTTTTACCTTGTGAACCACATATTTCTATGAAGAAGTGGAAATAGATAATTCGAGCTCAAATGGAGGAAGAGAACTTGGTCCGTATAGTTGAGATGCTAGAGACCATGATGGATAGGTTGCATAGAAAACAACAAGATCTTTTAGATCTAGAAAATATGGCTTCAATTAAGAAAGATTCCATAGACTCATTGGTTCAAGCACTGGCCAAAAAATTTGGTATCGAGAGGGAGCCACGATGAGGAAGATTTGGAAGGGCATGAAGAAGAGGCTACAACTATAAGTGAGAAGGTAAAATCTACTCATACTCATTTTAAATTCAAAACGAAAGTTGAAATAAAGAATTTTGAAGGAAAAGTAGATGTAGAATTACTAGATAAATGGCTAAAATAGTTGGAAGTTTCTTTTAGTGTGCATAATTTCATTGAGGCACAAAGGATCACCTTTGCACATCTCAAAATGGAAGGTCATGCTATGGTTTGGTGGGAAACCCATCTAGCCACTTGTGAAAAGAAGAAACGTCCTATGGTCAAGTACTTGGAAGGGTTTTAAAGAGTTACTTAGAGATAATTTCTATCCTATCATCCATAAGACTAACTAGATGATTAAGTGATAGTGCTTTAGGTAGGGCAACAGTCAAAGCATGCAGAACTATACTACAAAGTTTCGAGAGATAATCCATGTTTCTTAATATGGGCTTAGAGGATGAGGAAATTATTACCAAATATTTGGGAGGACTTCACACTCACCTTCAGAGGAAGGTAATCTCCATGAATCCCAAGGATCTCAACAAAAATTGCATGTAAGCATACTATATTGATGATGAGAAAAAACAAGGAGAAGCAAAGCCAAAGGAAGACCAAGTAAAAAAATCAACAACAAAAGCGGGAGGGATCAATAAGTTACAAAGGTAAAAAGATGCCATTGATTTGCATTCTTGTAAAGATCCTAAGAATTTATATAATAACCTGTGATATAAATGGAAACAATGACGCCATGTGTTGGAATTTTCATCTAGAATTGCACCTAAAACACAAAACCAAGGATTGCAAGAAATTCATGGCCACAAAAAAAAAAAAAAAGAGGTGGATATTGAGGATGATTTAGATGTAGATGAGAGGATGGGATGCGTGACCACTAACATGTATAGGTGAAAATAAAAGAAGAGATGAGTAAGTTATTTCAAATCATAATCCAAATCAAGAAGACTAAGGTAAATGCTTTAGTAGATTTTGGTTCTCAGTCAAATTTTATTTCTGATATGGTTGTAAAAGATCTTGGTCTAGAAACTTATGAGCATCCACATCCATACCCATTGGGATGGGTAAAGAAGGGTGTAGAAATCCAAGTAACAAGGAAGTGTAAGTTCATATTTGGGATAAATTCCCAATACATAGATGTATTAGAGGTTGATATCATTCCACTTGATGCATTTGATGTTGTCTTTGAAAGTCCTTACTTATATGTCAGGGATGTTATATTCACGAGGGAGAATTGGTATAGATGGGTCAAGGATGAAGTTGGTTTCAACATCTTGGCACACCAGAGAAAATAAAAGAAGGGTATGGTAAGTTCCAACCAAGCACAAATACTTATTCAGGAAAATCATCAGTTTTGTTTACTTTCATTGGAAGAAAAGAAAATGGAGTAGAGAGCATAGATGTTTCTAACCAAAGGATGGAGAATTTGGATAGCACATGTCAATTTTTGTAGTAGAAGCCACCATAAGAACTTCTCATTTAAGGAGAAATACAAAATTCCTCCATGCAGTCACCATATCTACTCACTAATTCACTAGACCTAGTAGTAGGGTAGCAGGAATAGGATGAGATACAAGGAATAGTGGTGACTATAGTAGCAGCACACATGGAGAGGATCTAGAAAATCCATCTCAAGAGACAAAGTCTGCCACACTTCATGTGGATGCACTCGGTAGAAAGTTGCAAGAGCTCACACCTACTAGGGTCATCTATGCATGATAAAGAAAACATATAAAAGTTTCCTTCTAAAGAGGATTGTACTCAAGGTAACTCTAAGTAGGATGTAGCACTAGAGCAAGAAACCTAGAGATCCACAAGATTCTTAGAAGGTTGGACGAGAAGAGAATATGCCAAGGGAAACCCAGTGGTACTCGAAGGAGAAAGAGAGGGATTTGATTCCTCTACCACTCCCCCACTAATCTCTTATGGGACCAAAATCATCCTAAGCATGGGAGGTATGATCCATAGGGATATGAAAAGAACACACTATTCCATCAGATCCATCAACACTAAAAAGAAAAAGTGAAGAAAAATGAGGAAAAGGTGGTTCTGTCAGCATTTCAATAGAACCATCGCTCTGCACAGAGTGAAGGTTACAGAACCACCTCCCAACCTAGGAAGTGGTCCTGTAACCACTGCCCAACTAAGGTGATGGTCCAGTAACCACCGGTCTCACAAGGCAGCAATCCTGTCACTTTTGACAGAAAAAATAAAATGAACCATGAACAACGATGGATTTGAAGAGTCTAGGTTATGTCTCTTCCCTTCTTGACCTTTCCCATTTTTCAATTCATGGGAGGACATGGTGGAGGCTATAAATACAATAAGGATCAAGAGAAATGGGCATTCGAAGAACTAAAGAGATCAAGATCAAAGTTTAAATGTATGAGAGCAAGTGAGAAAAAGAATTTCAGTGTTGGAGTGGATTTATAGAAGTAAGGTGCAAGAAAATAGAGAAAACAAGTAATTAGAGGGAAGGTTTCCATTTTTGGTTCTTTTCATACTTATTATAATCTGTAAAATTTGATTAATTGGCCAATACAAGTGGGAAGAAAGATCAGTTTCCCTTCTCGACTGGTTTTCCCTCATTGAGGGTTTCTAGGATAAAAAATCTTGTGTTGTGTATTTGAATTCATTAGCACTCTCTGATAATTTTTTTATAAGCACTAAGTAATTCAGTCACTAAGCTCTAATCTCCAAGAAAAAAATTTCATTTTCCAAAGTTGAAATTAGAACAACATAATTGTGTGATTCATAGAGTTCCAAAGTATAAGTTTACAGATAATTCATTCTCATAAAATCAATATTTGCTTCTTATTTACCCATATCAAATTGTTTTAATTTTCAAAAGGTATCAAAATCCCTCATATTGGAATCATAGAAAAAGAATTGATATAAATCAAGTACACATAAAAATAATTAGGAACATAGTTATACTATGAGTGTGTTGAGATTGGGCATATTCCCATTCTCATAAACTCAATATAGAATTAGAAACATACTTTTATGACATAGTGTAAATATTTGAATTTGATATTACACTACTTAAAAACAATAAGAAACATACTGGAATATGATATCACAATAGATAAAAACCAATAATGTCAATTTAGGAATCTAATTTCAACAATTATAAAACCAAAAATGATAATACTATAAACTAGATTCTTGGTAAAGTGTCCATATTTAAGGAAATTATGGTTTCATGTAGATTCGGTAGAAAAGAACCCGTAAAACATGCCTAAGCACTTACATTTACAGAATAAGAGATATGAATTAATGTCACCCACCAAGGACCCCGCACCATCATTTTTGTGGTTTTAAGCATGAGCATTATTGGTGAAATAATTTTTCATGTGGGAAAATTGTTCATTTCTAACAACGGTCATGAGGCTAAGCCCTTCCATCTTGTGTATGGGGATGCTCCCATTGTAAAATATTTAAATTACCTAAAATATAATGGGTGGCCAATAGGTCAGGGATCATAAAAGAAAACTCTACTGAACCTATGGTAAAGTGCTCTTATAAAGTACAAGGGAGGAAATTCCAGCAAAGGGAGGTAAGGGGAAGTTGGAGAAACAAGGAGAGAGGGTTAATGTTGTGAGAAGGAATTATTAGGTTCTCACCAACAATAGCTAGAGTGGGTCCACATTCAATAAGAAGAACACAAAAATGAAAACAATGATAAGACATAATAAATCATAGACACAAAGTTCCATTGATTCATTTATTAAAGGTATGGACATCTTTCTTGGTTTTACAATATTATCATGTATAATTCTTATTTCAGATCAATCTGGAAATATTCCACTGAATCGAGACTCGGTATTACGGGTTTATTTTTGTGTGTATTGGATTCCATTTTTGTTAATATTGGATTCCATTATTACTATTATCGATTCCATTAGTAATAATATTGGATTCCAATATTATCATTATTAGACTCAATGGAGTTCCAATTTTACTCTTATTGGATTATACTTTTTTTATTATTGGATTCTAATTTTTCTATTATTAGATTCCAATTTCTTTAGTATTGGATTCCAATTTTGTTATTATTAGATACCAATGTTGATATTATTGGATTCTAATTTCCCTATTTTTGGATTTTAATGAATTTAGAAAAATCCTTTAGGAGTATGTAAGGTTAACAACCTCTAACTATTATAAGGCATGAGCCTGTTGGACTAAAATAAAAATAAAAAATAACAATAAATTCCTACAAAATAAAATTCAAAGTGTGAGCTTCTAACTTTCACAGTGCAAGCCTCACACTTTTAGTGTGTGCAGATCACACTTTCAATGTGTGAGCCTTACACTTTAAAAGTGTGAGGAATCACACCCTTAATGTTGGAGTAATTATGTGCATACTTGATATTGGCATTGGCCTCAAATGCTAATGGTGTTGGTACTGATATAGTAGAAACGAGACCTCAACCAAAACCTGATATTCATCGTGTTATTTTGATTGCTTGTCAAAATTACAATGAAATTACATGCTCACCCCAAAATATATTGTATTTTTTATGATTATCTGAAAATATGAATTATGAACACTATATACAATGAGGTTTTGTATTTTTTGTTGTTGTGTAAATAAGTATAATGTAAAGGATATAAACTTCAAGCATAATGTCTCGCCATTTAAAAATAAAAATTCCATGAATATTATTAAGATTCCACTTTTAATCTTGGATTTTATGAATTAATCCACCTACCCTGTTAACACTTGGCATATCACTATTATTGAATAATGTATAGAAAATTTTTGTTTGATATTATAATAGTGAAATTATTGAAGAAAAATATGGAACTTGTGCTAGCTAGTCATTCTGTTTTTGGGTTAAATTTTAAAATTGTTCAAGATAGGTGGTAGAATTAATTTTATTTTGGTAGAAATTTAAGTTTTATTATCTCATTCATAGTATTAAAGAAAATCAAGTATTATTTTCTTAGATTGTACATGGCCTTAAGTTTACTACTATTTATTATTATAAATTATATCTCATATTTATCATGAACATCGACAACATCATTGGGAGATATGTATATCACAAATTCAATTACTATGAAAGAAAGTATAATTTATGCTTGTAAATTATTCCATCATACATATAAATGATAAGTCACTTGTTTTCATGAGGAATAAAATTAAGTAATTCTTGACACAATGCAAGCAAAACGCTTTTAATAAACATAGTAAAATGACCTTGGAGATACATTGAACCAATATTATATAGTGTACATCAATAAAAATAAAAATTATGACACAATTGTATTCTTTATGAGTTAAGAAATTCCTAGAAGATCCCACCACTTTTTCCAAGTGTTGGGCCTTTGTGAATGAGCTACAGTTTCTTCACACCCATCATTATGGAGTAACACTTTACTCCAATCTATTTTATCAAGTCCCCCTCTTGTATCCCAATCTTTTAGCCTTGTATAAATTGAGTATATCTTCATGGGATGATTGAATGGATACCTAACTTCCAATTACTTGTTCTTGAAGACTCTGATTGGAATATCATCTATAAAGAATCTAAAATATAAATCAATGAAATAACAAAAATTGTTCTAATTCAATGAAATTTACTTACACAATTTGATGCATGTTTAAAAGAATAGAGTAAAAATGGAAATATTTAGTAGGGTCAAACCAAAGGTATATATTTTACTCCCTATCTCCTTTTCCTCCACTGAACACATTGTTTTCGAGAATGAATGGCTGCTCATATCCATTGCCTAAGAACTCAAAGACTATCTGATTATGCTCTAAGTTCTCTAATGACAACTACAACTCAAAATAAAACAACTGATGTGTCATACACAAACATTGGATAACATTGAAAAAACTAGGAGAACATGATTGTGGGATAAATGGTACAATCAAGAGGAACCATCTTTATTTGCATACTAAAGTGCTGAAACAAATATTTTCCCCTAGATTAGAATCATGTACCTTCACTTCCATCTCCAAAACAAAAACATTAAGGAAAGAAAAGTGTATCAAATTTCGTAAAAAATACCAATATCAAATAATTCTATTTTTAATTTAAATTTGTCAATATAAAAACCATTTGAAAATAGTATTATGTAATGAAATTGGACTATAAATATTTGAAACACAATGACCACACACATATGAAAATATTTTTTTAGATGACAAGTTCTAAAGGTTGTAGCCTCGTGTCCAATAAGCTATACAAAGAGTATTATGAAGAAAATATGTATAGGTTTGATCCTAGTGGCCATAAAGTTATGAAAATATTTTTGCAACAACAAAATCCTATAGATGCCTTTGAATCTATATTTTTAATCACTATTTCACCTTGTGTTTTAATATACTTTTCATTCCTTTTTCATTTCTAATCAACTTGAGTAGTAGTGATGGGTTTGTTATTTATTCCCTTGATATAAATGTGTCAATAAATCAATATATTCAAGTATCAAATTCCATATTATGAGCCATTACTACTCTTAAATGTTAGTATATCATTAACATAAAAAAATTCTAAAAATATGGGTAGTTAATTGATAATAGACAATACTCAAGCCACATTACATATGTCTCGATGCTAGCCATTATCTAGTCGAGCTAGTAAAATGAGAAGGGTAGGTTATAAGTGTTAAATAAAAGGGATGGATCATGTCATGGTTCCCACTATCAAGGTCAGGACTGACTACCACAAAAAATTCACATAATTACACGACATTGCATTTACAAAAAGGATTATTTTAATAACCACGAGATTATACCACAAACATTTGTTTTTTTATTGGATAATATTGATAATAAAAAATAAATATCTATTAAAGTAATAATGAATTTATACGGAAATACTAACTACAATCATAATAAAAAAAGAGCTCATTCATGAAGAAATAAGCGAAAACATTCGGGATAGTTTCAAGTGATATTTGAGATTATTACCTCAACATCTACAAAGGTCCAATGGTTTAAAAAATTCACTTCAAGATATTGTAACGTGGCTACCATGGCCACTAATGTTATGTCTCACCCTCCACTCCACCAACCAATAATTCTAAAAATCCCTAAAGAAGAAAATTTTATAGGAGAGAAAGTAGAATATAAATTTTGCACTAAAACACTAGCCCTAATCCTAATCAGATTTTATTTAGTTTTTTTGTTCTCTTTATTTATCTTGATAGCATGTAAGAAATACTTGGGGTGAATTACAAGTAAAAACATTAGTTTGAATTTAATCATTCCAATTTGTATTTGATAGCTTCTTAATACATTTCCTAATGATCACTAAGCTAATATCTTACATTGATTTTTTATAGCCAAGAAATTTATCCACCCCAAAATAGTTTTTGACCAAGGGATACTCATATTGGAAGTCACAATGTATCTCTTCCCAAAGGCACTGAAAAAATTCTATGGGGTCTTTCTTGAACCTCCCAACCAACACGCTTCTTGACTTGGTTCTTGATTAAGGGATTAACATTCACAATGTATCTCTTCCCAGAGGAACTAAACATCCTCCATGTTGTCTCTCTTGAACTACCCAACTAGCACAAAAATATTCTTGACTTGGTAACCTACCAAGAACTTTTTATTCTTCCAAATAGTTCATTGGAAAGGGATCCTCAAATTGGTAGTCATAATGTATCTCTTTCCAAAGGAACTGACAACCCTCAATGACGTCTCTCTTGAACCACTCGAATAACACATCTAGATTCTTCAAATTTTTCACCCCTAAATAATTATTGATCAAGGGAACCTCATATTGGTAGTCATAATGTATCTCTTCCCAAAGGAACTAAACACCCTCCACATATTTGAGTGTAAATCCTCCACATAAAACTTGGGTAGCACCGCCTTGATCAAGGGTTCTACTAGTAAAGATAAGAATTCCTTATAGGATGTTCCCACCCTCTAAGAAACCATCATGAAGTAAGGAAAATAAATTATTGATCTAAGCATGGTGTCTTTTTTATTTTCCACCACTATCCGGGCCTCGCAACCATGGCTCCTGCATTTGTTAATCACATCAAACCCCATATCCAAGAAGGAAGAAGAATTAACCCAAGTGGGACATGAACATGTAAGAAATTCTTGACAAAAGAGAACATACCATGAATGAAAAGTAACATTAGGTTTAGTTAATATTACTGACAAATTATAAAATGTACTATCTTTCATGGATAAATAAGGTAGCATAGGAATACGGTGAATTGATCCTTCCTTAGGATATATTGTTGCATGGAATATGTTATCC